>LT598470.1:135876-634161 GCA_900074735.1 Lachancea sp. 'fantastica'
TAACGACGGAATTGTTCCAATCGTTGTTACGGAAGGGTAAGTTAAATTATTTTGGGGTTTTGGTTTCGTTAACGAAATTAAGCGATATAGGAACGAATAACGTCTCTTGATATTAGTAGTGATTTGTGTTACCGACGTTTGAAGAAACTACGGGTCCCGACTTTAATTAGGTTGGTATNAACCCCCTACCTCTCTCTCTCTCTCTCTCTCGAAAGAGAGTATCGCTTGTCACGTGATACGCCACCCAGCAACTTTTTCCGTGAGAATATGCTTTTGTACGGAAAGTGGCCGACAGATCTTAATTTATAAGTTTCACAGGGATCGAGCACACCTTGGTATAAAGCTCCACTCTCAATTATCCCAGGTCCTTGCATGTTTATCATGGTGTAGCCGAGTCAGTTTGAATTTTATCACTGCTCACGCACTAGCCGCCGAAACGTATCACGTCACACGGAGCCCACCACAATACACATGTATTTACCCGCTGAATTAAGCGAAAGAAAACCATTCATTAACCCATCTCCGCCACACGTGATACAACGACAGCATCACATTTGGCAAGCACCGGACTTCAACACGCCAGAGTTCTAGCTTCCTTATGCTCATGACCCTCAGGTCAATGAGTGGTACCATTACACCACGGCTATTCCAGCAATGGTCAAACGATTCCCCAAAAATGTTCATAATAGCACAACGCTCTTAGTATACATACACGCTATTTACTTGAGAGTGCCATTATGTTTAACTCGCAGCTTATATGAGACTTAAAACACACGCAGATCCCAAGAGGATTCTAGTTTCGACCCTAGTGAAGTGCCACTGCTATGACGAGTGGTAGCAAGCAACGCAATGATACTCTTTCAAAGCCTTACTTTCGTAAAAAGACGTCTCCGAACAGCAAATTTCTCATTTCTAGCCCCATGTAGCCTCTTGAAAGGAGCGGAGTTTAGCCCTTTTTTAGCGCGAAATGTGCCCTTTACCATGGCCATTGACCATCTTATCAACACCCAACCATGGCTCAAAACTGTAAAACAGCTAATGTTTTATCACTTTCGTTGCGTCCGTCGTTTCACCACATTAATGTTAAAACTGTCATCTTCAAGCGCCATTTAGCTACCCACAAATCCCAAACTTGAACCTCAATTTCGATGGCACCTTAAGTCAGCTTCTATCGATCAGGAACGCCCTTCAGCAAAAACCGTAATCTCTGTCTTCATCGTGAAGCATTTAGAGCATTTGGCTCTCTTTCAATATGCCAATACAGGCTGTTTTCACAAGCGAAGTCAGAAGAAAATGCCTCTTTGGAGAAACTGCAACTACCTCAAAATTTTCTTCGAGCCCAGACGTATACTCTCAGGATTTTTTGGCTTTGAGCCGGCTAATTGGCTTATTGCTCGCTATTGTCATATACATCTTTCTACAAAGACTAGACTTAGAGCACTCCAGCACATGCGATAGAGAAAACTTGGTGTTCAGATCCGGTTTTTGGGCGCCTTTGGAATAAGACAGGTTTCAAGGCAGTACCTACAATTTCTTCATCACCTCTTTTATAGCGTAAATTCGTGAGTAAAGCGCCCAGTGGGTAGCCAAAATCTTCATATGCAAAAGCCATAAAACAGAGATTGCCCGTGTTGGTGATCGAATCTAAGAATTCTTGGCAACACAGCCTTTTCTTCCACCGCTAAGAATTAACGTCGAATTAGAACATCAATTGAGACGTCAAACTCTTCGGATGTGTGAATCAAAATGATCTGTCAATGACGTCGCTAAATATCTCTATACAGCGAATTAGTGCGAACTTTGGAACTACGATTCAGGACAGGACAACGCTGCACTAAAGTCATGGCTGAACCAAGAACAGCTGAGAATCCATGGGTTTTTTTTACTGGTAATGGCGATAACTGTTTTTAAGATTGCCAGTTTTGAGAATCTGTCTATAATGCAGGTCATTGGCGACAAGCAATGATTGTCACTGAGCTGGGGGACTAATGCGAACAGCTCTGAAAAACCACACTTTTCAGCAAATAGGTCTCGAGGAATAGAAATGGTATTTTCTTGGCAGTCTATAAACACTGCGCTTCGCCTGTCTTGATTTTGGATAGATCATCAATGACTAGCTATCTCACTCGGTGTCTCATTAGAGTCTTATTCATATCTTCCCATTCAAGGTTTCGGTAAGAAGAATATATAGAGAGAAATCCAAGATAAGCTAGCAATCATATTCAATTGTACGCAAACCAAACAAAAGCTAAGAACCTAAAACTTCTGTCCATATTTGACCATTCCTGTTGAGCTTATGGTGTGCCAGGTTGTGTGTCACTTTGTACTAATGTGTCACTTTGTTGACTTAGCTTTCATAATTACCATGACCAGAAGCGCGAGAGCAAGCAGTCCTAATTCAAGAAGCTGTAAGCTATTGATTTAGGTACTGTTACCCACTCTCTCATTCTTGTTCCAGTTTTCAGGTTGACTTGACTCAATTTAATATTCGCAAATAGTCGAAATAATGACTCTTTTGATCACAAATCTCATCGAATTCGAGCTGAATTGTATGGTTCAAGACCGTCGTCAGACTCGAGCTCTACACCTATTCCACTGCTTTGATACGTTGAGATTTAGAAGCCGATGACAGCTACTTACTTTTCACGTGACGTGAGTACTTTTCGCGAGTACTATGTAACTACTCACGAATATCGATATTCAAGCCATTTGACAATATATCAAGAAGATGTTTATGAACATCGACAGCCCATCGCGTCTCTAAAGCAGCTTCAGCTCTCCAGTCCTGCTTCGATGACTGATCGAACATTCAAACAGAATTCTCCATCTTTTACTCTACGCAGCGAGTCCCCCATGATGCGGGATTCGCTGGAACTGGGCCAAACCGGTAACGCTTTAACTTCAGTTGTTCCAGAGCCGATTCACGTCTCACGAGAACAATCCAGCGGAATAGCCACAAAGACCGGACTTAGTGCACTGCAGTATACATTGACGAGCCTGAGCGTTTTCCAGCAGATTCCCAGAAACTCTGCTCATGGTGTGGACGATTTAACACGTATGAAAATGGCTTTGATGAGTGGAATTCCAAACGAGGTCAATTGGGCGCTAAGGAAATACCTTTCTTATAGCAACAAAGCTCCTTACATGATCAGCCTGAAGTCAAACAAGTATCTTCTGCCACTTTTCACGAACATTTTGGTGAAAACAAGACCATTACTCAAAAAATTGGATATGCCGTTGAATCAGGAAATTGATGTCCCCGTCTTTCAGCAATGCCTCAATTCTATTCTCATTCTTAGAAATCTCGCCCAAGATGCTGAATCTACGCAGGTTCTCGCACTGAACTCCACTGTGAAAGAGTTCATTCTAGCCGTTTTACAAATGGCCAATGCAATCAAGGAAACTGAGTTTCTGGTTTACGCACATAACTCACAGTTCTTCAATGAGCTTATACATTACGTCATTGACCTCATGGAGGCCATCTCTTCGTACATTGCCCCAGCTAGAAAAGACGATCCATTTTTCCAGAATATGGTCTCTACTTTAACTGTTACCAAAGACAGGTACATGGTTATCTCAATCCTTCGATCGGTGTCAAGACTTTTGGTTCGGTCCAAAGCTGACGAAGAAAGTGCAGCTGACAATCTTCACGATAATACTCTCGACCAGATTGTTTCGTATTTGGTGGTCGATAACGACAGCGAGCTGGTAATGGCTTCACTAGACTTCTTGTATCAGTATGTTCTCCCGGGCAACGAAAGAATTACAACCCTGTTACAAAGTGATCACAGATTCGCTATTTTATCGGCCGTTTTACCAAAGTTGCTGACATACGGGGTACCGCTCCCAGATTATGCACAATATAATAAGATTGAGGTCAGACTGAAGCCTAGAGTCAGACCTCCAGCTCCAACCGAGCCTCCAAAATTAGAAAAAAGGCTGTTTTATGAAATTTTGGAGCTCAACGAGCCCATGAGATCAACGGCTTGGTTGAGATGCTGTTTCGAGCCAGTCCAGGAGTCTGAGGTAACTCAAATCAGTCTATGGAGGGGCTACGAATCGGAATTTTCGCAAGCGGTAAGAGATTCAGGAAGAAAGCTGCTTCCAGCCGTCGAGTTCATAAAAAATGTGTCGAATACTTTTGAGCACGCATCTGCTATGGTCATAACAGATGATACTACGGGAAAGAAAAGGTTCGTGATCAAGGGCATTCAACCGAGACCGTTTGCTGTGTCTATCGCTGCTGGCGATGCTGCTGCCAACTCCTCGGGCAACCGCATGGCTTTGTCGCTCAGAGATGAAGATGGAACAATCAAAGAAGCATCACAAACTGCTTTGCCGATTGTGAAATTTCCCTCCAGTCTATCAGAGGTTTCTAAAGCAAGTGCTACTTTCCTTTGCCTAATTTCCAATGACAATAAGGGTATCGGCTTTACCTTTTGCAAAACTGTCAAACCCATAATAATGCATCTACTAGCGGATGTGCCACCGCTTAACTCGGTTTTGGCGGAGTACATGGACAATATTCCCACCGTGTAATTTCCATTTCGTTGATCGAGTACAATGCATGGTGGCGGCGACGACACCTCACCTGCAATCAGATCATTAATTCATAAATTAGAGATAAATGCTTGGTATGTAGTAAAGGGATGTATCATTATGGTGGTTTTTCCACACTTGTAAAGTCGTCAGTGAACACACACGCGGTCAGGTCAAGGGTGAGAGGTCGAACTTAATTCGTGTCTCGATTCAGTTGCCTGCCGTCTGAGTTCGGTTTAGTCAGTCAGACTGTATAGTTTCCTGAGAACGGATTGAAATCCTTTGGCTTTCTCAGCATCCTCTACGTTGGACTCATCAATGTAAAAGTTTTCAATACCTCTGACGAGCCTGGATAACTGTTCTGGCTTGAAATGAAATTTCATATTGTTCGGCAGGTACAAGCACCTGGTATTGGGGTTGAGATATATTGTCTCAACGATGTTATTGAAAAGAGCGTCGATACTAGAACGATGAGCTTCAGAGTAAAAGCGAAGGAGTTTGAAAAGGTCGGCTTCAGAAACGTCAGGTAGCTTGAGAAAGGTCCTAAATCTGTAGTAATTGGTGAGCTTCTGTACGGCGATTGACCTATTGGAATCTTTTTCAAAATCAATAAATTGCATCGAATCATGTAAGTTGTTGAGCATCTGTTCACTAATCTCCAAATTTACAGCCTGCTTTGTCGTCGTTTCTAATGTGCTGTTTTGGTCGCACATCAGCTCCTGGTAGAGGGCTACCATTCCTGCGAAGGTTTTTTGTGTGGAAAGCATATTAGCTAGCTGCAAAGTATTCTCAACTTCGTCATATTGAACAACAGGCGTCGTGAAACTTTTGAGGAAAAGTGCGAAGGAAAGCAAATCATTAGATTTGTGTTCACTTTTAGCATCTGCAGATCTGAGCACTTTAATTGCCTCATCGACTTCTTTGTTGCCCAGTAAAAACTCTGCTTGTATATTGCACTTTTCCGGTCCAAGACGACCTTGGAACCTGCTCCAGAGCAATTCGTATTGCGCAATGTCTCCAGAACGTATGCAAGACTTCAACAACAAAGTGATGTCCAAAACAGGACAAATTTTGTTGAGCCTTATAATTTCAGAGTAACGTTTGCTCCTAAATAGCTCCTCATAGACGTAACTCACAGAGTTCTTGTGTTCTGCTTGTTCTGCAATTCCTTGGAATTTTTCGGGAAAGTTCACATTGTCAATGAATGTTTGAACATCACCCGCATTTCTTGCAAGACGAAGGCACGAATCGTCCTTCAAATACGGCAGAATTTCAGTTTGGAACAAGGGATGTCTTAGAACCCTAGCCTCAAGATCCCTGCTCGTAGTCTTCACTACCAACGAATTAGTAATGTAGCCCATTTCTTTCTCGTCGGGGCAAAGGTTGAGACAGTTAGTGACCGTATCCGCATCGTTCACATTGCGAGTAACAAGTTGTTTGTAAGTGTCGTAGTCGAAACGAAAGCCTTCTGAGCGCAACCTTTCATAGGCTTTACGTCCTGTGGGAAGTGAGTTCCTGATCATTGACCCTAAACAAAGCGGATATGATTTGTCCCAATCACCGGGATGAGCAAAATAATCCACGACTCCTTCGGGCATGCTGATCATTTTGGCTGCCTGTATCGACGTCCCCACTACGTCATTAGGGTCAAGGGACAATCGCTGATAGTTGAGCATTAGTTTTTCAAATCTTGTCGTTAAGCGATCTTTGAACTGGAGCATGAACTCGTTTTCCATAACGGCGTAATAGCTCTCAGGATCGTATAATTTGCAGATCATTATTCCATGTAGTTTGATGTTATAGCTGTACTTTTCAATAGTTTGAGGGCGACCCCACAAGCTTTGAAAGCATGCGATCAAACCACTATAGTTAATTTGACTGTTCGATACATTGAATCTTTCACAGCAGTCCAAAAAGAAACTCGAGTCGGCGACTTTGCCTAAAATTACTTGAGATTGGTAGGCGTCTATCAACCCATTCAAAAAGTTGAACTTTTCTTTGGTCTTGTTCAAGAGTTCGCCATGGCAATTGATGAATCGAGTCAAATAATCCTCAGGACATCGAATGTCCTTTAGAAACTGGAATATGAAGGGATATACCCCAGAATCGAACGCGTACTTCTTTACAACGGATTCTTCGAGTATCTTCATTACAACCTCTGTATCCTTCAACTGTAGAGCATAATCCAAGAAAGAGCTCAAAGTCGTTTCAGAGCCAGATAAACTCAATAGATGATCACTGAAACTGTGCGGTTTTGCTTTCACATTAGGAAGCATAGGAAAAGAGTAGTCATATATCTTTTTCGCAAGCTCCCAGTTCCCCATGCTATTGGACAGCAAAGTCAAGTAGAAGCTGTATGAAAATTCTGGCACCCAGCGAAGTTTTTTGAACTCAAACCATAAAGTGTACGCTTTCTGACAGTCCAGCTTGCTTACTGATATCAAAAAATGCGAAAGTATCAACGACACGTTGGATGCTAGTCCAACCTTTTCTTTCGCGTCGGTCAAAACACTGTCCAGCAATTTAATCGCTAGGGCCATATCTCCGGTCTCAACCAATGCTGGCAAAACGGCACTGTAGACTTCATATTGATGCCGCAGCAGATGCGAATCCGATGCACACAAGCTTCTGAAGTCCTCATATAAGCTCTTGACGGCAGCATTATCATTAATTTTTTTGGCGTAAGTAACAAGGGCCACATAGTAGAAAGAGTCCTTGTAGTATAATTGGGAGTTTTGTAGAGTGTTTTTGACGTAGTCAAGTTTGACATAGCCGGGATAGAGATTCATTGCCAGAATTGAACAGTCTAAAACCTCTTTTGAAAATTGATGCGAAATGTGGGTAGTCGAGGCCTGCAGCAGATCAACCGCGATCTTATAGAAATCAAGCCCATTCGCGTTGCCCAGTTCATATGCTGTGATAGACCCTTTCAGTAGGCTACCTATCACCGCATTGTATATTTCCTCAGTGGGTTTCATTTTATTGTCAATGAGACTTTGGTAACAATTCAGCAGCTGAAACATGCGATTGTCCACATTGTCATTATCCAATTCTCTATCGCACACAGATTTTATCACCAAAGCATACAATTCAATTGGCGGAATGATGTTATTTCGCAGAAGGGACTGAAATGATGCGTTTATGCTGTTGTAATCTTGTTGTCCAAAGGATTTCTTGATGTAGTTAGTTTGTGTTTGAAGAAAAGTAGTCGGATTGAGACACTCTTCATTGTCTGGTTCCCATGCTGGAATCGAGGTATCCAAGCGAGTGTCGTTATTCATTAAAGTCTCAATTTCATCACTCTCGGCTGATTGCTGCTGTGTATCTGAAATTTTTGAATCTGAAGGCACGGCATTGAGCTCGGCCGCATCCTTTGGAATCGAACTTATGGTATTAGGAATTTTTTGACCTGGACGCTCTACAGAGCTGGTCGAAAAGTAGCTCTTGGATAGTCTCTCATTTATTTCAAGCTGCGTGTGTCTTGGGTAGCGGGCATAGTTTTCATTGTGCTGTCGAGATCGGAATCGCTCCAAGGACTGGGCAGTTGAAATACTAGAAGAAGCGGTTGCAGCTCCTAAGCTTTTTCTGCGGGGTCCATTGGTATGTCCTGTTCGGTTTTCAAAAGCTCCCTCATCCAGACTTCTGCGTGTTTGCAACGGAGTTCCTTCGCAAGCCTCGGGATCCAGTGCAAGTTCCACATTATTGTAGTTAACGTTGGCGACCACAACCGGGTTTGGAGTCACCGCCACACTGTCCGAAGAAGGAATGCAACTGTCTTGGCTTACAAGGCCCTGATTTCGGCGCAGATACTGATAAGAGCTTTCAAAAAACGCCGTTGACTGCTTCTGTGCGGAAGAGTGATAGCTCTTGGAGTAGAGCTTGCACTTGAATGACTTAAATACCATCCTGTTTTGATTCTAGACCGTGAGGGCACTTCCGGCCATTCAAATTGAGAGAAAGTGACGGCCACACGTCGAGTAAAATACTCTGAAAATTTCACCTACTCGAATCTGATTCTGCAAATAGCTCTAGTTAAAGAGAGCAAGCCAAAAGACCAAAGACTGAGTACTTCAGTCTGTTTCTTGCGCTGACTTAGAGGTGGATACAGCGAAGAGTCAATTATTCTATCTGATTTTCCAGTTTTCAATCTTAGTCGCGCTGTACGAGAAAAGTAGGATCAATAAAAAAAAAATGATTTATATTGTAGCATTTGATACGAAGAAAATGTATTGGTCTATTAGATGCTAGATCACGTGCAAAAATTCAAGAACGGTCTGTGGTGACAAGAATTAACTGTCATCAGTTTTCTGACATGCTCCAGCGGACCGAACTGGGTTGCACACGGCACGTCTTTGTGTGGCCTCCTGTTTCACTTTTATAGCTTCACAATAAAACATATCTTCGCACAGCGGAAAAATATCGATCGCAAGGTCGAAGCGACATCTGGATGATACCGTCTTAAATGGTTAGCATTGTTTAGCGAAGCAACTCTTTGCCGTGCGGTCGTGTGGCACAGTTCTGAAAGCTCTGGGTACTTTCATGGTGTCACAGCGTATTCTCTTCTGAATTTGTCGTCCACTTTGGTCAAATAGTAAACTCCAGATTGCAAATGGTCGATAGGACCCTTTGGTTCGAAATCTTTTTGGAGATGAGCGCCCTCTCTAAGGTGAATGGCTTTTTCGTAACCCTCTGGGGACTCCGTGACTCTCGATTGCAACTTTTTGTCCAAGCTCAAAACATCGGTGATGTATTTGATGTCGCCAACGACACGGCACGAGAAAATTGAGGAAGCGAGCCCTGAACCGTACGAGTAGAGACCAATACGCTTGTTTTGTAGAGCATCAGAGCCGACGTAAAAGAGCAAGGATGCAAGGGCTGCGTACAAGGAGCCAGTGTACATGTTACCGGTGTTGGTTGGCACGATCAAAGAAGGCGCAACTTTTTCCTTATGCAAAGTCTTGGCGAGACCCACAAATGTTTTTTCGAGGTTTTTGTCGGTCAAGCTTGTAGCGTAGTCGAGAGAAGCAAGAGAAGCATCCACCTCAGGATACAAAGAAGGGTTGGCTCTGAAATCGTTGTAGAGCAATCTGGCGTACGACTTGGCGACCAACTTGCAAGTAGGAACGTGGAAAACGTTGTAGTCGAAGAAGTTCGCGGCCCCAACGGCATCTTGGCCGGCTGGCTGCTCGACAAGACCCCTTGCGATGGCCTTTTGGGAGTAAAACTTGTAACTCTTGTCAAGCGCACTCACGTAGCATCTTAGAGAGAAATGGCCGTCAACGTAGGGGTATTCACTCGTGAAATCTGGCTTGTAGAAGTCGTAGGCATGTTCCATGTGTGTACCTCTAGCGGAGTCAAACACGATTGGAGCATCGGGCCCGATCAGTAGCGCTACAGTTCCGGCTCCACCAGTAGGTCTTGCAGCTCCCTTGTCGTAGATAGCGATATCACCGCACACCACAACGGCGTCACGACCGTCCCAGGAGGACGATTCGATCCACGACAAACTGTTGAAAAGCGCGCTGGTACCACCGTAGCATGCGTTGACCGTATCAATACCCTCCAGATCGGTATTTTCACCGAAAAGCTGCATCAAAACGGACTTGACGGATTTCGACTTATCTAGCAAAGTTTCGGTACCAACTTCGAGTCTACCGATAGAGTTGGTGTCCACGTTGTAATTTTTTAACAGTCTTGATAGCACTGTCAAGCTCATCGAGTAGATATCCTCTCTGTCGTTGACAAACGACATGTTGGTCTGACCAAGCCCAATGGTGTATTTGCCTTGGGAGACGCCGTCAAACTTCTCTAAACCCTGCTGGTTCACGCATTGCGAGGGAATGTACACCTCAATGGCCTTGATACCGACATTCTGAGGTCTTGGAGGCTGGTCAGTGGTCTTTTGCTTCTTTAGCTGGTTTTGTTCTGTCATTATCGATCGCTATAGCTGAATGTATAATTTAAATGAATGGTAAATCGAAATTTGGTTAAAAAAAGCTCAAAAGTAGCTATTTTGATCCCGTTTTTTTTGCTCAATTACCTTCGATGCAGTTCCCTGTGCTTTCTACAATACTTGTAGTGTGAAAATCGCTTATATGTGACGATTTCTGGCCCCTTGGTTAACAACCTTGGGTAAAGAAAGAGTGTAAGATGAGTTCTTGAAATTAAATGTTTTTTCTGCAGCGCTGCGCCGGCAGAAAAAATTGTTGAACGACACGTCTGCAACGCCTTAAACGACCGGCAGCAGAGCTCAGGGAAACGAAACTTTAAATATTTGAAATGAAATTAAGAATATATCGGTTTTGTGCGAACAAAGAGACGGCATTGGTCGAGATTTCGAGGTTTGCGAAACTTGACGTAATTTACGATTTTGTTGAGACTAGGATGCGAATCTTGGCCTTAGAACCTTAGGGGTTCTAGCCAGTGATTTTGAAACTACTCTTGAGGATACTAATAGAAAATCTGTAGAGTTTATGTATCTTGTCCTGGCTACCACCTGCTCTCTTGTATCTTACGGTAGTTAATGGTCTTCTTGACCTTACGGTCTAGATAGCTGGTGATTATTATTTGCAATATCTCTTTGTACGGGTTCAACGTCTTTTCAAAAGCATCGTTTAGAAGAGGATTTCCCGGCTTGTTTGAACCGTCGAACTTTGAGGTATTTAACGAGTGTGTTGTGTATACGAGACAAAGGTTTGGGTTTTCTTTTTTGTTTATTGTTCAGTTAGGGCTCTTGATGACAGTGGTTTTCTTGAATGGTATAATTATCTTACAAAACTTAAATTTCAGTGTGTATTGTGTGAAGCCAGAAATTAGGTCCTGAAAATAACATAGGTAGACATTTGAAACCTTGCGACCATGCCCAAAACGGATCATGTTTGGTTTAAGAAGGTGTATGTTCTTTCTGTGTTTGGTTATCTTTCAGAAACAGGTCTCTTGGCCCAGTTGGTTAAGGCACCGTGCTAATAACGCGGGGATCAGCGGTTCGATCCCGCTAGAGACCATTTTCTTTTTTGCTTCAAAAGCTATTTGCGCTAAACAGAAATTCAAAGGCAATTACTACCACTCCCGCTGGTCAAATGTTCACTATTCAAAAAATCTAGTTGGAAACTTGCTATCTATGCATACAAAACGCATCAAGGTGTTGCCTCGAGAACCACTACATGCGAAATCTTTAAAAAATGTCAGGTAAGCCCTCGAATTTCTTGTCCTTCCTCACCTGCCAATATTCGCCATTGAACTGCCAAAAGCTCTTCTTCGTAATAGGGTGCTGCACCTGTTTGAACCATTTAGGGACATGGTCCTGGTTCGCCTTCTCCAGTCTCTTTCTGGCTGCCCTCTGTTTTTGCTCTACACGATCTTTTTCCTTCGCAGCATCGTCGTACCTTCCTTCTTCCATCGCTCTTTGGTCAGGTCTCAGACGAGTGTCTGTGGAAGGAATCCATTTCAAAAGCTTGGGCTGTGGTGCATTTAGAGATGCAGCGAATTGTGTCAGGTTGAAAGGAAAATCAGGTCTGTCATGCACATGCCAGATCAAAAACTTATTTCCATCACGGTTTGGATCGTTCTTGGAGCCTGTAGAGCCCTTTGCCTTGTCCAGTTGCATCTCTTCAGAAGAGTTGGGTTTCAAAACTTTCTTGGCATAGAGCGACTCGTTCCAGTGGCCGCCAAAAATCCATTCCTTACCACCATCCTTGTTATACACTTCACCTTTTACCTCGTACGCGTTGGACGATCTCCAGCCACGGGCCTTGAAATGTATCATGCAGCGGTCTCCGGTTTTGTGGTTGACAATCTCCACGTCGCCGTGGTTGTCCACTTGTGGGTTTCCAACTAGAATACCTACCACTGTATTGTTGGGTTTCTTCCAAGTGTACAGTTCCTCCTCTGGTTCGGAGTCTGGTCTCATTTTGAGGTACCATAAGCCCAAATGCTCCACCTCAAATGATCTACCATTGAAATTTGAGTCTACCCTGGATTCACCCCAAAAATCCCACTTAGCAGATTCAGACCACGTCGCTGAAATGGGTGGATGGTGGGATACTTGCTCTGTGAAAAATCTAAAATGCTCATCAGGTCTTGAGTATTCATAAGTCTCTCCTAAAATCGGATTGAAGGGTTTCGCCACTCTTTTGGTGGTCGAAGAATAGGACGAAATGGAGAAGGCAGCAACGTAAAGTAGTCTCAAAGTCGAGTCCTCATAGCTGGCACCTTCCGTCAAAAGATCGGAATATTCCAAATCTTCAGCAACTCTCTGCAGCAAAGAAGTGGGCTCATTGAAGGTGACTGGAAGGGACATACGTGTCATATCTTTACCAATCATTGATTTCAAAACAGACCATAGACTAATTTTTGGACGGTCGTCTTTACTCAAAGCCAGTCTCGTTCTCAAACCGTCTTCATACCCCAGATACGAACCTTGCTGATTCAGCAGTTCTTCTTTCTCTTTTTGAGGTGGAGTGTATGTACTGTGAAGAGGTTTTTCCTGGCCCTGAGCAGAAAGGGAGTTGGTGGTAGCTGCGGGTTGTTTCGCAACGTTTTCATAAGATTGCGTGGCGGCAGCAGTGTCTGGAACTGACTGTTCGGTAAGACCCGAGTGCACGACGTTCTGTTCGAAATCAGAGGAAACTCCCTTGGATTTACTCGACTCACCGGTGCCGGCAGAGCCACCTTCCGTTATTTGACTTTCAGACACACCGCTTTCTCCCGACGCTTTCGCTTGAGCAGGTGGTCTCTCCTTTTCAGTAGGAGTTTTTTCGTCAGAATTATTTTCCGCGACAGGCGTTTGCGTTTTTTCTTTAGACGACTCATTGTCCTCGGCATCAAAAAATTCATCAATATCCGAGTCATCGTCCGCTTCCTTATTTGAGTTCATGAATTCGGCAATTTCCTCCAAAGGTCTACTGTTTTCACTATCGCCTTGATTTACGCCATCAGTAGCTTGTCCCTCTTTAACTGTGTCGTTGGCGCTCGTCCCGGCATCAGATAATTCCATCAATTTCTTCTGAAGAAGCTTTTTGAGATTTTTCCTTTCAGTATCGAGAGAAGAGAGACGCTCAGATTTGTCGATAAGTTCAAGTTCAAGTTCTTTGACAGACTTAATCCATAACTGATTGACATCGTGCTGTTTTTGTAAAAGTTTCAAGAGCTTTCTATCCCTTACGGACGACAAAGTACTGTACGATTCAAAATTTTTGGACAAGGAATTCAGAGACTTTCTTATCATGCTGATCTCATCCGCATCCGGAGCTTTATTATCGAGGAGTTCAGTAAGCGAACTCAACTCAATAGTGATTGATCTCTGGATCATGGAGACTTCTTGGTAGTGAGGCCCATACTCAATTTTCACATCCTCGTCTTCAAAGTCTTCAGTGACCTCGTCTCTCAAATAGTCTGGATCGCTATCACCATCATCTTTACCTTCTGCTTTATCGCGAATGGACTTAGAAGTCGTTGACTTGCTGTCTTCATCGTTGACACAAGCGTCTAGAGACGTTCTTCCGGACTTTACTTTTGTGACGTACTCTCTGCCCCTGTTCGTAAGGTTTTCGTTCAGCTCCGCCTCCCCAGACGACATCGAGGAGATTGAGCTTATCGAGTGCTGGGATTGATGAGGGCGCTGCCGACGTCCTGTGGAGGAATGAAAACTGTTAACGCTCGGGGTGCGCAAGTGATGAGAAGTTTCCTTTGCCTTAGATTCAGGCCTCGAAGGACCTTGGGGTTCATTGTTCCCACCGTTCCTTGTGGTTCTTTCACGATCTTTAGCAAAACGAATGGCGCCCTGGACTGCCCACACCCACCTATTGGTCTCTACAGGATGGTTCCCCTTCAAGTGCCATCTCACTGTACCGTTAAAGCCGCCAATGATTTCAAATTTGAGCTTTTCAGAAGAGTCCAAATGCAAATAGCAGGTGGACATATTTAGCGACCCACGACATGCATTCTTTGTGTCGTCTTGGTCTTTATAGTACGAAAGCGTTCCGTCTGGGCTGAGAACGAACCACCGTAGTCGATAACCTTGAGCGAAATTGGTCCACTTGCGAAGGTAGCCCTTATAAGTAGGCGGTTCATTTAAGCTGTTGGCGACTTCAATTACGCTCTGCTCACGAGCAGCCTTCTCTAATATGCGCTTCAGCTGTTGTTCAGGAGTCAATTTGACATTGGGGGACTCGTTTACTGGTGGAACTTTGCCTAAGAGGTCTAGGGGAAGTTTTCCTCTGCGATCTCTTTTAAAAGGGTCTCCACCATGGCTCAAGATCCATTGGCACATTACCACATCTCTTTTTTTCACGAATTCGTGCAGCACCGTATCTCCAGTTTGTGGATCTGTGCCATTGATGTCCAAAAGCTCGGAGTTTCGGGGCTTTGCTAAGATGGCGTCCAGATGTTCACGGTCCCGGTTCACAAAAGCTCTCCTAAATTCTTGTGCTACTTCCCCCAAATATTCTGAGCGCTTCAATTGCATCATCTGAGCAATGTTAAGGTTTTTACACATCTCGATAGGCTGCAAATTTGCGTGGTTCAGAATACAGTCGTTAATGTCAGGTTGATCCAGCAAAAGGGACACCACATCTCCTCGCGATTGATACGCAGCCAAATGGAGTGCCGTATTTCCATCAGGGTCATCCTGGTTAATATCTAGCTTGATTTCCTCATCTGTCAGCCAATGTGCCAATATATCTTTGATCAATGGTAAAGGAGCAACTTGAACGGCATAGTGCAAAATCAATTGTGCAACTTCTCTAACACTAACATCGTCTCTTGGGCGGAAGAAAGTTTTCACTAAACTATCCAAAGCCGCAAAATCACCTTCGCGCAAAGATTCCAGAAGTTTGAGTTTCAGCAGCGGTTTGCTCACAGGATGGTCTGCCATGTTGGAACCCCACTTTTACGAGTGAACTCAAACCTGATCTTTCTAAATCGTTTCGAGACCAAAATTGACGCAGAAAAAGAGCAGCAAAGCCAAAACTATGTGTCAATTTCAAAGAGAGCACAAACAGAAGACGTAAGCTTGGACAATGCTTCAGATTGAACTGATTATCTGGATATTGCTTGGGCCCTCGAGTTCTTATACCTCACTCCCCAAATTTCAGATAATTAATTGCTGTGGAGGGATCGTTCTGGACGAGTACTTTATAAGACATCAAATATAGAGTAAAAGACACACGTGACGGAAATGGGAGCTGGTTGTCATAGGTGTGTGAGCTAACAGAAAGATGGCATCGCAAGTAATTGTCTGACATCTTCAAAGATTCAGCTTCTTTACATTATCGAACATCTCCAGACTCTGAACTTCGTAACTTAGACTGGGCTACAATTGTTTTCATGCTATCGCTGCGCGTGTCATGACTTGCATTGTTTTCTCAATCCGATTCGCTTGAAAAGCTATTGTCTATAGACTTGTTGAATGTCGTCCAAAAACCGCCTTAGTAGCACGACCAGTCTGGTAGTTTGCCTATGTTTGGACGATACCACAAAAGTCATGCTCTTGTCCCTGATAATGTAGCCAATCCCAAATCCATTAGCACATACAGGCCCAAAACCAAATGCTTGCAAGCTCGGGTTGCCGCAATTCGATGTGCTGATGACGCTCGTGTTAAGCAAGGTCCAACCCTCGTCCTGGAAAATTGCTGGCTTGGGCATGGACTTCTGAAATCGTTCCTTCCAGATGCAAAACAACGCATATAAATGCCGATCCTGTCCCATCCCAGCTGCACACTCTCGTGTCACAGAAGAGTGCTTCTCGCAAGCAGCCTGAAAATGTTTCTTCAGGCGCAATGCAGGGACATCCCGACCATTGAAGGCCTCAACAAATTGTTTCGATTCCTCAGAAACGCTTCTGATGGCTTCTGTTCGTCCGTTTTGAAACTTCTTGGTCATAGCAGGTTCATAGGTCACCTCAAATTTTCCATAAAGCGCATGGAAGGCAGCCTGCAAAGCCATCTGCACAAACGCATCGGGCGAAACCTTAAACATAGACTTTATTTTCCCTGAACCGTAGTCTGAGAAATCGAGTCTAGCAAACTCAAATTGTGAAAGAAGATCAGACAGCCGGGTCTCTGCAAAATGCAATGATGATAAAAGGTAATTATCAGTCTCCCATTCTAATTTTCGAGGAACAGTAACACTGAGGTCACTTTCACTCTTGCTGGAAGCTGCGGAACGACTTGATTTTGGTCTTGTGATACTATGGGCAAATAACAAGATGGACTCTGTAAAAATATGAGTTGCTAGTCGCAACACTGTGTGTCCGTCGACTCCGGTGTGCTCAAAATTAATACCAGCTTTCCCATTTCGGGTGACAATCAACTGCAGCTTGTCATACCATCTATTGAGACATGTACCGTGCTGTACTCCCGTGGCAGATTTATAGTCGACATTGCCGGAAGTTTCGTCCAGCTTAACATCAGAGGTACCACATAGCATTTCCTGAACTAAGTCTTCAGGTTTTTCGACTATTACGTTGTCCAGACACAGGGCAAACAGGGCACTATCAATGATCTGCAGATTTTTCGTATTGGTAGAGTTTGGTGACTTCATGATGTAGTTTCTGACGTTGGCCCACACAGAGCGGTTTTCTGTTGTGAACACACCCCACGGATAGTGGCGCTCGGAGCCTTCATTCCCATTTCTCTCTGCATCCTTAACAATGGCATACAAGACACGCTCCAATTCTTGCGGAGCGAAGATCGGGTTGTGCTGGTCATCCAGTACATCAAACCAATAGAATTGGTAGCCACATATGACAGTCATATGTTTGGAGTCCACGCTAGTCTGCAGTCGACAAGAACGGCCTGCGCTCTCAGGTGGAATGCGCGCGGAACCAAAAAGCACATCATACTGGTCCATGGACAGCGGGGCTCCACGCACAGTATCCGCTTTCAGTGTCCCGCACCGTATTTCTTTGATAAACGAGATGGTAGAGAGTACTAGTCTGGCAGATCTGCGAACAAGTCGCGACAAATCTCCATAAGGGCCGGTTTGGCCCAATTGACGTAGCGTCGGGTCATCTTGGAGCTCGAAATACGGATTCACGTTGAGCACTACAGACTCATCAAACTGCAGGTACGCATCGTACCAGAATTTTTCGATATAGGAGGAGTTGGGATTTTCAAGTTGAAGTTCCTGGTCGTAATGCAGTAATTCTTGATTCAGATGTGACAGAAAACGAACGTTATCGTCGTTCAAAACTGCGGCTTTTGTTTTGGAATGCTGTTCAGAGCTTTGCAAAGGATACAAGCGGTCCAAATATCGTTTCAGACTATCTTCGAGGGTCGGTATTGGCAATCTGGGAAGCGTTGTAACCTTTATATGGTCCGAAAGTTGGGTGGTCGAGAGGGTAGGCATTCTCGTTTTCCGTAAAGACGAGAATAGAAGCTGGTAAGTTCACCAACTGTTAGTGGCTATTTCAAACTCGGTACTTCCTTTGGAAAGATATCATGGCATGGCCTTTATATCGTGCCCAAACGGTCGCAGCGGTTGACTCCCATTAGGCCCTTATCCAGGTCATCAATGAGCTGATGCTCTGATATGTTGTACCTGTGAGCATCTAGTACTCGAGTACAAAAGTACTCGTAAAAACGTGGATGTGGACTCCGAAGTAGCATGAAGCACACACTGAGGGTTTAATAGGCCAGATCAGATGTGTGCCAGTTATCAGTAGCATTCTAAAGCCGGGATCACGAATTTATCTGGTATGCTATCTCTCCGCGTGTTGAGGCATTTCAATCGCTGCTTTTCAGGTCAACTTTCCACCGTTTACAGTCCTCGTGCTCATTTCTCTGAAGGGCCGTGCATTGTAGTTTATCCGCATCTTCAGTGGCAATAAACCCTGTTGAGTTAGCTTGTACACTGTCAACTGCGAACTATCAAGTTCGGACTTGATTCTTGACACTTACTTTACCGCAGCTCGTCTTGGAGCAAAGTCAGAACATAACGACACTTCAATAATGCTTGTGACTGTGCTTGATATGCAATTGTGGCATTATTAACAACCCAAGGACTACTCAGATCCCAATGAGAAGCTCCACAGACCATGACCCCGAGATAACGCTATCGGGGAAATTAAAAGTCAAACGACGCTCACAAATAGTACAGCATAGCAACTAGAGGAGGGTTCACCGTAACCGATTGTCTTCAAACGCTCTAGTTTCCATTTCTAAACCTGCTTTGAAGACGTGTTCTTGTTGATACTTGAAATAGTAGCTGTATACTCATCAATATATATATATATATATATATATTTAAGTCTTTCGAACACCTGAGTGAAACTGGTGCAAGAAAGCGACCCATAGAAACGATAAATCTAGCAGACTTCAATTGCGCCACTGTCTACAAACCTAAGCCACTATACACGTCACTGGACATACACAAATCGCACAGTCTCGTTTTCTTGTTTCTCTCTATCTGTGCAAAGCGACATCTCATCACTTCAATTAGCCGCTAGTTATATATTGTATATTTATATTTATATTACAAGAAAAACAACAAAAAACGATAAACAACGAGCGAAAAGAACCACAGAAACAAACAGATAAGGTTCTTTTGGATTCCTCTGCTCTCGAAATGTATATAAATCCCATTAAACTTCACTATTCAGACCGCCGACAAGTGTTTATCATATAGCTTTTCTTTCAGCCCAGAATTTTGAAATCTCATCTATAATGCTGCCGTACAGAACGACGCAAGGGCCCAATACCTTTAAATCTAAAATATCAATAGCACAAGAATGGATGTGCCACCTTTTTGCCAGCTAGACCAGTTGTTACTCCTTCACGTTACCATCCATTCTTTTAGTCTACGTTGCGAGATATGGCCACCAGGGTGAATCTCACGCCAGCCCAGAAACATTCGTCCTCGTCAGGAAACAACCACCATTATGCCCTAAAGCAGGTAATAGGAAAGGGAGCCTATGGGATCGTCTACAGGGCAGTCAACCGGCAGACTGCTAAACAAGTGGCTATCAAAGTAATCGAGTATGACGAAGAAGAAGAGCTCAACGAGCACATGCTGGAAATTGATCTGCTGAAAAACTTGAAGCACGAAAATATCGTCAAGTACCATGGATTCATCCAAAAATCGCACCAATTGTTCATTTTGCTCGAATACTGCAGCCAGGGATCTCTAAGAGACCTGATCAAAAGAGGCTCCGTGGACGAACATGACTGCAGGGCTTACATCAAACAGACACTGCGCGGACTGCGATATCTGCACGAACAAGGTGTCATTCATAGAGATATAAAGGCAGCAAATCTGCTGCTGGACGACCACAATGTGGTCAAATTGGCCGATTTTGGTGTCTCAACAAGAGTCAGCACGCTGGCCATGACTTATGCAGGGTCCCCGAACTGGATGGCACCTGAGGTCATGATGGGCCAAGGAGCAACCACGGTCAGCGATATCTGGTCTCTGGGGGCCACCGTTGTCGAAATTTTAACCGGAAACCCGCCATTTCACAACCTTGTCAACGAAGCTGCATGCTACGCCATAGTACACGATGTGTACTTGCCGCCCAAATCCCTGTCTTCCGTCTGTCGCAAGTTTATTCGCGCCTGTTTCCAGAAAAACGTGTTTCAGCGACCTACCGCGCAAGACTTGCTCAATCATCAATGGATGAATGAGCCCCATAAACCGTCGCTGGAAAAATTTCGAGAGGGCGAGGAATCCTCCGAAGATTGGCGCCACGACTTCATTGAAGTAGAGGTTTCTCCTTTCAAAGAAAATGACGTTTCCGACCCTCAACAAAACCTTAATCGTTTACGGCAGCCAGGCGGGCACTTTAACCCGTATCTGATTTTCAATGAGTGTGACATTTGCAGCATCACATCGTGCTTGATAGAACTATGCCAGCGTGGAGAGCTGAAAAATGTGGAAGAAATGTTGACCTATGATGCGCAGTACAGAGGTGGCGAGTGCAAAAATATGTTCATCTTACTTGGCGGCATACCTGCGCTGCTGCAAAACTTAGGGCCAGCAGAAACGGTATTGGGTCACTTTTTCATTACCGATGCCAAAGAGCTTATTAAATGCGGCATACTATCGCAATGCGGTTTCATCAAACATGTGCATTTGATGCTTGCTGTCACATCGGCTTATGGCACAATTGTTGATTTTGAAACATGGAGTAAATGGTGCCGTAAATTGCCGAACATCGAGGAAACTATAGTGAAAGGGCTAGAAGCAAACGATAAATTAGCTCACGATACATTATTGGGTTTATCTGCTTCTAAGCATTTCTACATCAGTGAAAAGCTGATACTCAGACTAATTGCATTACCATTAAAATCGGACTATCGATTAACCTACACAATTTTCAAGAGTTTGAACAGCTTTCTTGAGAGAAAAAGCTCAGATAGTGATGCAGTGGAATACGCAGAAAGTGGGAAGTCAACAGAAGATTTACAAATGGCCCCTCTAAACTCTCAATTTGCCAATGTAGCCATCTACTCAGAGAGGCAATCGTTACCAGAAGGATTTATCGACTGGCTGCTCAAATACACACCCACCGCGTTAGATGATCAACATGTTGTTAAAAACTTTATCGAACTTTGCTTCAACGCGGGCCACCTAGACCGTGTTGTGCTTGGTGAGATTATGGAGCATGGTGGCTTCTTACAATTGACGCATAAACTTCTTCGAGAATTTTCTGGCGAGGCCCGCTCACGGTATACCAAATCCATGCTTTCTATAGCACTCAATCTCTGTGTCGAATTGTCGCAGGAGGTAAATTTGAATAACTTGGAGATCACCGTTGATGTCGCTTTAGATTATCTTAACATTCCGGATTTTATCACAGGTGGTACTGAGATTTTGATGCATTGTTTTCTGTTTGCGATACACGAAAATTGTGCAACAACTGAAGATCCGCTAAATATATTCATCCAGTGCCAGGGAAAGACAATCAGTGTACCACGCGTTGCCCTTCTACGAACATTTTACTCCGAGGAGCCTAAATTCGGGAACTACATCACGAAATTCACCAGGTTGTGCTCTTTACCTCCGTGCAGATCTCTGGCCTTCGACATCGTTTCAAATCCGCATTTCATGAAAAAGACAAAGGTGCTATTTGACGTTTATCGCAGCAGTCTTATCATTCAAATTGACTTCTTAAAGTTTCTGAAGCTAATACTCACACGTTACACCGAGTTTGCACCTAAGTCAGTAAGAAAGGACATTAAAACAGATGTCTTAATGTCTACTGCCATAAATCAGCCTATACAGCTGAAAGATTCGAAGGTGTTGTCCGATGTAATTGATTTCCTGTCGTCGAATTGGCAACCTGATAAATCGCGGCCAAATCAAGTTGGCTCAGATTCTGTCCTAATAAAGCAGCTCTGTCATGATATCGAACTGCTGAATAACAGCAAACCTTCAAACACCATCAGAAGACTAGACAAAAATGGATTCGCAATACCGGCACCGGTGTCAAGCTAGAACCATTATAGCCAAGAATTGTTGTCCAATCACATGACGATGGATCATCTGACCGATGCCCGATACGGCTAAGTCCAAACACTAAACCTGACCAAGTCATCGGGACGATTAACCAGCTATTCAAGAAATGATGTACTGGTTATTGATTCAAGCTCATCCAGTGCAGACGAAGTACGTTGCGTTGAGTTTCAATGTATTATAAGAAACCCGATACTCGTGAGCAGAGTGGTTCGAAACTCGGTGACTACCAAGTGCTTGAAGAAATCGGAAGAGGCTCTTTTGGGTTTGTGAGGAAAGTTATACACCTACCGACGAATAAGGTTCTTGTTCGGAAAGAAATTCAGTATGGGCATATGAACTCTAAAGAACGGCAACAATTGATTGCGGAGTGTGCCATTTTGAGTCAACTAAAACATGAAAACATTGTTGAATTCTACGAGTGGGATTCAGACAGAGACGTGCTTTACTTCTACATGGAGTACTGCAGTAATGGCGATCTGTCCCAGATGATAAGCAATTTCAAGAAAGAACGAAAATACATTCCAGAAAAACTTGTATGGAGAATAATGGCACAGATCCTCTCCGCTTTGTATCGCTGTCACTACGGTACTGATCTAGTACCGCTTGAATCCATATATGATAAAATCAAGTCACCCGTGAAAGGCTCCAACGTTGTTATCCATAGAGATTTGAAGCCAGGAAATATTTTTTTGAGCACGGAGAAAGTACCGGATCCTTCAACAGCTTCTCAAACCTTGGACTACAACACTGCATCAGTGAAGCTGGGAGACTTTGGTCTTGCCAAATCTCTAGGATCGAGCGTGGAATTCGCAACCACATATGTGGGTACTCCATACTACATGTCTCCTGAAGTCTTGATGGACCAGCCCTACTCGCCACTGAGTGACATCTGGTCTTTGGGTTGTGTGATATACGAAATGTGCACACTACGCCCGCCTTTCCAAGCAAAAACGTACACTGAATTACAAAGAAGAATTCGAGCTGGCAAATTTGAACGTATTCCAGAATACTACTCACATGAACTCCAGCAAATTATCGAGTCCTGCATCAACCCAGATTTACAAACAAGGGCATCCGCATACTCCCTCTTACAAGATATTCAGCTTCGTATTGCGCGCAAGTCGCTGCAGCTTGAAAGGTTCGAAGATACATTATTAGATTATGAAAAGGAACTCATGAATGTCGGGGACATCTTGGAGCGACAAGCTGCAGAATATGAGACAGAGATGACTGTTATAAGAAGCCAGTACCGGAAAGAGTTCGACCTTGCTGTTGAGCAGCGGGTCAGGGAAATTTTGCATGGCAAGAAAGTGAGCGGCATGCCAGATATAATGCAAGGCAAAAACCATCTTAATAGACCAGATTACCACTGGCGGGTGAAGGGTAGGTAAGGTGTGTGATGCACAGAGGTAATAGTGAAAGGGCTACCTAGCGTTTCCAAAACCGTCAGATTGTAATTAATCAAATGAACATTTATAAATTGAAGAGCTTAAAAGTTGTTGCCCGTTAGCGTCTCGTAAGCTTCCACATATTTGGATCTAGTGTTTGTGACAATATCTTCGGGCATCTTGACGCCATCCACGCCGTTCAACTTGTTACTGGTTAACCAGTTTCTCAAAAACTGCTTGTCGTAAGAGTCCTGATCTTTACCCATTTCATAGTTCTTACCGCTCCAGAAACGGGAAGAGTCTGGGGTGAGTACTTCATCGACCAAAATAATCTCGTCGGTAGTTTCGTCAATCCCGAATTCAAACTTGGTGTCAGCTATTATGATGCCCTTGGTCTTAGCGTAGTCCTTGCATTTAGCATACAGCTTGATGGCGAGTTCGGCCACTCTTGAGCACAATTCGGGACCCACTAATTCTGCAGCCTGAGCTTCAGATATGTTTTCATCGTGTTCGCCTTGTTCAGCCTTGGTTGAAGGTGTAAAGATAGGAGTGGGGAACTCTTGACACTGTTTCAATCCTTCTGGGGCTTTTTGGCCATGAACTGTTCCAAATTTTTGGTATTCTTTCCATGCAGATCCGGTTATAAAACCACGCACGATCACCTCCAATGGGATGAGCTTAAATTTGTGGATGAGCATGGATCTGCCTTCCAATTGGGTCTTGTATTTGGATTGCTGAAGCTCGGTGGGCAGGAAGTCGAAGACAGTCTTGCCCTCTGGGATTTCCACCAGATGGTTGCGAACATCCGATTTAAGATATGAGAACCAAAATTCCGACAATTTGGTCAAGATAACGCCCTTCTCAGGGATAGTGTTTTCCATGATAACATCGTAAGCAGAAATGCGGTCTGTGGCTACGAAAAGGAGTGTTTTTGAGTCAACTTCGTAAATATCTCTAACTTTCCCTCTGGCTACCAATGGTAGAATGCCATCTAGATTGGTTTCACGCAACGACATTGTTCGTCAAGCTTATGGGTATAGTTCTTCAAGATTAAAAACAGGTTCAAGATACCTAGTCTTGGATCAAATGCTTCAAGTTTATACAGTTTGAGCGAGGTAGGGAAAGGTAGGAGAGTTCAATTGTACTTATACTAGGTAGATGCTGTGATTTTCGAGATATGGGTCTTTAATATATTTAAATTTGATTAGAATGAATATTGGTGAACAGAGTCAGCGTAAAAGACTGGTGTTCGAAGCCCTGGGTAGGCACAATTAAAGAGGATAAAGAAGCATGAAAACATACAAATAAAGACCAAAAAATATTGTTAAGAGAGACGTATATTTTTGAAACTGATAGAACTGGCATCTTTGATCTAAATTTTAACGGGGTTTTGGAAAATGGAATTCGTGTGAGTTTATCAATTATATGTTAAATTTTGTAGCTTTCAAAGTATCACGATTGTTGAGATGCAAGGAAATTGAACCTTCGTGGTAGGTTTTAAGGATTGTCCATCTTTTTGGCATCTTTTAGATCTCAAAAAAATGATGAATCGATCCGCTAGCGAGGTTTTGAACGCAAACGACTCGTTGATACGAATGAAAAGCGGATATCAAACATTCTATAATCGAAAAAAAAACATTTTACTAGAAACCTAGCACATGGGATGCTGCTTAAAGACGGTCATTACCGTTGAAATTTTACTTTTGCTAGGTTCACTTGTTACTAGCTTCTTTTCCTGGCGCTGACACCAGTCACGTGACACCTTTTCGTAAATGTCCTTTTTCTTTTTTTTTTTTTTGGGCTCAGTCTCCCTCGTCAGCTTTGAAGTACAGATTTCAACCGCATACGGAACCCAAACTATATTCCTCATTCCACTCTGGAAGTTACCTCATCTCGGCCTTGTCGTGTTTGTGCCTTTATTCTTGGTGTGTCTTTTCGTGTTTCCGTACTCGAGTACATTAAAATATTGAAAATTCCCACTACCTAAAACTACTACCAGTTATCACTTTACTCTCTCCATGACTACTTTGAAACCCGCTGGTGCAAAAACAATAGCGTCCTCCGCATCCCCACTGTTCTTGCGAACCCCCATTAGATGCAGAACATCTTGGATAAGGCGTACGACAAGTATGCCCTAACTAGTTCTGCACCAACCAACACACACACGGATTTATTATGCGACCCAGACCTGGTGGAAGACTACAAAGATATAATGAAGACGATTCCCAAAAGAATGGGACAAGACGAGGAAAACAACAGCGTCAACGGCAGCGTGGTGATTAATGGCGGAAGCGTTTCCAGCTCTCCACAGAAAGATGCCAAAACTGACAAGCAAGCACTTCTTTTCACTACATCTTCATTGAAAATTGATGAAACCCATACCGAGCATAAAAATACTACAGAAACGTCAAATTTCGACACAGACTACGAATACAGTGATTCTGAATTTGAAGAAGACATGGAAAATAGACTCCAGGACCTCAGATCGAGCGCTAAACAGGGCCCAAACACTGCACTTTTCGCAGACGAGAAAGACGCAGATCAAGTGCAAGGTCCATCACCTTCTACGACAGACAGCTCATCTGGGTCCTCTTCCTCTGAGGAAGACGAAGAAGACGATGACCTGACCACAGCAGTCACAAGCATCAGGCCCTATAGAAATCCCAACGACGACGACGACGACGACGACGACGACGACGACGACGACGACGACGACGACGACGACGACGACGACGACGACGACGACGACGACGATGACGACGACGATGACGAAATGGAGCAGGACTTCCAGCCGCTTGCTCCGCCCGAGGAAATCGACCCCAGTAAATTGTACGCCCTATATCCATTCCAAGGCCCTGATCCATCCCATTGCCAGCTCTACCAGGACCAAGCATGTATGCTGCTTAATGACCAGGACTCGTACTGGTGGCTCGTCAAACGCTGCGATGACGGCAAAATTGGGTTTGCTCCAGCCGAAATACTCGAGACGTTTCCTGAACGGCTCGCCAGGCTCAACTGCTGGAAAAACGAGAATATGTCCGGCCAATCAGTCGACAGTGGCAATACTAGAGCTCTCAAAGGAGCAGAGCGTACCAGCGATGATGAGGCCAGCCCCACTCCCTTGCTACCTTACGCGAAAAATGGCAAATCTGTGAGTTTCAACGACGTGGTTAGCTACGCTGAGAGACATTTGCACGAAGCCGAGTCCGATGAAAGCTCTTCTGAACTTGAAGGGCCTGATGATACGGACAAAGAGGGGTCAGACCGTAACAAGAGTGTCGATACCGTGGGGGAAATTTACGAAGCCGCTTTACATGCTGACGATGACGACGACGAAGATGACGACGCCAGCGTAGCGGTTAGCGACGTTTCTTTCAATACGGGCAGCGCCTTGCCTCTCAATGTCAAGAAGGTAAGAAAGTCGGGGCCAGAAGTCGAAACTGAAGAAAATAAGCCCTCCGAGCGACAAACCACAGAGACACCAGAGCTGGATACTCCCATGTCTCTATTGGCACCAGAAAGGAAGGCAGCAGTTCCTTCTGCGGCTGCAGACGACGGTCTCCAGCAAACTTTCAAAGCACCCATCATACCTTTTGCAGGGCATAAGGATATGCCGAACTCAAACTCGAATTACTCTATATCGACGATAGGAGAATATTCACCGTCATCTTCGGAGTGGACGAACGACTCTCCACAAGTCAACAACGGCACTTTTGACACAGAAGTCATTGCTGCCGAAAGTATTCCTTCTTCGAGGGCCATCAAAGACATTTCCAAGCTTGTCAATCTTGAAAAACCTGACGCCAAGCTTGGAGATAGTGTGAAGGAGAAGGAGGCACCAGGAAAATTAGCACAACCAAAACCAGAGGATACGGAAACGGACACTGGTCCTACAAATGATGCTTCGACACCCCAGGATGGTCATTTGAAACCTGCATCTTTCAGTCGTCCAGCTCCATCTGGTGACTACCCTCTCGTACCAAGGAATACGCATCGCGAGAGTACTTCGGCATCTTCAGACGATTCTTGCATAGACGAAGGACGAGGTACTTCGACGACCACCATCAATAGCGCTTTTTCGATCAGTGAGGCAAAATATCAATATAGCCACCACCCGATTGTACACGAGCTTTACAACCCGCTGTTTGGTAAAATCGACGACCTGCTTGATAAACTAAACAGCGTCATGCATGAATAGCGAGAGTTGAACTGGCCCCGTTTTTTTCCTCATTTTACCATCTGCATTCAACGTCCGATAAAGACCTCATGTATACTATATAGTTTTGTCGAACAGAACTCACAACCTCGTCAACTCAGTCCGTCTTTCCAGCCCAAACTGCCAGGCTGACATTGCTCGATATCATTCTATTTCAAACTGTCGCTTTTTCAATATTATTATTGTTAAAATTTAGTAGACCTAGTACAGCTAGGAATTCAATGACAGTTACACTCATCTCAAGCTCAAAACCATTTTTCTGAGTCTCTAGACCCAAGGCTAGATAGCTAGAGTACATAACCTCTATCATGTCCGATTGGATACGTGATGACACTTCGCTTCTGCAAATTGTTGCAGTAATTGCAGGGTCATTGTCACCAGTGCAAGAGCAGAGAAGCCATGCTTCGGAACTGCTGGAATCATTCAAGATGCAAACAGAGTTTTTGAACTATTTATGCTATCTTTTGACTGACGCAGACACAGATACACTGTTGAACTCTCAGTACTCGTTTCTGGATGTCCAGAACTACAGAGCTGCAGCAGGAATGATACTCAAGAATTCTCTCTTGGGCGATGCCAAAATGTACGATTTGAACTACGTCAAAAGAAACATAGCAAAGGGCTTGCTTTCTAATGTAACGCTGATATCAAATATTACAGGTATCGTCATCACGACGCTGTTTTCTACATACTATCGGAAAAATCGTGAAGATCCGACTGGTGTTGAGCTGCTTTCTCAATTGTTAGAACTGATGGCCAATGGGAAAGTGGCAAGTGCAAAGGCCTTGTCCAAAATAATGGAGGATAACGCCCAGTTTTTCCTTTTGGAATGGTCAGGCTCAGTCAAGCCTATGGACACATTGGTGGAAAGCTTTTTGACCTATTCCGTCTCTGACTCGAACCCGGTCGTAAGAGCAGAGGCCTTAAAAAGTTTGAATCAGGTCATTCCATTACAAACACAAAGCTTTATAGTGAGAATCGACGAATTCCTGTCCAACATCTTTCAGCTGGCGCAAAATGATCAGAGTGATGTGGTGACCTTCCAAATTTGCATTTCCCTGACCGAACTTCTCGAGTTTAGACCTGATAAATTGATAAATCACTTGAGCGGAATCATCGGCTTTGTTGTGCATGTAGTAAGTTCGTCTTCAAAACCGGAAGTTGCGTTGCAAGCTGCCGAGTTCCTACTGGCATTTGCATCCAATTCCTATGTTCCGGAGAGTAACGTCACACCTTTCATTGCCACTGTTGTGCCCATGCTCTTAGCGAAAATGACTCATGACGAAGATGAAATTATTGTCTTTGAAGCCTCTAACGACGACGATGCCGAACTAGAAGATAGAGACGAGGACATTAAGCCAGCCACCGCCAAAATAAGTAAAAAAAGAGAATTATCCGGCGCAGACGACGAATATGCTGATGATGACGATGATGATGGCGATCATGATACTCAATGGAATTTGCGGAAATGCTGTGCAGCCACCCTGGATGTTCTGACCGGTATATTGCCAAGGGATGTTTTGTCTGTTGGGTTCCCCATACTCAGGGAGCGACTTTCCTCAGAAGAATGGTATGTTCGGGAAGCCGCCATTTTAGCGTTTGGTGCAATGGCAGATGGTGGAATGAGATATTTTGCCGATCAGTTGCCAGCACTGATACCTTTTCTTCTTGAGAAATTAAATGATAAATGGGCCCCTGTTCGCACCATAACTTGCTGGACCTTAAGCAGGTTTTCTACATGGATTTTAGCCGACAACACCCAGTTCTTGATGCCTGTATTGGAGTCCCTCATGACTTCCCTCTTAGACAAAAAGAAAATGGTCCAAGAAGCCAGCATTAGCAGTGTTGCCGTGTTTATCGAAAACTGCGATGCTGAGATAGTAGAAACTCTACTTTACAATGAATTACTGGTCAGATTCCACCAGTGCTTCCAGCTGTATCAAAAGAAAAATCTTATTATTCTATATGATGCGGTCGGCAGACTCGCGGAGAAATGCGAGTTTGATGAGACCGCGATGAATTACATTCTTCCGCACCTCATCGAAAAATGGGGTTCTTTGTCGGACACGGACAAAGAACTCTGGCCTTTGTTGGAATGTCTGTCATACGTTGCTGCATCTCTCGGTGAAAAGTTCGCCCCCATGGCCCCAGAGGTCTATCATCGTGCTTGGAGAATTCTAGTACATTGCGTAGAACTGGAAACGCAGTCTCAAAACGATCCATCACTAGAAGTTCCAGAAAAAGACTTTACCGTGACGTCGTTGGATCTAATTGGCGGGCTAATTCAGGGATTGGGTCCTAGCAGTCAAGAGCTCTTGTTTCCCGGAGGCGATCGTTCTGCGATGCAAGTACTTGCGCAATGTTTACAGGACCCTGTACACGAAGTGAGGCAGAGTGCTTTTGCACTTTTGGGGGACATTGCATATTCATATGATCCTGTTCTGCTGAGCCAAAATTTGGTGCAGTTTCTAAAATTCATCAGCACGGAAATCATGCACAATGACGATCCCGAGACCACACCATCTGTGAATAACGCGGTGTGGGCTCTTGGACTGATCAGTGAGCGCATTGACCTGGCTGAATATGTCATAGATCTGTCACGCATTGTTCTGGACTGTTTCTGTGACACTACGCGGATTATACATGGCTCTGTGGTCGATAACCTGGCGGCCACCATTGGACGCATGGCCAAATTCCATCCGGAGATTTTTGCCACAGGAGTGTTTGCCCAGGACGCCAGTTGGGCCCGCTGGTGCGAACACGCGTCTGGCTTACCAGACATAGAAGAAAAAACCGCTGCATACTACGGTTTTGTCAAGATCATGAATTGCACTGACACCGGGAGGACTATGTCATCGTCCACGCTGCACAAGTTCCTGAGAGGTGTATCACAGGAGGTGGATATCCAAGACTTTGTTGAAGACCTGTACGGGTTCTTGATGACGCATTCGGCCACACTGCAGATGTTGAAGCTTTCGCCGGAAGAAATGAATTTTCTAAGTCAGTTAGAGCAGCATTGAAAAAAGACAAGAAACCAGGAGAGAAAGACTGTTGTAAGTCATCTGGTGCGACTTGGAAAATGTGTGATCAACTCGAGTAGAGTCTAAATTCGAAATAACTACACTCTGAGCCAAAGTTTTCGGATCAATCCGTTGGTTTTCCACTAACCCAGAACAAAATAGCACTTGACCCATTGACGTTTATTTTCAAGAAGACAAGCTGAACAAGGAAGAGAGGACAATCACTACAACTACAATAATATGGGAGAAGGCCAAATCAACTGATTAAGGCTCTGTGTGACACACACGCAAATAACAATCAAGTTATGAACATTTGCCTAATGGGGCTGGAAGAGTCAGTTTATATCGGTTTTTAGCCAATGGGGGCTCTAAAGAACCAGAAAAAAAGTACTGCACTCATCTTATAATCCAGCACTTTGAGCGGACCCTCAAAAGTTTCCATTTCTACAAACAAGTTACTGGCTCTTTCACTGGCATCTTCACTGGCACCTTTACTCTCTCGAAGTTCCCTTGAATCTTGTCTCGCTGTTGTCTACCCACCCATTCATCACCGTGTTCGGGCAAATCCGAAAACATTAGATAAGCTCTCAATGCTCTCTTATCTCCAAGTAACGCGGCACGGCAAAACTTTGTTTTCCATTCGGCTTATCGGTCACGTGCCGATAAGATTATTCCTTTTTCGCTCTTGAGCGGAAAAACTAGTATAAACTGGCTGAACAAATCTGGAGACTATCTTTTGAACTTTTCAAGATCACTACAGGCTAGAGCACCGTTAAAGCAGCTGTAGTAGAGTTAGCTTTGTTGTTCTTACTCGATACTTTCTGGAGCAGATTTCGTTCATTGTTTTCAACGGATTTCCCACCCGACTCTTCTGCTACGTTCTTATCTGTGGCGACAGAAAAACCAAAGTTAAAACAAATTCAAAAAAAATTGTATTGGCTCCATACACATTATGCTCAACGCTATCGCATCCACCAAAGTTGTTCTTCATGGCCAAATAATGCCAGCCACAATCGTTTACTCAACGGATACTGGAAAGATAATCACGGTGTACGAAAATGAAGTTCTGAATAAGGTGCCGTCACACGAAGGAGAACCCGTACAGAATTATACCATCGTTTCTCCTCACGTGATAATGCCAGGACTGGTGGATGCTCACGTACACTTGAATGAGCCAGGTAGAACTGAATGGGAGGGCTTTGCAACTGGTACCCGTGCTGCCGTGGGTGGTGGTGTCACTACTGTGGTTGATATGCCGTTGAATGCAATTCCTCCGACCACAACGGTGGAAAATTTGCAAATCAAGTTGGCAGCAGCTAAGGGCCAAATGTGGTGTGACGTGGGCTTCTGGGGAGGCCTGGTGCCATCAAATATTGAGCAGCTGGTACCCCTAGTGCGTGCCGGAGTCCGTGGCTTCAAAGGGTTTATGATGGATTCCGGTGTGGACGAATTTCCAGCTATCGACAAATCTTACATCAATAAAGCACTACAAACGCTCGAGAACGAACACACAATGCTTCTTTTCCATGCCGAACAGGCTCCTCCGGAAGGCAACCTAGGGTTGGTTGATTCACCTAGCAGCGACAGCGGCTGCAACAGCAACAAAGATGACATTTTCGTCGATCATGTGCATGCAGCTCCAGGCGGTCAAGACTTGTCTAAAACCCAAATTCATGCACTGGCAGAATCCAAAGTACTTGAATCTGTTGAGCCCACAGTCGGGAAGCCTGCCCATGAAGTTTACGAAACCCACTCTTCTCGAAGCCCATTGGAATCCATAAAGCAACAAAATCATCTTCTAGATCAAATTGATCCCACGACTTACGCTCCATTTTTGGCCTCCAGACCAGACCTCTTTGAGACCACGGCCATAAGCACAATCCTGAATTGCTTAAAAGACTTTGCCAAGTCCTCGAAAAGAATTCCCAACGTGCATGTGGTCCATTTAGCCACGCAGGAAGCAGTGCCTATGCTGCGCCATGCGCAACAGGTTTTGAAACTGCCCATCACTGCAGAAACATGCTTTCACTACCTGAAATTTGCCGCGGAAAGTATCCCAGCAAAGGCTACCCATTACAAATGTTGCCCTCCAATCCGCTCTGAAGAAAATAGACTTGCTTTGTGGGAAGCCTTGCGTGGCGATGTGATTACCACAGTTGTCAGCGATCATTCGCCATGTACTCCAGAGCTTAAAAACCTGGCTAAAGGTGATTTTTTCGCTGCCTGGGGTGGCATATCTTCTGTTGGGCTTGGCCTTTCAATCATGATGACTGAAGGAGCAAAGGTGTCACCGCAGGTGTCTCTTCCAGAAATTGTCAAATGGTGCTGCGAAAATACTGCTAAACAAGTCGGACTCCAACATAGCAAAGGATTCCTGCATCCAGGTCATGACGCCGACTTCCTGGTTGTAGATCAGTATCGTAAACGGGTTATTTCCGCAGACAACGTCTACTTCAAAAACAAATTGACAGCTTACGATGGCCAAGAGCTGAGAGGTCAAGTGCTGACGACTTACGTCAGAGGCAATATTGCATACGATTTGGAAGCAGGACATTGTCCTGCTCCATTCGGACAAACACTTTTGGAGCCCAGAACGGTATGAACACTGGCTTTGTCATTTTCAAGAAAGAATATTTTCAATACGCATTCACACAATACACAACACACAAATCATATACATTTAATTTCAGCTATCCAATGCTGTAAACCGAAGACCTTTTGTAAGGTACCAGTTATCTTTTTCTATTGCTGCTGCGTATGCTCTTTCGAAGTCTTTTCAGCAATTTGGTCTGACAGTAAATGACACCCATGATGACCAAACTTCCACAGACGGCTAGCATATTAGCCCGCGATGCAATTGATAGAACCGTAGCCGAATTTCGCATCGTCCGTGTCTTGTACCTGTCCATGTTTGTCTCGAGCACTTTTAGCTGTCTTTCGATGAGCTCCAGTGACCGTTCCCATGTGTCTTGCAACGGATCTTCAAACTCGACAGGAGAAGATGGCCGAAATGCATTGTTCGGTTTGCTCAGACTATTGTCAGAATTGACTAAAATCTCCACGTCCACCATGCAGGAAGACTCAGAAGCCCTAAAACAAAATCGGTATTCGCCTGCTGAGCGTGCTACAAATGACCACTCGCCCTGCGTTTCGCGCGAACTTGCAAATATAGGATTCTCATCGATCCCAGGACCATAAATATCATAGTAAATCTCTGATATACCGCTCCAGCTGTGCTGTACTGCGAAGTAGTAGGATATGACACTGTTTTCAAGCGTCTCAACGTACAAACACTCCTGTTCGCCCGTTAGTAGCTCAAAAGTTACCGGAGAACTCGCTACTAAAGCCCCAAATATACAAGTCGCTATACAGAATCCTAGCGGCAGTAGTTTAACCATCTCAAAGGTTCAGAAATGTGGTTTTATCTCGAGTGTCAGTTCCGCTTTCAATGTCAGTTATAGCTCAAATGATTTTATATTGGTATAATTTTGAGCTTGAAGTTGAACTTATCCATCGATCGCATCAATCCATGCTAAAAGACAGCTTTGCAAGGCGTTAGCAAGCGTTTCAAAGGCTTTCACAAAGTAGCACAGATGGGAGAAGTTCCTCAAGATGTTGTGGAAGAAATACGAGAACTTTCAGAGAGCGTGCCGGGCTTGAAATCGCGATACAAACTTTTGGACAAGATCGGCGAAGGAACGTTTTCTTCGGTGTATAAGGCAGAAGACTTGACGGGCAAAGTTGTCAAGCGATTTTCACGTCATTTTTGGGACCTTTCGAGTCGGCAGGACAAACGTTATGTTGCTTTGAAATGGATTTACGTTACCTCATCGCCTACCAGGATCTACAACGAATTGAATCTTTTATACAGATTGTGTGGATCCACACGAGTGGCACCGCTGTGTGATGCACTGCGACACCAGGATCAAGTAGTTGCAGTTCTGCCATGGTATCGACACGAAGAATTTCGAAATTTCTATCGCGATTTACCGATAAAAGGCATCAAAAAATACATGTCAGAGCTCTTACAAGCTTTGGGTTACGTGCATTCCAAGGGCATCATTCACCGTGACATAAAACCTACAAACTTCCTGTACAATCCCCAGATAGGGTGTGGCGTTTTGGTAGATTTTGGGCTTGCAGAGATGGAAAACGACAATACACGCGACACACGAAACGCCAAAGATTTGCGATCACTGGAAAACTACTGCCCTTGTAACGCGAATGAATCTCATGGCACTACAGGGTCACAGTCTGCATTTTCCAAGAACAAATATCCAGTCGTTACACCCAATGCTACCCCCACGTTAGTGGATTTAACCAAAGGATATCCCAAATACGAAACACGCCGTAACAAACGTGCTAATCGAGCTGGTACTCGAGGGTTTCGTGCACCGGAAGTATTGATGAAGTGCCCTAATCAGTCCACCAAGATAGACATCTGGTCGGTGGGTGTTATACTATTGAGCTTCCTTGGAAGGCGGTTCCCCATGTTCCAGAGTCTCGACGACACAGATTCTTTGCTTGAGCTGTGTTGTATCTTTGGAACCAACAAAATGAAGAAATGTGCTGCGCTGCACGGGTTAGGTTTCAATGTTAGTGGGCTCGAAGGCATAAGTGAAGAAGGCTACAAGGGTGGTCTCGCAGATTTTATTCAAGAGCTGCTACGAGCGGAAGTGGAAGCGGGGACATTTCCCAGCTATTCTGTTGCATTTGAAACGTACGAGTACTTGGACAGCAGATCCTCGGGCGATAGTATTGCTCCCTCACTTCGACGTCAAGGTCCAGATTACATGGCTGATCATGAATTGAAAAAATACCATGATGAAGTCTGGAGTGATCACTATTGGTGTTTGGAGGTTCTGGATCAGTGTCTGACACTCGATCCTCATAAGAGAAGTACTGCTGACGAGCTGCTTTCATCCACTTTTTTCAATGAGCTTGTTGACTCGGACGTCACGGAAGAGAATGAAGATGAAGACGATATTCTTGTAATCGAAAAATAATTGAAGGATAAACAATTCATTCTGTAGCATAGCTAAATAATGGAGTTTCGCATTTTACATCGTTACAACAGGCATTAAAAAACGAAGGGGATCAAAAACGCTCTCTTTGTACCATATTTCTTATTCTTCTTGGCGGCCCACAAGTATAGTTGAGCGGTCGAAACAGAGAGGAAAATAACAGAAAATATGTTGAGTTTGAAAAGTAAGGTGAAAGCAGTCCAGGCTAGAACTTCGAAAGTATAGTTTGGCGCGACGAAAATTTTGAATAGACCATTTTCAAGTGGCACACGTTCAGTGATACCCTTAGCCTTTTGAGCATCACCCCAGCGACGAAGCTTGTAGTGTGTCCAAAAGTTCCAGAACTCTGAGGTGACAAAGAGGGCAAGGATGAGAGCAAAATTGTCTAGCTTGAAAGCGGAGTAGATCTTGAAAACAGTGACGTCTTTGAGCAGAAACCCGTAACCGAAGTAACCCAGCGAAATAGCACCATTCAAGATCCAATAGTGGAAAGAGTTCTTGAACAGATTAAAGAGTGGCATCGTAGATTGTGCAAATTTGTGCAAAAATATAGATTCCAATTCTCTCTTCAGATAATGAGCAACCACCAAAATGTAAGCCACCTTGCTGATAAATGGGTTATATGGACGGGATTTGTTGTGATATTTGAACAACTCTGGCCTAGTGGATAGGTAATAAACAAGAGAGTGTATTAAGATAGGTCCCAAATATTCCATGCAAAAGACGAGTCTCCACCCAATTTGGGGACCGATATCTTTGGCAAATATCTTTGCACCGGTCAAATCTTCAAACGCATGATCAGAAGTTATAGGAATTTGCTTGTTTTCCTTTAGGATAGTCAGTCTGATACGGTTCGTGTTGATATTCTTGTTTTTGCTTGAGATTTCTTTCAATGCAGCGGCTAAGGTGCTGGTTTCCCGAGGAAGGTCCACATCCTTCAAGGACTTGGATCTGGAGGTGACTTTGACACTCATTATAGGGCTAATGTGAGCTTCGGCTAGGAGTTTCAGAGAGTTCTGGTGAAGATGTAAGTTCATGAAGGCTGTTGATTTGATGAATGGGTAATAATTAGTTGATGTCCCTTTCGTGAACTATGATGTGATTTCTTCATAGTAAGTTTGAGTTTTCCAAAGAAGCAGAGTAGGGGTATATAATTGATAAATACCCACAGACGTAAATAATCAGCTCTAGGCGATGTAAGTGCCATTCTTTTGGCGGTTTTTTTTAGATGTTCTGGGATGTTTGGGCAAAAAGTGATATGACTATTACAGAGCTGTGTATTTGCCCATTTGAGAGATCAGGGGTAGAAAGAGGGAGCTATAAGAGTATTGCCAGATCAAATCCATGAATAGGTGGTGACTAGGACGCCTAAAACACGAATCTGTACACAATGAGGTCACGTGACCTAAGCTACAGAAGTAGTAAAGATTTCGATCTGAATACATTCAAGATGGTTGTTGGAATATTTCGATGTTTCAGTCAAAGGCTCAAACGTTCTTATTGCGATTTGAAAATACCGCGTGTGATGGAGGAGAACTTTTTTTTTTAGTTGTATGGATGACAGATGGAGGGCACTGGGTTGACCGTAAAAACGGCTTGGTAACTACTCATTCTTATTATCGGTGAGTGTGGACCACTGTAAAGTTCTATTCCAACCTTGCCTAAGTGCACACTAACTTTGTCACTTTTTTCCACACTGTCACGCAGGAAAAGGCAAAATGGATATACTTTGGCCTATGTGAATGTCCAATACCTTGATATGGTACTAGACATTAGATCATAGCATCGGAGCTCTAAGCTTTGAATATTAGTTGAAAAAAATGCAATGCTGAACCCTTGCACACGCTACAGTTTCCGTTCATAAAAGCTTTTAGTTTGGAAGAATAATGGACGAAAACCTGTGAATAAGTCTCTCACTCGACACCAAAGTGTGCCTAGCACAATAGAGACACGCATTTTTCTTATATGGCGCTAAGCTTTAAGTAGTGATGCACTTTTTTCAATGTACCTGAGCTTTTTTCTGTCGCCATAATATCGCGTCGTTGCAGATTTTCATCGGTGACAAGCCTATAATAAAGTGACAAGAAAAAACATTCGTGCTCTGCGCTGATGAAATGGGATAGAACGTTTGGAACTAAGAGAAGTGCACAGCACACTTAAGGACGTGGCAAACTTGAAATAAGGTGCTTTGAACGGGAGCCCGTTTTCGACTTAAAACATAGTGAATCTTTATGTCGTGCATAGTGATACATGTCGAAACATCTTCTACAAGCATCAGTCAAAAGTTTTGAGGGTATGTGACGCCTTATTCGAGCATTCACGATTGAACGTTAGAGACTCACATAAGAGAAAGGTCGTAATACAAGTAAAGACCAGCTGTCGCGGTATTAAGATGAAGCATTAAGTTGAACGTAAAAATACCTGCGTTTTTTCGATTCAATCACGTGACATAAAAATTCCTCAAATTTTGAGAGGATTTCCGTCATATGAGTGCTCAAAACACCAAGCGCAGTGCTTCACACAACGCTATCTCGAGCCAATCTGTCTACATTTCAGAGGTAAAAATAAGGTGTGTCATGATTTTTGTCAGGTAACCTGGTACGAGAGCATTGCAATTTTTTGTCCGTACAAGACTACGATCCGCTTGCAACCCGACTTTTAGGCAGAATCCATAAGTATATCTGCTACGTACAGAACGACCACCCATATGCAACCCGCTTTCACCAAACCGTCCCTAACCAATACAAACCGCACAAGAAAATAAAAAAACCGACTCTTTATCCAAACTCAATTCTCCAACCATTCCAAACAACACCAACTCTTCCTCCTCCCCCTCCTCTCTCTCTCTTCTTTTGCCCTTCGGGCTTCGCCGCTCAAACTCATCAATTCCTACCTTTCGTGACGTCTTTCTTTTCCCACTCGCTCACTCGCTAACTTTTTCTTATCACTTACATCTTTTCGTGTCGTCGCTTTCCTTTTCCAATACCTCTCTCTCAATAGTGAAAAATTTTTAGAGATGCTCATCTCATATAACTTGGCCATCGCCAACTACTAACTTGGCTTTACAAGTGTATCGATCTGAACAACACAGAGTCTCTCTAGTTATAACTGCTACGAGTGGGATTGATTCTTAGAAAGCAACATTATCTGAGATATAATTACAATGGTTTTTCAAGCTGGAAGCAGAGGCGGTCGTGGTGGTATGTGAGATTTCTTTCAACGTCGAGTTCGAACGAGCGAAATCGGACGAGTTTTGTCGAAAAGAGACGATAGATGGACACAACTGGGGGTTATGGCATAGCATGATGAGAGTACATGTTTGGAGAACCTTTGAGAACCGCAACGTCGCAATTTGCGTGGGTTTACGGGTCTTTTTAGTGTGGTTTTCGCAGCTTATTTTCTCTTCAAGATCTATGCTAAGCTCATCGGGTTGGTGAAAAATCGTGAAAACAACCATTGCAAACACTTTTACTAACAAGTATATGCTATTTCAATAGGCTCTAGAGGTGGCAGAGGCGGTGCCAGAGGTGGATTCGGCGGAGGCCGTGGTGGAGCCAGAGGTGGCTCGAGAGGTGGTTTTGGCGGTGGCCGTGGAGGTTCTAGAGGCGGTTTCGGCGGTGGCCGTGGCGGTCCTAGAGGTGGTGCTCGTGGTGGCCCAAGAGGTGGTGCCCGTGGGGGTGCCAGAGGTGGCGCCAGAGGTGGCGCCAAAGTGGTCATTGAACCCCACAAACACGCTGGTGTTTTCATCGCCAGAGGCAAAGAGGACCTTTTGGTCACCAAAAACATCGCTCCAGGTGAAACCGTTTACGGTGAGAAGAGAGTCTCTATCGAAGAACCTTCCACCGAGGAAGGTGTGCCTCCAACCAAGGTGGAATACCGTGTGTGGAACCCTTTCAGATCCAAGTTGGCTGCCGGTATCATGGGTGGTCTAGACGAGCTTTTCATTGCTCCAGGCAAGAAAGTGCTATACTTGGGTGCCGCTTCCGGTACCTCTGTGTCGCACGTTGCCGATGTTGTGGGTCCTGAAGGTCTAGTGTACGCCGTTGAATTCTCCCACAGACCTGGCAGAGAATTGATCTCCATGGCCAAGAAGAGACCCAACGTGATCCCCATCATCGAGGATGCCAGACACCCCCAGAAATACAGAATGCTCATCGGTATGGTCGATGCTGTGTTTGCCGATGTTGCCCAACCTGATCAGGCTCGTATCATTGCCTTGAACTCCCACATGTTCCTCAAGGACCAAGGTGGTGTTGTGATCTCCATCAAGGCCAACTGTATCGACTCCACCGTCGATGCCGAAACCGTTTTCGCCAGAGAAGTGCAGAAGTTGCGTGAAGAACGCATCAAGCCTTTGGAACAATTGACCTTGGAACCTTACGAAAGAGACCACTGTATCGTCATCGGCAGATACATGAGAAGCGGGTTGTAAATAACCAAAACACAAAAAGCATTCCAGTTCCCGCATTCTTTCTCCAGCCCATGCTTGTATATTAGTGAATTCAGATATATCTAAAAAGAGTCCGTCCAAGTACCGGACGACCTCACACAACACACATATATATATGTATATATATTATAAGGATATCTAGAGGTCTGTGTACTAGTTCGTGAAACTCTGACACACAATAAGCCAGTCTTTGTCTTTTGAGTCGTTAACTATAGGTTAGGTTTAGGTTAATTAGGTTTGAATCATTAAACAACTAGATTCACAACTCATCCAATTCACAAAAAATACAAAAAACTAACCTCCAAAGGTCTCTGGTACCGCAAGGACTGTGGTTTTAGGAAAACTAAAGTCTGTTGTTGACTGGTACATTTTTTCCAGCGTCTCAATACGACCAAAAATGGACTCTAACGAGATTGTTAGACATGATTCTCAACAGCAGGATGCTGAAGATGTTATAGAGATCGAAAGCTGTGCAGAAGACGAGGCGGAGATCCAGAACGCCACAGAACTACGACAAAACCCTACAGGACCAAGACGGGACTGGTCTGGTCGTTTCACACCGGCCCAAACTAATGGTAATAGGCAAAACGCACAAGAAGATGCTAATGAACAACACAATGACAATGACGATGATTTAGAGGTGGTGGACGAAATAGTGATCGATGATGGGGGTCCTTTGGACCCCAACGCGGAATACGTGGACCTCGATAACGAGAGACCGTTCACCGTGGCGCAAATAAGACCCAGACAACCTTCCACTGGAAGTGGCCAAGAGGACGATGACGTCGTATTCGTGGGGCAAAACACCACAAATGCGAGTTTTGTGCTGAATCTTCCCGGTGGCGATCGAGTATTGTTTTCGGGCAGTCCTCTCGAGCTGCCTGTTCGAAGGTCCTTCCAGCACCAAGTGCCTCGGGCTCTTTCGTCACATTTGAACTCGCGAAGAAGACGTGCTCAGCGCGTTGCAGCTGGTGCTCAACAAGCATTGAATGCACCCATGACTGCATCAAATCAACAGTTTTCGAATTTCAATGAGCAGCGCAGGAGAAATGAGATGCGACTTAGAAGAAGCACTCGCCATATGCAACAAAATGCAAGAAGACATACACCTTTTTCAAGTCCCAGTAGCTTCATGGGCCATTCGAACCCTGCGAATTTTCAATCGCAACTTTCCATGCTACCAGTTGGCGTTCGGGCCGCTTTTGACGAAGCATTGTCGATTGACGAATTTCAATCTGTGCTCGAGGCTAGAGACCGAGAAAGCTACGAACAACGTTTGGACGAGCTTACAACGCTGTATGCACAGTACCGTGAGATTGTGGAGAACTCAAGGGAGCCAAACCCAAGTAACGAGCCGAGAGCTGGTCGCAACATGTTTCATTGGGCGCAGGCGTTGGGAACTTTCGCGGGTCACAATGGCGGCAGACAACACGGCCTGGCAAGAGCGTGGGTTCCTCCCCAGTACGCAGGAATCCACACCAGAGACACAGATGATTCGCGGGAAATACAGGGAATAATGGAATTGATTGAGGCCCGTAATGAGGCAGAAGTCGATAGCAAGAAACGCAAGCTCATGGAAAGCACTAAGGGCAAGCGAATGAGCTTTTTGGAAGATGCCAAGAAACTGCCCGAGGGCTATAGCTCCTCTTTCGACGTTGTGCTGAAACTGGAGATGCCAATTAGGCGCAACAAACAGACCGAAATCATAAGTGTGGAAGACGACGAGGCGACGGAGATCGAAATTCCCGCTTGTACTCTTTGCGGTGTTGAACTGGGGGTTGGAATTCCAGAGGGTTACGAGGGAAGAGGCCAATCTGACGACAATAGGTCTTTCAGCGAGCTTGTTGAGAAATATAAATTCCATTGTCCTTACCAGTCATTACGAAGATTTACGGTTGCAGACAGAGACTTATCGCGGGAAACTTACGTGGCAAGCTGTGGGCATATGTTTTGTGGTCGTTGCCTTGCAAGAATACGCAGTGCGAGAAAAGTGAATGAGAAAAGTGCCAAGAAGTTCAGAAATGCGATGGGACCTTCGCATCCGGACAATTGCGGTCCTCGACAATGCCCGGCTGAGAATTGCAAGAACAAGCTGCGACAGAACTCCACGATGCACGAAGTCTTCTTCTGAGAGTGTCCATCACTCACGATGGATGATCGGCCTGGCATAGTTACCCTGCCATCTGAAGTCCGATGACTTCAGTTCAATTTGGTAAACTTGACATCATACAGACTAGGTCAACTTTACTTGACCAAGGGTGTTCATAAAAGGTTTGACGGACACCTTTTGTAAGATGACGGTACTGAATCGATTCTATATTCCTTTCTTGTGCGTGGGACTGGTAGTCAGCGGAGGCTTGAACTCGCTGCTCACCAAGTTTCAAGATAACCAGTGTGTTCGAAACTGTGATGGAAGTTCACCAGTGTTTTTCAACCAGCCCATTTTCCAAACTTTGCAGATGTTTGTTGGTGAGATGACGGTGCTCCTGGTGTTTTGGAGCCGCAAGAGCAAAACTGGACCTGTTGATGCAGGCATCGACAACAAGCCAGTGGTCAAGGGCAAGCAGCACCTGCTTTTAGCGATCCCTGCAGCTTGTGATATTATTGCATCGACACTGCTGAATCTGTCATTAGTGATGATCCCGGTCTCGATTTACCAAATGACAAGAGGTGCCATTGTGTTTTTCGTAGCACTCTTCAGTGTTGTATTTCTAGGTCGTAAGGTTACACGTCTGGAATGGACATCACTGGCTGTGATTGTTTTGGGAGTTGCAGTTGTTGGATACAGCGGTCAAAATAACGCTTTACAGACAGAAAAAAGCTCTTCACCGGAACACGCCACAGAATCCTTGTTTCTGGGCGTATCCTTCATAGTGTTGGGTCTGGTGTTCATGGCGTTCCAATTCATTTCGGAAGAACACATTTTGACGAGGTGGCAAGTTGTACCATTGGGTCTTGTAGGATTCGAGGGTCTTTTCGGTTCATTGATTACGTTCAGCGTTCTCCTTTTTGGCCACATTGTTTACGGCCATGCCAATACCGACTCCATCCTCAATTTGGGCCAAGCGTTCAAGGATACGGTTTCGAATGGCAACGTCTTGATATCGTCCCTACTCATTATGGCCTCCATTGCCTGTTTCAACTGTTTCGGAACCTCTATCACAAAGCATGTGAGTGCCACGTCAAGAAGTACTGTGGACACTTGCAGAACCCTGCTTGTATGGCTTGCGTCTTTAACGCTAGGTTGGGAATCTTTCAAAGTGTTGCAGCTATTCGGCTTTTTCCTTCTAGTTGTCGGGACCCTAGTTTTCAATGGAGCCGTTGAGATTCCAGAAAGGTACTTGCCGCAGTATCTACTGCAAGACAAGAACGCTGAGTACAAACGACTTATTGACACAGTGGATGAGGAAGTGGAAAGGTTTTAACGAGCTAAAAAGACAGTATGAATTAAGTTCAAAGAATGATTTGACGCGACGCGCTTGCTCTCCAGCTGTTGCCCTACATAGAATTATCGTAAGTCTTTTTTTTTTGATTTTTTCTTCAATCTGGGTATGGTTACATCGAGAGGTCTTTTGACGGTGGAAAGAAGACCAACCTTCTTTGTTCTTAGAACAACAAATCTAATGTGCAGCATAGACACATACCTGCAAGACATGCTGTTAAACAGTCGGTATTATTGCTGGTGGGTGGCTTTTGCTGCACGTAAACAGGTTGTTGCTGTTGATTGTAATAGCCCGGCTGTTGTTGGTGCTGTTGTGGGTAGTAATGCTGCTGCTGATTGTAGTTTGGCGGAGGGTTGGCGTAGTATTGTTGTTGTTGATGGCCGTAATACGCCTGCGGAGGCTGCTGCTGTTGCTGATGCTGATTCGAACTGAAAAACCCTCTACTGTCTGTTTGGTGGCCTGGTGGGGGACCCATGGGACTAGCATACTGTGAGTGAAAGAAGGTTAGTAACTAAACGAAAGCCTGGCTTAGCTATGGTGGTGCGAAAAAGAGGCATGCAATCAGCACCTCTTTACAGCTCTAACAGTGTGTCATAACGATATTTTGAGCCCCTTACATACTTGAGGTTGCGAGTTGGAGGTTCCTTTGTAGTATTCGGAAGCAGACATGATTTCCAATGGGATTAAGTCTTAATTATCGATAAAACCTCCGTTTGAAGCGCTAAAAAGTTCAAAAGAAAGCTTGAAATGAGAAGAGCACGATTGAGCCCACACAAATGATCTGTCCTTTATATCCTTTCGTGTTAGACTTTATGCTTTGGTCATCGAGGCTGCGCTTGAAGTCAGCTCCGCCTCTACCCAGATCAATATAAGATTAATCAAATATTAAATCCATATCTCTTCATACGAAGAGTCAAGTTTCCAAACGTAATTTATAAATCAAAGGGTCCATTTAAGAACAACATCAATCAAGAATTATCTCATAGATCAAATTCGAGCAAAACACCACCATTGCGGGACAATGTGTGGTTAATTTACCTGTTTTGATGCTTTCAATGAGTTTCCGAGAACAGGTTCACAGGGTACAGCTTTTTCAGCGAGTTGAAATCTTGATTTATAGCCATATTTAGTCTAGTTTGAGAGGAAGGACGCCGATATCCAAAAATAAACAGAATCGGCTATCTGGAGCTCAGTTTCGAGTTAGTGGGCATTGTTCAGGGTCCGGAATTCCATCCGGCAGCTGTGGGGCTGCGTCAAATCGGATGTGTCGTCCCGATTGATTGTCAACAAGCGGTTCCACATCAGGAAATGCATAAACAAAAGTGTAGTCCGAGAAAAACTGCAAAATTCTGGAATGGAAACAGATCTAGTTTAATAGCTGGGGGTCACCTTTTCTCACTTGAGGAAAAGGGTCTGAACAGAAGTAGCAGGAGCTCCTGCGCTTTTCGCCTTACGGTTCAGCTTATCCAAGAACTTTCTAGCGGACCACACCGATGGATCTCGACGGGAAATCGTCACTCTCGTCGCTTTCCGTTCTCTCTCACGATTCAAGTCCGCATCCATCATCCTTGATCTTCACCAAAAGCCACACAGATGATTCCTTCCGTCCTTTGGCAGGGGACACTCCTGTGAAATGGCAAGCATCTCATAAAGAGTTCCACTTCAACAGCAATAGTACACCTTCCAAATCCAGCAGCACCGATGCGTTCGAGGATCCGGCTCGCAAGTTAATGCGCAAGAGACGTGTGGCAAGAAGCAATCTCAGTGGTGCCAAACCAAGGCTGCATTCCAACTTAAAGGCTTCCACCACGAAACTGGATCTTTTGGACGATCACAAACTCACAAGCTTGCCCATTCCGCACCCTCTCGAGGAACCCAGTCATCATAAAACCCCTCGGAACTTGACTCATGAGGCTCAAATTCGCATCCATGCCGACAATAGACGTTTCAGTGTTGATCCCAAGCTTGTAAAGCAGGATTGCGATGGTACAGATCATGAAGAATGCCATCCACCCATAGTCCTGGTTGAAGACTACATTCCTGATGATTCTCGACGACTCAAGTTCGCGCGGAGTAAAGTCTCCATTTCCGATTTGAAGAGTAAAGTTAGCAAAAGTAAATCTCCTAACTTGCCTATTAAGCACAGAACAAAACGCACGATTTCGGCCACGTCGTCGCTCACTCTAACACCGCATGTGAGGGATGGCGACTCTGTTGTTAACATGGGTATGATCGAGGAAGATTCATTTTTACTAAGGGCTGATCAGCGATCTGCCAAATCTGACAAGACTGCCGTAGCAGACATCGAGGAATTTCTGGGCGCAGTTATCAAGCACAATGATGACAAAGACATGTATCTTCAAAGCTTGAATGTTGAGAATAAAGTCAAAGGTTGCGTTATTTGCGAAAAGCCCTTGTATGAGATAAGTTCGCTAATCGAAGGTCGCCCTTTCCGCGAAATAGTGTGTTCTTCCTGTACGGTAAAATATGAAGAAACGGCAAAGCTACTTGAAGACTACGAGTTCGATACATCTACGGACTCAGCAAACAATTCACACGATTTCAGCATGGAGAGTGAAGGATGGGCTGGCGAGGCAGATGAGGCACTGCCTCTAGATACCAAAAGACACAAGACGGGACAGTTCTCGTCAAACCTCATCAGCAGACTTCAAACGCAGCTAAAACAAAGGGGCGGTCCGGGTCCTAGCAATAACAACGTTGTCGATTCAAAGACAATGATTTGGTTTATCGAGGCGAAACGGAAGCTTCGATGGAGGTGGGGAGCAAGTGGCTTGTTTCCACAGTTTCTTGCTGGCAAAAGAAATGTATAATAGAGTTATATGATAGGTTGGGTAAATAACGAACGTTTTCACTGCGTCATTTGTCAATCCAAGTCCAGCTCAGAAGGTTCTAATGACTTGACAAATTCTGCGATAGCCGTCAGAGCAAAAGTGTGGTCTTCTTCTTGCTTCAAGCCGCTGACTGTCAATATCGCAACCAAAGAATCGATTCCATCCACATAAACTGGAATTGAACCACCATGGACAGCATATTCTTTGGAATCAATGTAAAAAGCATCCTCCATTCTATCCATCTTCTTTGCCTTTAGCTTCTGACCCATTACAAAACTGGAACACCCAAACCTCGTAACGGTCTTTTTCTTTCTCGCTACCCATATATCATTATCGAAAGAGGTGTCTTTATTAGTTGTAGTGTGGAAAAGACACTGTCCGGATGGTAAAGAAATATCGAGTACCATTGACTTAGATGGAAACAGCTCAATCGCCCATTCTCGCAATTTCAGTCCGAGTTCGAAAGCGATGTTATAATCAAACCGGGGCAAACGGGTCTGATTTTCCAGAGTTTTCAATTCTTCAACGTTTTTTTTGGAAATTTGTTTCAACAAATCTGGGAAGGAGCCAAGCATAGTAAATGTTCTTTTGGTGGTTTAAAACTCGACTTGGGATGCTATTCTTGTTGTAAAATGGTCTTTTGACAGCTTAAGAACATCTCATCTTCTCCTATAAAGGCAGCGGAAATATTTCCCGATGTGTTTTGCTAGTCATTTTCCGACCCAGGAAATATACCCGACAAGATAATTGACTGTATAACGCCGAAGGACAGATGATGACGGTAGTGGGAAGCTCAAGAAGAATAAGTGAACTGTACTTTTCGGTCAGTGTGGACTCTCGAGCTGTCCTTAGGATGTGCAGAGTTTCGGGTTTTTCTTGCTTCGATTGAGTATATTTTGCGACCATTGGTCTCACTTTTTTGTTACTTGAAAAATCCGTTTCTCACCACCTAAGCCATTCAAGTTTAGCTTTGAGAATCAGGAATGCAATTAGCCGGTATGCGAACCAAACGCATATGATTATTCCAAGATATTGACTGGTATTGCGTTTTAATCCATAACTATCAAGTACCTGAGAACCTGACGAAAAAACGCACGAGCCGTCCGGGTTTCGGCCCTCATCCGAGCAGGTGAGCTCGAGGTCGTCAGGAAAGGCGTAATTTATCAAAACCATTGAAGTGTAATTCAGCGGGCTCAAATAATTAAATCCTCGTAGCACCCGCGACATTTGTAATGACATTAGGCCCGACATCACACAGCCTATTGTAAGAACGATCGACACAACGGTGACTACAAACCCGGGTGTGGTGAAAAGCGTATTTGTGATGATGCCTAAAGCTTCACCGCAAGTCGATATGACCATGCTGCAGTACATCGTGACGAAAAAGTTGTCTGCGGATCGGTTCAGACCACACACAAGCACGATGAATATTGCGAACAAAGCGGCAGCAAAAGCTGCCATGGGAATTTCCAATGTCATGTAAGCAAGGAAAAAGGGCGTAATTCCATAGACGTTATCCTCAAATTCACGATAAAAATAATTTCTCTCGCTGGGATAGCACGCAAGGTTCGTCAGCATACCTGTGAAATACAGAGCTGTGGACTGTTGGACCAGACCAAGCCTGTTTGAGGTGCTAGCATAGTCGTGTCTGATTGGTGCGAAGAAAAGAGCCAGTATGATGCCAACGCCTGGAATCTGTGCTAATCTAGCACTCAAAGATTCCATATTACGCGCGATCGTCTTGGCTTGACGTCTCACACATACTTTGTAGGCAACAGTGAATGGTGCTTTCTTTCGACTGCGACCATCCATTGCAAACCCTTCGTATTCCGGCTTGCTACTTATCTTGTGCGATCTCTGATCCCATTCCGACAAAAGCGATTCTACCCTGTCGCGAGAGTTTGTCTCGTTGGTATCATTTTGCGTGTTCACAGAGACCAGGTCCAGAAAAAAATCCGCTACATTGGTCAGCGGAGGGCATTCGAAACCGAGACGTCGAAAGTAATCAATCATATCAAGTGGCCCTCCATTGTAGGCCACGCGTCCACCTTTGGCCAGCAACAGAATGTTCCCCAGCTTTTGAAAAACCTCCGCCCGCGGCTGATGAATGGAGATGATGACTGTCTTGCCCGGCTTGTTGCTGATGTTCTTCAGGACCTCTAATATCTTGAAAGAAGTAAAGCTATCTAGTCCTGAAGTAGGCTCATCAAGCAGTAATATTGAGGGATCCGTCAAAAGGTGGATTCCCATAGACACTCTTCTTTTCTCACCTCCACTTATCCCCTTAAGAAGCTCATTTCCAACCAGTGTGTCTTCACAATGTTTCAAGCCCAGGTCTATAATTATGTCGTTTACTCTCGAAATTCGCTCCTCGGACCGGAAAGCTGACAGTCTCAAGTCTGCCGCCAAGGACAATGTCTCCTTGACCGTGAGATGTGCTAGTAAGTGATCATCATCCTGCGGTACAAATGAACAGATGCTTTTCAGCCCATGTGCTGGGACATGGGTTCCATTGAGATAAATCTTTCCTGATGTGTCGACAGATGTCCAGAATTTCGATCGGACTTTTCCTGATATGACATTGAGAAGTGTAGACTTCCCAGAACCCGAAGGACCCATTATGGCGTTGATAGTGTTGGGTTTGAAAACGGCATCAATGTCATTCAAAATAGTGATATTTTCCGAAGTCTCTTGCGATTTGTGTATTGTCCAGGTTCGTCTGTTCCGAATTTTCATGTTGAGAGATTGAACTTCAACCTTGAGAGCTGTTTCAGTTAAGGAACTCGAGCCCAGCGTATTGGACTCTAAATCTGGAAGGCTTTCTTTGGCATTTTTTGAGTTTGGCTTTTTAGCTTTTATCCGTTTGGCGAGGCTCACGTCGACTGTCTTTAGCTTAAATATCAACACTGCAACGACATAGAATGCGATCGACCAACAGAATACAATTATAATCGGGGTTGTCCTCCAAGAGCGAGGAAAGCCAAGACTGCTCAAAACCATATTTCCAACGCATTCCCTCTCTTCCTCAGAGTCGCAAGTCAAGTTGGCAAACCCATTGGTCACCATAGCACCAAAAGCATACCATAGGTAAGTGATATACTTTGTCCATCTGACATACACAGGCATTTGCTTGGCATTAACAAAAAATCCGCATGCCATTGACTGTAAGGTGTAGTTGAGGTTGCCCACAAGCGAAGCCTTTGAAAAATCTCGAGAAATCGCAACCGAAACAAGGGCGAAGGACGCAGAGCACTGATGAACAAGTAACACTACCGCAAAAAAGACAAAGAATGATTTTGCCCCAGCTTCCATCCCATACATGAAGAATGTGACAATCGAATATAATAAAGGCATTGCGAGATCCTCAGCCAAGAAGTTTGCTATTCTACGAGCAGCTATGAAAGACCAAGGGGTTACACAGCCCTCGGCTCTCTCACGATCGTAGACTTTAATGTCTTGTTCGCAAAGTCGATAAGTTTCAAATAACAGGAAAAGGTAACCCTGCAGCGCCGCTGCGGAATAAAGTGCTGATGTTAGAGTTCTTATTCCCTTGGCTGAAGTCGGGTCAGGCTTATAAAAGATCCATCCATTAATGACACCGACTAAGACAGGTTCGGCTAAAAGCGCCGCAGTCGTCATGGGATCTCTCAGGTTGAGTTTGAATGCTCGTCTTGTGAGCACTCGTACTTGTGATAAGAATGAAACATGAGGCATTACGGGAACTGGCGGCGCCAATTTTGGCTCTACAAATTTGGCAGCATTATGTTGTTCATTCCAGTTTTCTATTAGTTTGTTGAGTCTGTCCGAGGACTCTTGCGCAAGTTGTTTGGATCTGGTGTCAACGCTGCATATATCAATAAAGTAATCTGCAGGATTGACATGCTTGGGAACATCGAAACCCAGTCCACTGAAGTAAGGCACCATCTTCGCAGTTTCATCGCAGTACACGTTGTAGCCCTTGGATAGAATACAGACCTGGTCCAAAAGGAATAAAATATCTGCCCGTGGTTGATGAATGCTCATCACAAATGTTCTTCCTCCTCCGTGGGCCAGCTTTCGGAGTGTTTTGATGAGCAAATAAGCGGAATAGGCGTCCAAGCCGGTAGTGGGCTCGTCTAAAAACAAAAGTGATGGATTTGAGATCATCTGTATTCCGATACTGAGTCTGCGTTTTTCTCCGCCGGAAAGTCCTGGATGACGGGAGTCCCCTACGAGAGTTTCGGCACAGTCACGTAGTCCCAACTCTGCGATCAACTCATTGACCAAAACTTGTCGCTCCTTCTTACTGACTCTAAGCTTGAGATCGGCAGCATATTGTAAAGTTTCACGACAAGTCAATCTCGAAGACAGCACATCTTGCTGTGTTAGATACGCGGTTGTGAAAGTTGAGTTATCTTTCGAACAGGGTTCATTGGTGGTGATATTCTCCTGTGCTGGAGCAGGGACGTAGTGGAAGGATCCTGTATATTTCAAATTTCTGGATACTTTAGATGCCAGTACATTTAGCAACGTTGTTTTGCCAGATCCTGATCCTCCGATGATTGCCATTATAGTACCACTAGGTATTGTCATCGAGATGTCTTGCACGATGGCCACATTTTTCGGTGCTATCACCGATAGCTTGCAAACATCTAGTGAGACCCGGGGTGCTGTAGCAAATGATAGCTCATTCTCCACAAGCTCAATATCCATAGATGCCAACTGTGGGTGGCTACGATCTGAGGATAAAGGGTGGTGAACAATGGAAAAGTTGGCTTGTATATGTGAAAGCAGAAGTCCAGTAATATGTCAAGGACAGTAAATGATGATATCAGGTTGAACGATCACCGTTAAGGGCGGTCGTCAATGAGCTCACCAATGAGTCGACAAATTGACTCCGTTCCGGTTCCCAGCTTTAATCGTTGACTTTTCCTCTGTGTTGAAAGGTAACTCGTTACGTTTCCGCTTGGTTCGTGAAGTTTTGTTGGAGTGTGGATGAAGATAGCGACAATGCCGTGGATTGGGTCAAAAACTGATTTAGAGATGTTCAGCATCCAGTGAATTTGACAGACTTGGAATGCGCTTTCATCTCTTTGAACTAATTTTTGGCGCCCTCTCAATTTCATTCTATATCGTGTTGTCCTCACAATTGAGATGGTGTACATTCGAAACGAAATGATCTCAAGGTCCTCAGCGTTCTGTGAAGGTATGTTTCATTGGTGATAGAGGCTTTGATGTGCCATTTAAAGTCCAATATAAAGCGATAGCCCTGTCTCCATATACAGTTTCCTAAAGGTGTTTTTACTGTTATTCATAAATACGAGTGTTTGATCGTGTTAGATGGAGTTTGAGAGGGCTTTGAACGGTCTTTTTTTGGCTGCAAAAATCGAAGCATGCCAGAATTCGAAGAGACCAAAAGAGAGGGAGAACATGGCTAGAATTACCCACCTCTTGCTTCCAAGTGTCGCGTGCTTGGTCAAAGGTTTTTGACAGCTCTGGTCTGTCATTAACAAATTAATTGAAAGTTGAACATATAACCAAATATACAGATATATCATGGTTGAAAGTAACAAATCAAACAAAGCAAGCAATTAATCTTTAAGTTTCTTGAGTGCTCGAAATAATGTCGATTTTTCTGGATTTTTTAATACCAATTGACCTGGTATTTTCGTTTTCTCTGCGAATCAGTGCGATGACAGTATATTGAAGCTGACTTAAAAGAAAACCCGTTTTCCTTAGACGCCAAAAACATCAAAAAAAAATCAAGACTGTCTTTCAGCCTTAATTGCAGTATCATACGATGCGTTGGTAAGCCTTTTTGAAGCTACTATGGTCAGAGGTTTCTATCTTTTTTAATGTGACGCCGGGCCACATGACCGTCCTGGTAAGTAAGTAATTGGCTATATAACAAGATCATATTCCAATGCAGATTCAGCATCGGTTCACGGACGATCTTGACATTTGAGAAACCCTTGGAAGCAACACAATGGACGCCCTACTCAACTCAACCAATTCCAATGCTCGCGGGATCCCAGAGGCTCCTTTCGTGGAAAAAGTTGAAGACTTTATAAAAGATCCTAGCGACTTCGATGTATGCTTCAACAAGTTCCAGGAAAGACTATCGAAATACAAATACATGCAAGAATCCAAGCTTCTCACGGTGAAACAATTGAAACAAAAGATTCCAGACATCGAAAATACACTCAGCATGTGCCATGCGCTAAAGAAACAACAAGAACGCGGCCGCAATTTAGAAACCAATTACCAGCTTAACGAAACACTTTACACTACAGCAGAGATAGACACTTCGAAAGATTTGAAAGTGGGGCTTTGGCTCGGGGCAGACGTAATGCTGGAGTACCCTGTGGACGAGGCCATCGATCTGCTGAATGAGAAACTCGCAGATGGCAGGAAAAACCTCGAAATCAACCAGGAAGACGTGGAGTACCTAAGGGAGAACATCACTACTATGGAGGTCAACTGCGCCAGACTCTACAACTGGGACGTAGAAAAACGCCAGCAATTGAAGCAAGCGCAGCAAAAAGCCTAATAATTCATCTCTGTCATTGTCTTTGATTTTATAACCAAAGGAGAAAAGAAGGCAACCTTAATCCTCGATATATTTACCTACATCCTAAACGTATTCAAAAATTGAACACCAAGCGGCCTTGCTGGCTCGTCGCTGGGCTCTTCGCCAGGCTCAGCGTCGCGACCGTCTTCGTCAGACGCAGCACGCACGCTTCCTGCTTGGGACTGGCCTGACTCTGATTCGGCAGCTACAACGCCCCTCGATGGGGCTGTTTGAGAGCCTTGTGAGAAAAGGGGAAGCCTGAACACCTCAGAACCTGGGAAAAGTCCTCTTTCGATGAAAACACCGCACATCCAGCTCAAAAACCCGGTCACAAGGCCCACAACGCCTTGGTTCAGCATCAAGATGGCTACCAATGCGTTTATCACGAACTGGTCGTTGAAATTCCATTTGAGTTGCTTGGACCGGGAGCCTAAGGGCTTGATGAGCTTGACGTCAAATCCGTACATTCGCGGCGTGTATTCCTTGTAGAAATGAAATAGGCCCATCAAAATTGGCACAGCACCGCTGGTGAACCGATTCCACTTCAAAAAAGGGTTCAAGTTAAAAACCCAAGCTGTCACGATTACCACAACGCTAGTATACATCCACGTCAGTGCTATCAGGCTTATGTATTTTCGACTGCCCAGCAGTCTTTCCAAATGCCTGAAATTGTACCATATAAGTGTGATCAGTATCACGTCTGTCTCATTCACTGCCGCAACCTGGAACGTCGCCAATCTGTAGTATTGTCTGTAAGTTGAAATAAATGGATCAATGTAAAGCAGAAACCAGTGCTTTACGCCAGCCACCGACGCCAAAACTGGAATGCCCAGACTCATGAGTGTACATAGCTTAGTCACTGGGAAGCTGGTGAGGCCCTGGGGCGTCTCAGTTGCCATCATTTCGCGCACTTCACGATGCCAGACTTGTAGAGATGAGTTTGGCTAATTTGACAACTTTATTAAGGTCATTTATCAAGAATCAAGTACTCGGCTACTACAGATATCAAATGATCAAGAGTTACGCCTTAAAGGAATGTCTTCCAATGCTTTGACTTCTGATTTGGACGTCGCAGTAGATCACCTAGTCACTATTTTACATCATCGTGGTTTCGCGGGCAAAATACAAGAGATTTTGGACAACTTAGTCTACTATATACCTAGATTACGTAGAAAGAGAAAACTTGAAGAACTCGTTTCTGCATTTCTGGAATCGAAACTATGGTCTTCATCACTCAACGGAGATCGGACTAGTTTGCAAGAAGCTGCGGAAGCTATATTTTCATGGAAACTCTCAATTTCTGAACCGGTCATCAGCGTCTTCGAATTTTACGAAGTTTGGGATCGAGTTATCATGAGATGCCCAGCATGGAATATCAACAAGTTGACTATTTTGATCGGTATACTTGGTACCAGAGATAAGTTCGGCAGCCTTCAAAGGCAGTATTTCCTTGACAATTCACATTCTGTATATGGAAAATATGCGAAATGGAGGGACGATCTGTTCGTGCCAGTTTGGCGACAGCTCTTCAAACAAAGCCTGGGCCACTCACCAAGGGATGCAGAAGATCTGGCAGTGTTAATGGCCTGTGTTTTTACACAATCAGAAGTTTTGCATGAATTTCTCAACCAGTTTGTCTCTATCCTATTGCACCTGTCGTTGGCATACATCAGAGATTACAAGAATAGTCCTGTTTTCGTTTCCAGAAATTTGGGAAGCATTGCGAAAACATTAGAATATGCGCTCTGTCGAACAGATGCTGCTATCTCTTCGAATGCGCTCAATGCGCTAACTGCAACGATTTTTGATATGTCCCTGACCGAATTGCATGCCCCTAGAGCCAATTATTCAACCCAGACACACTCGAACCAACTTCTCACTGTTGTTTCCATTCTGAGAGGCTGCTTTGCTTATTCACCGGCACGGAGTGAAAAGTACGGTCAAGCCATCATGTCGCTATTTTACGTGGATTTTCTTGCCCAAGATTTTGGTAAGACAGGATTCTACTCCTATGAGTATGTCTATAAATTATGTGTGGCAGCCTGCACCTTCTCTCCTGCAGAATACTATGGCTGCCTTGACACTATGCGCGGCAACATTTATCAGTTCCCCAACAACAACGTTGTGAACAAGAGCAGAATACTGTTTCTGCTCAATTTTCTCGAGGCTTCGCTGGGACCTGTGCCTATCACTCCTCGTTTTCTTGAGGAATATCTGGCTCCTGTTGTCACTTACTATGCAGCATCCTCGGATGCTGAGATATGTGAAGCTGCACACGCAGCGCAACTCTGTATCTACGGTGATAAGAGCGGGGATCATTTTCTGCAAGTGTGGAAAAGAACCCACTACCTCAAGTTCCTGGAGCAAGCTGTTCAGCGATACTTTTCAAAGGTTCTGTCACCCAGCCAGTTGATACACATTTTCGCTGTAATCAGTCAAGAAATACCAGCCTTACGTCTAGTTGACCCTGACGTTTCCCGCGAAATACTACAATACACTTATTTGCGCATCTTGAATAGCCGACAAGCATCACCCGAAGAACTATCTACGCTGATACAATGCTTGGTTAAGCAGCTGCCTCATATTGATGCCAAGTACATCACTGATTGGCTAGAAAATTGCATAGAACTAACCCAAATTTGTCCGCCTCAAAAGGAAAAGATTCTCGACTGTCTCTGGGAACAGATCACATCCGGGCAGTTATCGAACGATCGTGCTTTGGAATGGTTCTTGAAAACACAGTCCAAATTTTGACCACTCAACCAAATGTCAACGAAAAATTGCCATTTAAACTAGAATCGAAAGCCAAAAATTTGCCCAACGCTCGCGAAGCTACTTAAGCGTCAAGATTCCTGTTAAATTTACTAGATGTCAGGGTTTATTCTCATTTTGGTGTCATTTTCTTATGGCGATGAGCTTCACCATAATTAAGAAAATTTTTCAGGCCTTCTACCATACTACTATGCTCATCACCACTACAAAAGAGCCCTGGATCTTAACAAAACGTCTCTGACTGCCAACTACTGCCCTTGAAAGTATCGGCAGCATGAGCAAGACAGATGCCACTGATTCGGCCACGCAAAAACAAGATCTGAATGAATACGAACAACATTACTTCAGTTCCTATGATCATCATGGTATCCATGAAGAAATGCTTCAAGATTCGGTAAGAACGCTTTCTTACCGCAACGCGATTGTTCAAAACAAGGATTTGTTCGAGGATAAAATCGTGCTAGATGTTGGATGCGGTACAGGGATTCTGTCGATGTTTGCTGCGAAAAACGGTGCCAAACATGTTATTGGCGTTGACATGTCGAGCATCATTGAAATGGCCCGCGAAATCGTTGATCTCAACGGATTCTCGGATAAAATCACTCTACTTCGCGGAAAGTTGGAAGATGTCGAATTGCCTTACCCCAAAGTTGACATCATCATATCTGAATGGATGGGTTACTTTCTGTTGTACGAGTCCATGATGGACACCGTTTTGTTGGCCCGTGATCGTTACCTAGTCGAAGGGGGTTTGATTCTTCCAGACAAATGCTCAATTCACGTTGCTGGTATCGAAGATGCTCAGTACAAGGACGAAAAACTCAACTACTGGCAAGACGTCTACGGCTTTGATTACTCGCCATTCATCCCACTAGTCAAAAGAGAACCACTCGTCGATACTGTCAACCACAGTGCCGTTAACACCACGAGAGCCAAGCTGATCGAATTCGACCTGAACACCATCACTGTCGCCGATTTGGCCTTTAAGTCGAAATTCAAGCTTGAAGCTAAGAGCCAAGATTTCATAAACGGGCTCATTAGTTGGTTCGACATTGAATTTCCTGCGCCAAAGGGCAAAAAACCCATCACTTTTTCGACAGGTGCCCATGCTCCTTACACGCACTGGAAACAAACCGTATTCTATCTAGAGGACGACCTAGAGTGTGAAAAAGGTGATGTCCTGGAAGGTGAATTAACTTGCACTCCAAACAAGACTAACAACAGAGACCTTGACGTTAAAATCGTTTACGATTTCAAAGCTAAGGGTGTGGAGTCGGCCCAGAGGTCAAAGAAGAACACAAACTTGTATGTGATGCATTGAGGGGTATGTAACATAGGTTAATATTGTAGATTAGAACAAATCAATGAAGCACAATCAATTATCATTCAAATGAGCATCTTACCGTTGTTTGCGTGCTGGCTGCGAATATCGAAAGTTTGAAGTTTTAGTAAACAGGAATCAGAATTAAAACCTAATGCTAATACACTTGACTTACATACCAATCCTTGAAACGTCTAAAAAAGAGTTTTTTGTAGAACCTTGAGTTCAAAACACTTATTCGTGCTTCAAAGTCTCGGAGAAAACCTTGGAGACGGAGCCCTTCTTGTGCTCGGCCTTTTGGGAGCCCAACTTCTCGGCAGCGAAGACCTTGGCGTATGGGTTCAATCTCAACAAGACTTGCTTGTTCTTCAATGGATTCTTCTTCAAAACGTGAGTACGCTTTTGGCTTGGCTGGCCAGCTGGTCTAACAACAGATTGGATTTCAGAAGAGTTGATGATTCTGGTGACATCGGTGTTGGAGATGATGTTGGCTGGCAAAGTGTAGTTAGACTTGACAGAAGAGGCAACGGTCTCGGAACCCCAGACCTGGTCCAATTGAGCGAAAGCAGCTTCGGTCCAGATGACGAATCTACCCAAGTGAGCACCTGGGGCCAATTGCAAGAGGTTCAAAGAAGCAACGTTGGCGGTTTGAACACCTGGCAAGTTTCTGAAAGCCTTGACAAGACCGTTGTCGTTGGCGTAGACAACCAAAGGACCTAGTCTCTGGGTGAATCTTCTGTTTCTGTACTTACCCTTACCGGCTCTCAACTTCTTGGACTTTAGCACCTTGACAACGTCGGAGTGGGCACCGACAGCCTTTAGGGCGGCGACGGCTTCCTTGGTCTTGGTGATAGACTCTAGCTCAGAAGAGACAACGAGAGGGATCTCTGGGATCTTCTCGACACGGTGACCTCTGGCCAACACCAAAGAGGCCACAGCAGAGGCGGCGATCGCAGACGCGGTGGCGTATCTCTTTTCGTTGTGGTTAACCTTGACGTTCCACTTTCTCCAGGTCTTGGTAGGAGCGAACATACGACCACCACGACACATGTTACCGAAAGCAGCCTGACCGGATCTGTGGGTACCACCACCACCGACACGAGGAATACGGGCAACAGCACGACCAGTACCCCAAGACTCGGCAGAGGTTTGGTGACCAGCCTTGTCAGAGACGGCGTAAGCCTGTCTCTTGTTCTTGTTCACGCTGGTGAAGACGCTGTGGACAAGGTCTGGACGGATTGGGGCCGAGAAGACGGCTGGCAAGGCCAAAGAGTTGCCGGAGGCTTCGCCGGTGAGCTTTTGCACGGAGACTTGAGGACGAGAAGACATGGTTCTTAAAACTAGCAAAGAGTGCGATGGGGTTTTGGGAAGAAATTTACAAGAGATGGCGATGAGATCGTTGGCCTTTTTATAGTCCTGCTGGAAAAAAAAATTTTTCAAAAATTTGAAAAACAGAGTGATCGCTATGTACGTCTGTCGACTGGATGTCTGGGTAGAGGTAAGGATGGAAGATCGGATAGATAATCGAGTAGATAGCGAAACAGAGACGACACGAAAAGGATTTATACCGACAAGAGATCCTGAAGTCCAATCGACAGAGAATAAGACAAACAGAACACTTACACTTACACTTCACAAATAATAAAACAACAATGACACTTTTTAAACCATTATTTAGATTTAGTAGGGTTTTTTATTACTCTAGGGAGTGTTTCTTCTAGGCATTTCGAACATGAGCCAACAGTGTTCCACTTTCATTAATGGACCAAGTAGAGCTAAAATACATGCGAAGTCGCAAATGCGCTGCCTCTTTTTGTTTGTTCAACACCAGAACTTCCATGCACGGTACCAGTAGGGCTTGGTGCTCAAGATGGCCCGCTCTTCGGCAATTTCCTGTCTCAGGGTGTCGATGTCAACGACTCTTCTGCCGGTGTCGATATCGACATCCTTGGCTCTGATAAATAGTTTCCAGTTACGTTTCCATATCTTGTGACCGAAGTAGAAGGTCAAAAGAACTGGGAACGACAAGTAAGCCTCGAAAAAGTTCTCGGCACTTGGAGAGCCTCCTGGTGGCCACACTGCAACCCAGAACTGCGCAATAAGTACCAGGAGAATTAAGCCCGCACCGTAAGCGGACCCCCATACGCCCACTGTGGACTGGAAGGCCAACTCATCGGTGGAACGACCTTGCGCAGCAAGCGCTCTCCTAAAACGCAGGTGGCACAGACAGATACCAAACCAGGAGAACAGAGATGACAGCCCGGAAAGCGCTAGCAACCAGTTGAAAACGTCGCCTTCTTTGTCGGATTGTGCGATGAAGCACAGTAGACCAAAGGTACAGGTAACGGCAATGCCGACTAGTGGACGACCCTTTCTGTCGATGTATCCAAAAACCTTTGGTAGCGAGCCCTGCTCGGCCAAAGCGGTAATAGATCTGGAGCAAGCGAAAACGGCAGAGTTACCAACGGAAAGCACGGAAATTAGGATGACCACGTTGATAACGCTTGGAAGACCGCTGATTCCATGGCTCTTGATAGCAATCACAAAGGGAGAAGCGGTGGCGTCCACGGATGAAGCGCCAATTAGTCTATCGTCGTTGTAAGGAACAAGCAGACCGATCAAGCACAGCGAGATGATGTAAAAAAGCGTGATTCTCCAGAAAACCTGTTTGGATGCACTAGGTAGAGACTTTCTAGGGTTTTCGGTTTCGGCAGAGGCCAAACCGACCAGTTCCGAGCCGGCAAAGGAGAAAGCGGCGGTTACAAACACTGTGCATACACCTTTAAACCGTTTTCCAGCAGTGTCACCAATCAAGGCGCCTGGGTTTTGCCATGTGGAGCCTCCAATGTAGTGACCGTGAGGCCCACCACCACACACCAGGATGACACCCAGGATGATAAACCCAATCACAGTGACCACTTTGATGAACGAAAAGATAAACTCGGCTTCACCGTAGCCCTTGACACCAAACATATTGATGAGCACGATGACCAGGTAGAACAGAGCGACGAATCCGTCACGGTATTTGGGCGGTGTGCCCCAGAAGTTGACAGTGATGGACGCGGCGACGATTTCTAGTGGCAGCACCACGAGCCACTGGAGCATATAGTTGTAGTTGACGGCGAAACCGAACGATTCGTCCACGAAACGCGTTGCAAACGTTGTGAAACCACCAGAAACCGGGTATGCCACAGCCAGTTCACCGGCTGACATGACCATACAGTAGATCATGGTACCGGTGAGACCCCAGCCGATCAAGATTCCTGCTGGACCAGCAGTTCTGAGAGCTTTTCCGGACCCGACAAACAGCCCGGTACCGATAGCACCACCGATGGCGATCATTTGCAAGTGTCTGTTTTTGAGATGGCGTTGCAGCGGCGATTTGGCCGTTGCAATGGCGGTTCTTTCTGCTGCTGTGAGGTTTGGGTCGAGATCTTCCATTTTGACCTGTTTGAAGCTGTCTTTGAAGTCTTGCCATGCGGAGACCGACTTGGACGGCGTGTCACCGGCCACACCGCCCTTGTTGGACTCTGCAGACGTATCGTAAGAGTGGGTTCCATCTCCCTGGTAGCCTCTTTCCTCCTGCGAGTACACGAAGTTTTTCTTGTCTTCCGACATGGTGGATGGCAAGCTTATGGGGAGGGTTATTAGAGGGTTATTAGAGGGTTATTAAAGGGTTGTTGGAGGATTGTTGTAGGGTTTTGAAAGAGCTATCTGAACTTTCAAATGCTGTTATGCCCTTTTCCCAACATTGTCCCGCATCTTTTATACGCAACTGTTGTGCCAAGCTTGCAGATTGGCAGAGGTGGGGTTGGTGCTGGTACTGGTGGTGGTACTGGTACTGTTGGTTGCATTGCTGGCTTATCTTTCAGGATATGGTGTTATTCGAGATACGAAAGCTGACGATGGGGTGGTGGGTAGATGATAGCGACGATATTGGTGTTCTGATGGGGGATATCGTACGTTGCATGCGGCACTAACTTTTTTTCTTCAACGTATCCGTTATCTTGTCTTACCACAGTTTGTTATCGATGCATCTGTTATGAACCGTGTACGACTTGTTTTTAAGGATTAAAGAGTTTTTCGAGCTGTATCTATCAGATGTGGTGATGCTGATGCTGATGCTGATGCTAGTTCTGGTGCTAGTGCTGGTGCTAGTGCTGGTGCTTTTGATAAGGTACACTTTTGAGGAACGTGTACGAGGGACAGAGAGGGACAGAATCGTATCGCCAAGATTGGGAAGACTAGATTAGATAGCTTTTTCGAGTGTGGCAATGGACGAAACTACAAGCAACGAAGCCGTTGCTTGTTGGCAAAGAGAGCAGGGTGAAGGGTGTTGGTGAGTGTGAACAGGTGGTGAGAAGGTATGGTGTTAGTGAGGGTGTGAGTGAGGGTGTGAGTGAGGGTGTGAGAAAGTTGTTAATAGGTTTGGTGTAGATGTGATGATGATTGACGAAATGGTCGTCGCCAAGAAGTCTTTCGTCAAGTTTCATGAAATAGGTTTCTTAAAACACGATGTTTGGTTAAAAGACAGAGGAAGTTAAGTTTTTCATGGGTATTATAGAGCTTAGAGAGTTAGAGTTGAAGCTGGAGGGGGGTGGTGTTGTTTATAGAGAGTTGAAGCTGGGAGGTATTGTGAAAGAATGAACAATAGACAATAGTACAGGGATAGAAATCACAAGATTTGAGAGCTTATTGAAGGGAAGGGTGAAAAACGTACGGGGAGGGTTTTGAACCAGGGTCTCGAACCAGGGTCTTGGACTAGGGTCTTGAACCAGAGACTGCGTGAAAGACCGGCGATAAGTTAAGGATGTATCATGAATATAGCACAGCACAGGAAACAACTTGAAAAACGGATCCCGTTTTCGTACTATACCGAGACGCCATGGCTCGGTTGAGTATCGAATTGCAAATGTCTACTCGCAATCATCCACAAACGGATGGTCAAACCGAAAGGTGCATCCAAGTACTAACTCGGCTTCTAAGAAGCTACACTCAAAACGCACAAGATTCTTGGGACAAGTGGTCACCACAACTGGAATTTGCATACAACTCCACTTATAATACTGCTATTCGTGCATCTCCCTTTGAAGTCGATCTAGGATACTGCCCAAACGAACCACTCCTTGATCATGATGAAATGGCCAACGCAAGAAATAGCGACCGACAACAACTCATGCAACAATTACATGCCATTACGTTAAGAACTAAAGAGTTTCTAACCGAAAATCAAATTGATATGCAATCAACAAAAAACAAGGGAAGAAAAGCATTAGTGTTCAAAGTGGGAGAATGGGTATTGCTACATGAAGATTCTATATTCACGTTGAGACATCATGGAAAATCTCAAAAAATGTATGGAGGTCCCTATCAAGTGAAAAAAGTTATCAATAACAATGCGTACGAACTGGACATGCCTAATCACCCGAGGAAACACAAGGTAGTCAATGTACAGTGGTTGAAGAAATTTGTTCATCGAACTGAAGCCTATCCAAATGAATCGCCCATCTCATCATTGGATAAAGTTATTCGGTGTTCAGAAATAACAGAGGTTATTGGTTACGACACATTAAACAAAATATACTTCTGCAAAATGTCAATTATTGATCCAACCATTACAGTGCAATATCAGGAACATGAATTCAACGCACTTCCAGAAACAAGACGGAAACAACTTATGGATACATTCCGACGCACCTGCGGAAACCCCGGGGAAGAAGGAGGGGAAGATGTCATGGAATAACTTGACATGAATAATAATAGATAAGGCTGAAAGAAAGTTGTCACTGTCAACAGTAAGCGATTAGCTTTTGTGATAGATCACAAAAGCTGACACAAAAGGGATGACAGATTGACATATAAAAGAGGGTCTAAGACCAAGGAAGTAGACATAGCTTAGTTAAGAAGGATAGCTAGAATCTAGGGAATAAAAGTACCCAAAAAGGTCAAGTTAAGTGATCAGTTACAGTTTCTAGTAGTTCGTGATAATTACCCACGACAATTGGTAGCGCCACACCTGTGATGGGGAAACAAGTTGAAAAACGGATCCCGTTTTCGTACCAAATGACGACCCGATTAGCAGCCCAGATTGAGCAACCCAGATTGAGCAACCCAGATTGTCACTTGTAGTTCTTGCAGCAATCGTAGAAGCGTAAATTACCAACCTAATACCCCGCTCTCTTGCAGACCTCCTCATTTACGACATATTCGCCCACGTCTCTCCCTCCCTCTCTCTCTCTGTCTCTCTTTTTCACTCATACTACATCCAGCTTCTCTTCAACGCTACTCTTTTTCTCCCCAAGTTTCCCACATTTCACAACTTTCACTGCCTCCTCAATCCCAAACTTCTCACAACTCTCCCGCCTCAAACCATCGTTTTCGTCACTCCAAGCTGTCTCTGTCGCTTCCAACTCTCTGTAATAAGCTTGTCGAGTGCTAACTTCATCGCCAAAATTATGAAAACCATCTTCTTGAAATGTTAAAATCTCCATCATAAGTAATCAAACCCGGTGTCTCACGATTTCTTGACCTGTTGACACCTTAACACTCGTCCTCCAACACTCGTCCTCCAACTCACTCGTCCTCCAGCATGGTCAACCTCAATGGAATTAAACCTCGCAACGGAAAAGACTACTATTTGGCCCTGGGTCTAGAAGGTTCGGCCAACAAGCTTGGTGTGGGCATTATTAAACACCCGTTGCTGTCCAAACATGCAGACAGCGATCTCTCGCACCATTGCGATCTGCAGATCCTCGCCAACATCCGAGATACGTATGTGACTCCTCCTGGAGAAGGATTTTTGCCCAGAGACACGGCCAGACACCATCGTAACTGGGCCGTGAGACTGGTGAAAAAAGCGTTGCAAGAAGCTGAGATCCAAGATCCCACCGATCTCGACACCATCTGCTTCACCCAGGGCCCAGGAATGGGGGCTCCTTTGCATTCAGTGGTCGTGATGGCCAGAACCCTCTCGCTGCTGTGGGACGTCCCGCTTGTTGGCGTTAACCATTGCGTGGGCCACATAGAGATGGGTAGAGAAATCACAAAGGCGGAAAACCCAGTGGTTCTTTACGTGAGCGGTGGGAACACCCAGGTCATTGCATATTCGGAAAACAGGTACCGTATTTTTGGCGAAACCTTGGATATCGCTATCGGAAACTGTCTGGACAGGTTTGCCAGAACGCTGAAAATCCCCAACGAACCGTCTCCGGGCTACAACATCGAACAACTCGCGCTCCAGTGCTCCGACAAAGACAGACTTGTGGAGCTGCCGTACACGGTCAAGGGCATGGACTTGTCGATGAGTGGGATTTTGGGCTACGTCGATTCACTTGCAAAAGATCTGTTCAACAAAAACACCAAAAACAAGCTGCTTTTCGACCCGCAAACCGGCCAGCAACTTGTCACAGTGGCCGACCTGTGCTACTCGCTTCAGGAGAACCTCTTTGCGATGCTGGTAGAGATCACCGAGCGTGCCATGGCCCATGTCAACTCCAATCAGGTCCTGATTGTTGGCGGTGTCGGGTGCAATGTGAGATTACAAGAAATGATGGCCTCCATGTGCCGTGACAGGTCCAACGGACAAGTTCACGCCACGGACGAACGCTTTTGTATCGACAACGGGGTCATGATAGCACAGGCGGGTCTTCTACAGTACAGAATGGGCAATACAATTCAAGATTTGGCAGACACTGTCGTTACGCAGAAATTCAGGACAGACGAGGTATACGTGGCCTGGAGAGAGTGATCGGCGGGTCGCAGAACGCTCAGATTTTGATACAGGCAGAGCATAGATATAGATTTAAATAATGCTTTCGAGGGTTCAGGACTGGCTCTCGTCAACTTAGTTTCGAAATGTAACTTTTGGTATTCTGACCTAGGGCCTATAATGATATTTAATTGGCATCTTTGAGAGATCTTGTATAAATATCGAACTGAAAAGTAGAAGTCTTGACGCATCTGAGGATATATAAGATGTCCGGGAGCCTCAATGACTGCCTGGAACAACTCAAAGTATCTAGCAACTCAATTCAAACTCTTTATTTCAAACCCCCGGGCATTTTCCACAATGCTATCGTCCCAGACCCATCTGTCACCTACGCAGACATAATCACCAATATTATACGCGACGGGGACGCTCAGGAAGAAGCCCCACTGTATAAGATCGACCAGAACGGGCTCCCACGGCGCAGGGACGACAAAGTGGGTGTGTTTGACTTCTTGACGGAATACGAAGTGAATTTGAAGCGTAATCGCCGTTTGGGAGTAGCCGAAGAATCACCCATCATCCACGTACCTAAGAGCTTTTACTTGAAACAACACGAACAGGATGCAGCCCGTGGCGAACAGCAACGTGGGTTTTTGCTAGAAGAGCTCAAAACTGAAGGTATTTTCAAAGCGTTGCTCAAAAAATTCGAGGGCGATGAACAGGTTCGGAACTTACTGCACGCGTTGCAAAACGGGACTGTAATCACGGAAGACAGCGATACGGGCGTCAATGCCAGTCGCCGTAAGACTCTTTTCGTGGAAGACTTTCCCGTAGAATTGATCTTTAAGGTGCACAATGAGATCGTGACCAATTGGCCGATCGCTGAATACCAAAAAAACTACTCGCATCTGTTACAGCGCTACAAAGAGATCGATACCGACATTCGTCAGCTTCGCGACGAGATTGCAGACCAGGAGGATCAATTGCAGGGCATGGCCATGAGTTCTGGGGTTGCAAAATTAATCAAGAAAGAGAAGGAGGAGATTGCAGAACTGCGGGAAAAGCTGGAGACATTACAGAGGCCATGAACGCAAATAAAGAATAACTCAAACAAATAAATGACTGAATGAACAAGGCAACAGAGGATGCCCGACAATAGGAGCAATTTTTTTTCAACTTTGGGGAATTTATTCGGTCAAGCGTGCGTCTCCCGTGTGTATGAGTGAATTTGTTCGACCTGATACGAAGCCTAGAGTATCAACCATCCTGAATTCAACACCATCAACGTCGTCGTTTCAGAACGGAAAATCGAAGTAAATCTCGATATAACGTTCCTTCATGCAATCTAGACAACTTCTCGCAAATTTTTCGAAAATTGTGTTTTTGAACTCGGGAAAAAAGGCCAAACCAATCCAAAGATGTTTAAGCACCAATGAACCCTCCATCGTCCTTCATGAAGCATTGTTCTCCCTCTGGTTTCCGCTTTCTGTTTTCTGTCACCTGTCACCACTCATGTGATAATAGAGAGCACTCGAATTATTACTGGATTCGAAGAAAACCTAAAGGCAAAAGTTCAACTTAACAACAAAACACCTACTAATTCTCATTCACTGGGCCTGTTGGGACTTGTTTAGAGGTATGGGGTCAAGTTCTAGCAATTCTGACCAACTTTCCCAGCTGAGCAGAGCGGTCTCGACCACTGCATCTGCGATTTTCGGATCGCAAACCATGGAAGATACAATCTTGTCATACAGCAGTCCGTACAAAAAACTCTTGCATCAAACGATCACACACTCCGGATCGAGCAATGCACTTACGAAACTGCGCACATCGGCCAATCCGTTCAAAAAAGAGGACAACAAGGCGTTCCAGGACATTTATTCTGCGGCCAATGGTCGATCATTTTTCGAAAACCAGTTTAGCAACACAAAGACTAGCTTCAGAGTGCTCAGCTACCTGAGTGAAGAGCTTTTGTACGATATACCGAGTAGTGGTAAACTCCATCACAGTCGGGGAAGACACTCCAAGAAGTTTTTGAAGGAAAACGGTGAAGATGAGGGAAATCAAGAAAGCAGCACAACACCGGAAGAGCCATCACTGTTTCAAGGATTCGAATCATCGCTGCCGACCATCGATGAAATGATCACCACGGGCCCTCGGGCAAAAACTGCTCTACTTGAAAATGGCGAAAACAGCGCAAACGATGCCAATGCCAATTTTTCTCTTCCAGCAGAGATCGATTGGGACGAAGTGAACACCACAAATTCTCTAAGCGTGCTGAAAGCCGCATCACAGACTCTTTTGGACGGCTTGGATCTCTTGGAAATACAGAAAAACCTAGCCGCAAGCGAGATCAAAGAGATCGACTCGAAGCTCGAAAGACTGAAAATGGTGCGTGAGCTGATCTTCAAAAGGGTAGCAAGGGTCGATCAGAATGAAATTTTTTACGAAAAACATTTGGCAGTGGTAAGACAACGGCTTGATCTGGTGGAAGCTAACGAACTCGATAGTCAAGATTCCGTGGCGGAGGAAGAGCTGTCAGAACAGGAACAATCGAACACCGACATCAAGAAAGATTTGCAAGCTAGTCCTGCAAAGCATAGTCACGATGCAGGAAATGAAAGCGACGAGGACGAATCAACGTCTGCTCTCATGAGTAAATCTATTTATCAGAAAGTCAGAAGCCGGCACGAGCGTCGGGGCTCCAGAACTTCAAAGAGCTCCAATCTTCACAATGGCTCCTCAAAAAACAAATTTCACAGCGGTAACAGACGCCGAAAGACCTATCCTACGTTACAGCAGTTTTATGAACCGGGGAGTAAGATTTTGGCTTTACCACAAGCTCACGACGACGGCATCACTTGTCTGGATTTTGACATGCCGTTTGGAACCATGAGCACAGCGGGAAAGCTTGACCACTGCGTGAAAATATGGAATCTCAGCAAAGGAACTCAAACCGGAAGTCTTTCGGGTCACTTGGCGTCCGTAAGCTGCATGCAAATGGACGAATCATACACCTTGGTCACGGGTGGACGTGATGCATTGCTAAAGGTTTGGGACATTGAAAGGGCCGAGGAAGTCTTTCAGGAGCAAGACGCACAGGAGGAAGACCAGACAGAATTGTGTCTGCACACGTTTGACGCTCATGTGGACGAAATCACCGCGCTGCATTTTGAGGGCAGCACTTTAGTATCGGGTTCGCAAGATCGCACTATTCGTCAATGGGATCTGTATGCTGGCAAATGCGTGCAAACCATCGACATAGATTTTACGAACCGGGGCACATCCACAGGACTTTCTTCAATCAGTTCGCAGAATCCAAGCAGCAACGTGCTCCTCACGCATAATGAACCTCCAGTCATCGGCGCATTACAATTTTACGATGCTGCTATGGCTACCGGTACTAAAGACGGTGTTGTACGTTTGTGGGATCTCAGATCTGGACAAGTTGTCCGGGCGCTCGAGGGTCACACTGACGCTATCACGGGCCTGCAGTTCGATTCTGTGAATCTGGTGACGGGCTCACTTGACCGCAGTATCAGAATATGGGATCTCCGCACAGGGCTCTTGGCGGACGTATTTGCATACGATCGTCCGATCGGCAGCTTGGAGTTCGATTTCAACAAAATTGTCGCTGCAGACAACGAAAATTGTGTGAGAATTTACGACCGCAAGGATGGTCGCAAATGGAAATGCGGCGACGAAGAGGGCGACGCAGCTGGGGTTGCAAATTCAGATACCAGTCTAGTAGAAGTTGTCCGTTACAAGAATGGCTATTTGATCGAAGGTCGCACTGACGGTACGGTCAATACATGGGCTATCTAATACCATCGTGATGTGACACAACCAAGATGCCAACCATACTTTTTGTAAATAGTACATTTACCATAAGCAAATATTCACTTTTATATGAAAACATGCATTCGACTTTGGTCCTGATCCTATCAAAAGATCCTTCAAGCGTCCTGTAGTTGTTCTTGGTTCGAAATTTGAAGTCATCAATTCTGAATTATTACAATACCTCAAAGTTCTCAGAAATTTCTCAAAAGTAGCTCATTCGAAAGCTAAAAACATGTATTCTTAATCACATTGGTCAAAAGTAATCACTGATGCTCAAGCTCTCTGTTGAGTTGAAGGTTACATTAAAAGCCTTTAAACTTCATGAACTTTTCAAACCTTCCGTCATCTGATATATATAAATTATTTGAAAAAAACTGCAAGAGTGGCGATTGATCTTGATTCTTGACAACAAAATCAACAAGTTTAGACCATAGAACGCTCGGTTTCAAGTGTCCAAAACGTTGCTAAGAACCGCTCAAGTTAACAATGAACTTTGGAAGCCAAACTCCAACCATTGTGGTTCTAAAAGAAGGCACAGATGCGTCGCAAGGACGCGGACAAATAATTTCCAATATCAATGCATGTTTGGCAATCCAGGACTCTTTGAGGCCTACGCTAGGCCCACTAGGTTCAGACATTTTGATTGTGTCTTCGAACGGTAAAACAACGATCTCAAACGACGGTGCCACGATTTTGAAGCTTTTGGATGTGGTTCATCCTGCTGCTAAAACATTGGTGGACATTTCAAGAGCTCAAGACGCAGAAGTTGGCGATGGTACCACCAGTGTAACAATTTTGGCTGGGGAGCTCATGAAGGAAGCAAAACCGTTCTTGGAGGAAGGTATTTCATCGCATGTCATTGTCAAGGGCTACAGAAACGCCTCGAACATGGCTCTCAAGAAAATCAAGCAACTTGCGTCATCAGTCTCTAGCGAAAATGGGACCAACAGAGAGTTGCTGGAACGTTGTGCTAGAACTGCGATGTCTTCAAAATTAATCAGCAGTAACTCTGATTTTTTCGTGAAGATGTGTGTCGACGCTGTGTTGTCTCTGAATCAGGATGAATTAGACGATAAACTGATCGGAATAAAAAAGATCCCAGGAGGTGCCATGGAAGACTCTATTTTTGTGAATGGTGTTGCATTCCAGAAAACTTTCTCTTACGCAGGTTTTGAACAGCAACCCAAGGTTTTCGAGAACCCTAAGATCCTCAGTTTGAATGTGGAGCTGGAATTGAAGGCCGAAAAGGACAATGCGGAGGTACGAGTGGAACATGTTGAAGATTACAATGCCGTGGTGGACGCAGAATGGAAAATCATCATCGACAAACTGGAGCAAATCGAACAGTCCGGCGCTAACATTGTGCTTTCCAAACTGCCTATTGGTGACTTGGCCACCCAGTTTTTCGCCGACAGAAATATCTTTTGTGCCGGTAGAGTTGCTGCTGAGGACATGAACCGTGTGATTTTGGCTGTTGGAGGTGCAATTCAGTCGACAACCTCAGATATAAAACCAGAACATCTAGGCACATGCGCGCTATTCGAAGAAACTCAAGTCGGTTCCGAACGTTACAACATATTCAAGGGCTGCCCGCAAGCCAAGACCTGCACATTGCTGTTGCGTGGCGGTGCTGAACAAGTCATTGCCGAGGTTGAAAGATCGCTACACGATGCTATAATGGTTGTTAAAAGAGCCATCAAAAGTAAACTTGTTGTCGCCGGTGGCGGTGCTATAGAAATGGAGATCTCGAAATACCTAAGGGACGAGTCTAAGAAAATTGCTGGTAAGCAACAACTAATAATCAACGCTTTTGCCAAAGCTCTCGAAGTCATTCCTAGACAATTGTGCGAAAATGCTGGACTCGATGCCACAGATATCCTAAATCGTTTGCGGATGGCTCACAGTAAAGGTGAACAGTGGTTTGGTGTAGACTTCGAGACTGAAAGTATCGGTGACAATTTTGCCAAATTCGTTTGGGAGCCTGCCCTCGTTAAAATAAATGCATTGAGCAGTGCCACTGAGGCCACCAATTTGATCTTGTCGGTGGACGAAACGATCAAAAATAAGGAGAGTCAACCTGCCAACGCCGGAATGATGCCCCCACAGGGTGGTGCCAGGGGTAGAGGAATGCCAATGCGTTAAGTTTTGTAAATCATGTAGATATAACCCATGTGCACGAAAAAACTAACCGAGGCAGTTTTCAAGATAAATATAGGAACATGAGGTATAATTGGAACACACGGCGTCTAACTGAAATCCTCTATTTCTTTATTCTTCTCAACTGTTTACCCGCGTAATGCTTTTAGTCTTTGAGCCAGCTTCTGCTCTTTTTCGTCGGATGCTACGTCGGTTTTCGAAGGGACCTCTGTCACATCTTGCAAAGCGGCCGATTGCTTCAATTCCAAACCATTTTCGTCAGCAACCTTATTCATGAGTTCGTCAACACGATCGTTGTCCACTACAACTGCATCAGAATTGGCCCCCATGTCTTCGTAGACGTTGACACTTGTGTCTAAATCTTCAAACTGTTGCTCGAATTTGTCCATAATCATTGTTATTTGCTGCAGATTCATGCTTTGCAGTGCTTTGTCCATGCCTCGGCACACTTGTGCCATGCTTCCCGAAACTTGACGCATGGTAACCGCAGTTTGAACTCTGGACGCTACGGAATCGACCCTGGACGCCAATTTCAACAGCTGGAGGCGTTCGTTCCGCTTGCGAACCGAATTAGAAGCATAAAGACGTGCTATTTCCTCGCTTTCGTTGAGTGCTTTCTTCAATTTGTTAGCCTCCTGTTTCTCCTCTTTCGCCGCTTTTTGGGCTTGTTTCGTCAGCTGTTTCGACGTAAATTTCAGCTGGAAGAGCGTATTTTCGAGCCCGGCGGCAGGATTACGCGACATCATATAGAATGGGGGCTCGAACAGTTGGTTGGATGTGGTTTATTTTCCTGTTCAAGTTGAACTTGGTGCGATTGGAACTTTTACTACTGGGTATGGATTATCATATTGACCTTAGAGGAAAGTCCAGTCACGTGATTTTATTTGATTGTAATTAATTTCAATTTATAATGTGCCATTTTAGTACAAAGTGATACCATTTCGCTTTAAGCTAGTCAAGACTTCAAGAAAGGATTGTGGATCGCGTGAACGAGACCTTATATATAGATAAATAGGCATGGACTCTCTCTTTTCACAGGTGTATCGACTTTCTTTCTTATATAGTTGGAAAGAGCATCAAAAAAAAATACTCTTCTATGCTAAACTCTCTTCTCAAATAAAACTTCACAAGAGAAGGCTGCTCCGCTCAAAAACTCAATTGGACCGTTCAAGTATCTAGAGGAATGAAATCTGGATTGAAAGCTAGAACTGCGGTATCCTGGGATCAAGAATTATGAGTCGCAGACTCTGGAAAACATTGAACACTTCGTACGAAACCCTGCATTTAATCAAAGTGAAGTCAAGGCTTCGAAACTGACACCTTTTCGAAGTTTACACAAGTAACAGAACTGGTGATGCCTTTCCACTTACCAGTTCTGTTGAATCCGCTGCTCAATGCTGTGTTCAATTGCCCTACGCCCCACACGTCTTCGCTCAGGAAAGTTTTCTCGCAGATAGGAGAACGCAAGTTTCTAGTTGTAGCACCAGCTACGGACATGTTGACTGAATATGAAGATCTCGAAACAGGACAGCTTTTGAGTGAGCTCTGTTACACGCCAGAGTTTGTCTCGGATCATATAGTCATGCTGGACCTGCGAGAGGGCATACCAACTGACGAATTTAGGACACTCAGCGGGAAGTCAGTACTGGTGCGCAACCAGCAGGGGATTCTGCTCACAGGAGCTGGATTTGACACTCGCAGGCGATGTCGAATTTTGGAAGCAGAACTAATGACTAACTTCAACGACTATCTTACAGCATCATCCACATACCCGATAATCAATGTTGATTTCCCTTTTACTGGAAGGCTTTCCAGAAAAGACGAATGGCAAGTCTTCAAACATCCTCAAACTGTCTCTTCTAGTCAAGCAAAAAAAGTAGGCGAGGCAGATGATCACAGCTCGCCTGCAAAAGAGACACTGTCACTGGAACAAATGCTGCGCATCAACCCAATTCACGCCAATCAGCTAGGTGAAATTTTCGAGGCCCAGCGACACTCACTCGCCAACTCACCATTCAATGCCAGTTCCCTAGCCGTCCACTTTTCACAAACATGTGAAAAAGCTTTGGCGGTCATACAAAAAGATCCAAATTTCCAACATATGCCAAACATCGAACTACATGTTCACGAGTATGTGGAATTGAGCCTTTATGACGATTTTTGGGCCCAGCTTACCAATTCAATGAGACCAACGGAAATTGAGAGCATGGGTGACTACAGCTTGTTGAAACATATTGCATTATCACAAGTTCCCTCCTTTCTTTATCCCGCCAACAGCTCCAAGTTTGATCTTCGCTACGTTACACGAGTTGAAAAGAATTTGGCAGAAGCTGTTATTTGCTTCAGGAAACTCGCATCGACTAATTGCCATTCTGCTAAAGCTAAAATAATTGTAGAGTGCTTGCAAACTCTATCAAGAGGCATATCTGTAGACGAAAGAGTTATTCCAATCGACGCTGATACATTAGTAAGTCTCCTAGTCGTTACAGTATGTCGTGCAGGAGTCAGAGATCTCAAGAGCCATTTATTTTATTTGCAGGAGTTCGCGAAGAACTCATCACAAATTACATTCGGCATTTTGGCATACGGCATATCGACTTTGGAAGCGGTTCTTGGCTATTTCGAAATTCCTGCGAAGATCCAATCTGTACAGGCCAACTGCAGCCTCAATTTGAACTTTTGGTCATGGCTTTCAGATGCCCCTGACTCTGCCGCTGCCCCTGACACACTAGATGTCAGGAACATGCTTCGAGTCAGGACCTGCACAGGACAGTCTGCATTGAGCTTCTGCATTCAAGAGAAAAGTATAGAGAGATTCAAAGAGCTAGCGTACGAGTATGAATCACTGTTTCCTTTGGAGGATCTTTTGAATGATGAGGATATCGAGGGCTCGAATTTACTTATACAAATGCTTGACTCTGGGTGCCACGACCTCGCTAACAGCTTTGTCGATTTGCTACGTCTTAGCTGTACAGAACAGGAACTCAGACACTATTTTAATCAACCGAACCGTTTCGGTCGAACATCCGCCCATTACCTTATGCATGCTCCCCACCTTATAAAAAAAATGGGAAGCCTACTTGACTGGGAGAAAAAAGATTGCAATGGTCAAACTCCCTTGTTTGCAGTCATCAGAGCTTATGATCAACCAAAATACGACCTCATGCTTGCGGAGGCATACAATGAAGCAACAAAATGGTGCCGATCACAAGGAAAACAATTCAGATCCTCAGTCCATACGGACTCAAAGGGCAATTCCTTGTTGCACGTCGCGAAGTCTAATGCTTCAGTTCTTCTCAATGACCCTCTTGTAGACGTTAACGCAACAAATTACAAAGGCCTAACTCCCCTCATGGTTTATGCCAAGTACAATCGAATCCTCAATGTTGAGTCAATTATCAAAGATGGCCGACTCATTCTCGAAAGGTGTCAGCGGCGGACATACCTCGACTGTTTTGACTATTTTAAGAACCCAGCTGTCTTGAAAGAAATGGGAGGACAAGCTTCGAAAACGGCCTTCTTGCCCCTCAGGTCTGTACATGCGCGATGCATTAAATCTGAAAACAGCGAATGGGTTTTGTGGATGACCAGTCGCAAGAAATCCTCTGTTAGCGTTATTATGAGACCTTTGAGATTCATTCAAAACTTCATGCTAGTTTTTTGGAGGGCAAACCCTAGAACTTTTGTGCCGATAGAAGAAACATTAGAAGAACTGCGCGAGCTGTGTAAAATGACCATTTTGGTTATTCATAGGCTTGAGGTTCACAAGTTTCTGCCTAAGGCTTCAATTATTCTCAGTTATATCCTCCAAGATAGCACATTTGCAGATGCATTTTACTCCTCCAACTTGAACATCCCTCCGCAAGTATTAGAGGAAGATGACAAACGAAAAACAAGCGAGCATTACGGATTGATTGAACCAGAAGATATGAGGAGTATTCAGCGGGTCCTTAAGTTTAACAGGGCAGAGATCATGAAATTAAAGACCAAAGCACATGTCATGAAGAAGCTTTCAGCTTCTGGACATTCGAAACAGAAAGACCTCTCGACTTCTTACCATATGTTGGCGAAAAGGGTAAATCTACTCTGCAATTCACTCGAGGGCGATGAAGATATATTTCCGGACATGACACCATTAAAGCTAAGGCCTGATTGTAACACAATTGCGAGTAGCACTAGCTTTTTACAAAAATGCACAGAGATGCTCATTTCAAATATCGACAAGCTTTCTAACGTGGATATCCCGCATTGGTGGCGAACATATGGTGAATCGGCCTCTCTCCATCATGAATACCAGAAGAATTTTCCTGGTACGGCTAGACCCAATACAACGACAAGTACAGGTTTGTTCGCGTCCTACATCGAAACGAAGAGATCGAAGCTGGAGATAAGCATTTCGAATAAAATCAAGCAGAGCAACGCAAATCTTCTTACGGTGGGTCGTAATATCAAAGAGGAGAACGAAAGGCTTGCAGTTGAATTCAACAAATTCATCAATTTCAAAAACGAATTTTGGACTGTTTTGACCATAGAGGAACATGCAGAGATGAACATCAAATTACTGCGACAGCAGCTTGTATGTATGGAACAATCGTTCCACAGCTACACCGATCGATCAGTTCGAAAATAAACTTGTAGATACTTTACATACGGGACACTTAAGTTGGACGAAAATGAATGATAACCCTTTCATTTATTTCTTGTTTCCGCCCAAGAAGTTCTTGGCCATGTCCATCAAAGCAGGGTCCTTCATCATGTCGGCCATGCTGGGGGCACCCTGACCAGACTGGAACTTCTCGGCCATTTGTCTAACGGCAGGATTGCTCATCATCTCGCTCATGGCATTTGGATTCTGCATGAACTGCTGGGCAGCTTGCATCATTTGAGGGTTGTTCAAGAGGCCGCCAAGACCGCCTAGACCGCCGCCACCACCGAACATGGAAGACAAATCTGGGAATCCACCGCCGTTGCCTCCAGCTGGAGAAGCGGTAGCGTCAGCTTCGCTTCCAGCACCAGGTGCGGCTCTTTCCAAGTTGAGAGATTGCTCGACCTTCTTCATAGCAGTGTCGTAATCTCTCTTCATAGCATCGGTAGCCTTCTCGCCCTCGATGTCGAGAACGGTTTTATACGCCTCCAAGGCCTTTTCGGAGTTACCCAGAGCGTACTGGGCAAATCCGAGTCTCGAGTAGCCCTTCGAGTAGGCAGGGTTGACTTTGATGGCTAGTTCGGCGTCCTGCACCGCTTCAGAGTATTCCTTCAAAGACGAATGAGCAGCTGCCCTGTTGGCGTAGTATACGGCGTTGGAAGGCAAAATTTCGATGGCGTCCGTGTATTTTTGGATAGCCAATTGGAAGTCCTTGCCAGCCATAGCCTTGTTGCCCTCCAATTTTAGCGTCTCAGCCTTGGCTTTGGTCTCAGCGTCGTCTGCTGGGATGTTCACTTCAACGCTCTCTGGAACAACGGAAGAAGAGGTTTCCGAGCCAGAACCGTTTTTAGCGGCTGAAGCCACAAGTTGTTCCAAACTTTGGCCATTGAAGCTCTTTTGCAGGGTTTGGGCCACTGTTTCTTGTTCTAGTTCAAATGCTTCCGTGATACAGTCAACTGCCACGTTTACTGAATCCAAGAATTCTTCACGGACTTGAGAGGTCTCAGAAGCGCGCGAAAGATAATCGACGATCAAGCTTGCAAGCTCTTTGTTAGATGGTGCCATTATGAGATCCTGACACGAAGTTTGGATGTTCTTTTTGGTCGAGTTTCTCGAAGTTTGGTGAGTTTGAAGAGATGAGTTCTTCAAGATATCCACTATTTATTGATTTTCAGCCTATAAGTATAGGTGCCGAAACAGAATATTCCAGAAATGTGAGAAAGACTTGAGAAAGCAGCTGAAAAGCCTGGTGAGACCGTTGATCAATTGATCGATTGAAAGTAGCGAATGGGTTGGGTTTTTTCTGGAGAGAAATCGGGTTTCAAACGGTGGTTTTCTGAGCTTTGAAAAAATTGGAAAAAAATAATAAATGGAAATCTTCCCCGCCAGGACTCGAACCTGGAATCTCCTGGTTTCAGAAGTGGATACAATCGTAGCCAGACGCCGTGACCATTGGGCCACGAGGAATAAGATTTCTTGAAAGTGGAAGAGGATGTTTCTGGATATACAGGATAGATTGAGTCACGGGAGAGGAGATAGTGTCCAAAAAAGACATGGCATTCTAGGAAGACCGGAACTGCTTCTTGAAGGGTTGTACTTGGTTCTGTATTTTGAGAGAATTAGCTGGATTTAGGTCTGAGTTTCTTGATGGTTAATTGTTCTCTCTTTTATATGTCTTTCTTGACTCATCTTGATCGACATAGGTGGAAAAAGTGACATAGCACGTTACCGTTGAGATATGAGCTAACAAACCTGTTTATAGCGTCTATTTGCTGCTGCTACACACACTCGCACTCTCCAGAACATATCCTTCTTGTTTGATGAATTTTTGTTTTGAATTGGGATGCCTCTGTTTTAATGTTTTGTTGAAATAGCACGTCTTTCCACCTATTTCACCTGACACTTGGCCAACCAGTAGTAGAATTTGAAGGTAAACACTGACCATGTATCCACTGGTTGCAATCACTCAGAGATCAGCCATTCATTACTCTATTTACAAACAATTCTGTATTTTTAAACCCTCCTCCTCGCCAACGCTGGCTAAAAATCGGCAAAGGATGAGTTTCTCATGGCCAAAAGCTTGTAGTTATTCCACAGCCAAAAGAGACCGAAACAGGAAAACCCCAGGCCGCAGTTCAGAAGCACCCATATATCCGGTAAAAGTTGAGGCGCCTCCACGAACATATCCAGAACATGTATGATGGCCATCGCTACATAAGATGCAACGATTACCAGTTTCCACAATATGCTGTTCGGCAGAAAGCTTCTTCTTCTGTAGGATTCCGAAACGTCACTCACAGAGGGCCCAGGTGTGAGAAACTGAGGCAGGAATCGTGGTGTACAGAAACTAAAGTTTCCAATTAACCAATTGCATAATATCATCATCACTCCATACTGCAATGCAAGACCATCTTTCTTCAAAAGTGGCCACAGAGTAAACAAGGCCACATTATTGATCCAACTTACCATTGACAATACATTCCAGTCCGTGGAACAGTAGAGTAGAGTAATGGGGAGAAGTGGCACTAAAATGGATTTTTCATGAACCTGGAAACTGAAAAGGAAAAACGCCATAGAGCATGCTCCCAAAGCAAATGGCAGTAAGTGCTTCTTAGGGTAGAAAAACATGACGACGAAAGACGGTAGAAATCCAAGGGCTGTGGCATACATTGAGAATTTTTGAAGCTCGGCCTGAGTATAGTTTTCCGCATATTTAAATAAAACGTTTGACACGCACCAAAAATTGGCAACCTTATCCTCGAATAATCCCCTGGCGAATGGGAATATTCTGTGAACGGACTGGAGAACATTTTTCATCCCGCCAAACACATAGAGAGGAGCGAACAAAACAGCGAAGGAGACGACAGTTGACAAGGCCACGGAAATGAATCTAGGAATGTTGAAAGAGGGCGAAAAGAGCGATTTGCTCAGTAGGTAGGCGAAGAAGATGGGGGAATAGTAAAGTGCCATCTGCTTGAAGCATACGGATAGCACAAAGCATATAGCAGCAGGACCATAAAATCCATCCAACAGGTTGTTGATGGCGTAGACAGTGAGCCCCAGCATCACAGAGTTATATTGGAAATGACCGTGATCGATCAAAATCAGTGAAGGTTGGAAAAGTATGGCAGCAGCAGCTATATAAGTGCCAATAGGCGACTGTTTTCTCTTGATCCCAAACCATTTGGTGAAATAAATGACTCCAGGAATGTAAAGCGCAACTTCGCTCAAAATCACTGTAAATCTCATATATGATTTGAGGTCTGGAGTTTCCAAACCACGAGAAGCACCGAGAGCGAACCAACTGGGGTCGAGAAGCAATCCCAGCTTTCCCAGAAAATAAGAATGGTACGCAGTGAGAGGCGGGTAGTCCAATCCCCAGTATTGTAAATCGAACCAATACCATTTTGAGATTGGGATGCTGGTGGTGATTTCCATCCAGTGCCTTTGAGCTTCGAAATCCCCCCGAATGGGTCCGCTACCTTCACCCGAAAAGGATCCTAATCCCACTGCACACCGTATTACCAGCGCAAATATGACAATCACATACTCAGCATAGTACTGGTTCCCAATGGGCCTAAAAGGTGACAAAAAGTCGTAAAGAGGAGACGCAAAAAACGACTCCTTTGATAACTTCTTAACACCAGCCATATCAACAGCCCAAGTTGCTAACAAATGCTACAGAGCAAAGCTTCAGACAAAGCTTTTGATCTTGTCTTAGTTGTGTTAAAGGTTCTTGAATTATATATTTATATCAGATGCGGTCGATGAGGTACCGTTGGACGAAGGGTGAGATATAAGCTTTTAAATATCGTCTCGAAGATCGCGAGCGATGGATCTGATCAACTTAGTAGATGAACTCTAGGTTTGTAGCCAAGGTTTTCGAGCTTTGATAGCCGCCTTTGACTTTGGATGTTATACACGATATACTGAAGCAGCTCGTTGCTTTCACAAGCTTGAATTACCTTTTTAACAAACTTACAGCCTTTAAAAACCTATATAATACCTAAAAAAACGCGCGACGTTTGGAACTTTGTAGCTAAGTCTCCAAGAGCGCACGAGAAGCTAAACATTGCTTAACCAGAGCCCATATTTAGCACGGAAACGTTCTTCGTTATATTTAAGACTTTTCGAAAGAATCGATTTGATGTTCGGTAATACCGTTTGCAATCGAAGAACTCCAGCCTGGCGCTCTTTCGAACCCATTGGTACCTGTTTGATAGTTGCCAAATACCTGGATCATGCGTTCTCTGGAGGTCTCAACGAATGGCCCGTGCTGTACGACAGGCTGGTCTAGGATTTGGCCGCCTATAATGACAAATTCCGCGTTGCTGGCCGAACTCACACCTTCTACGTGTCCTCCGTTGTTTTCGAAGAAAACCGATGAAAATTGCGGGAATCGCTGACCATTGATTGTCACAGCACCCTTGAGAACATACAAAAAGACGTTGAAGTTCGTTGGGAAGGCTTGTTTGAAGGGAACGTCCGTCTTGGACGCAATGTAGTGGTAGAAGCTGACCGGTGTGTAAGCCAGCTCGCTAAGCGATTTGACGCCGTAAGATTCTCCGCTGATGACCCTGACTTCCAAGCCGTCGTGCGGCTTGACGGTAGGCGTCTCGTTTTTACGCAGGTCGCGGTAGCGTGGCTCGCAGTTCTTCAGATCTTTGGGCAGATCTACCCACAATTGCAGTCCGACGGCTGGTTCGTTGGAATCGAGCTTGACTGGGATTTCCGAATGCACGATTCCTTTGCCAGCAGTCATGAATTGCAAATCGCCCTCTTTGAGGACACCCTGCGAGCCCGTGAAGTCCTCATGGGCAACCATACCGCCCAAAATGTACGTGATGGTTTCCTGGCCGTGATGAGGGTGGTCTGGGAAACCTGCAGGCGGTGCGACTGTGAAATGGTCCAGCATTAGGAATGGCGTGAAATTGCGTAGGTTGAGCGTTCCGATTGACCGTCTGACCTTGGCACCCACACCCTCGCTTTGCTCTACGGCAGTAAAGTATTTTAGCACTGTACGTGCTTTATTCATTGTATGATGAGTCTTGATTTTTCTTTGTCTGAAGAAGATGAAGATGAGATGAGATAGAGATAGATGAGAACCTTGAAGTAGTCACTAGCTCTGGTGAGTATTCCACTCTTTACAACAGTTTCGGCATACTTTGCGAGAAAGCCACCGCTTATATAGTCTTTGAACTCCGTGGTGTCGAAAGCGTCTTTAGTCAACCATTAGTGATGCTTACGGCTGAGATATACATAATTACGTTACTGATGAAAAACATGTAATTCCATCAAAAGTTGACATATTTCCACCAGAAAAAAGACCCCGCCATTCTAGAATCCTCCGGAACAGATTCTGCTATTCAAATTAGAGTTCAGACCACAAGATACATTGCTTAGATCAATGTTGGCGAGTTTTATTCATTCATATTTAAACATTAGTTACCGTTGAGTAATAATTGATTACTGTATATATTAATGCATCAGACTCGACGTACTAAGTGATATATGTTTGAAATGTCAAAAGTTTCTAAAACAAAACTCCGACGTTGATTAAAAAGATGCGTATTTCATTAACCTTCAAATTATTGGACACGATCTCCAAGTCAACGACTTTTGGATTGAATTCGATAGGTTCGTCTTATAAGTAACTTTTGTTCATATTTTATACTTTCCGGCCCAAGGTCGTCCAAAGTGATACATCTCCCAAACTGAACTAGCATTGGTTCAGAGTCCGATAGTCTAAAAAGTTTCTTGTTCTGAATAGGAACAGTGTCTTTCTTTTACCTCATGTAACAATTCATCCATTTCGCGAGTCCCATTTCAAAATTCTAAAATACCGCTCCGTATATAGCGATCTCACTACAATTATTATCTTTTAAATCCAGTATCTTTAAAGACCATTCAGTCAAAGATGGCATCACCCCTCCTTTCAGTTGACAAACAGATCGAGACACGGGTGTTGAAACGGTCGTGTTTTTGGTGGTGAGTGATAGTTTGGAACAATGTCTAGCAGAAAAAAGAATATTCTGAAAGTCATCATATTGGGCGACTCCGGGGTTGGAAAGACGTCATTGATGCATCGATACGTTAGCGACAAGTTTTCCCAGCAATACAAGGCGACCATCGGAGCGGATTTTCTCACCAAGGAGGTAACCACGGATGGCGACAAAGTGGCTACCATGCAGGTTTGGGATACTGCTGGCCAGGAACGGTTCCAATCGCTGGGCGTGGCGTTCTACAGAGGTGCGGATTGTTGTGTGCTGGTGTACGACGTGACGAATGCCAAATCGTTTGAGAATCTCAAGTCGTGGCGGGACGAGTTTCTGGTGCACGCAAATGTGTCGTCGCCAGAAACGTTTCCGTTTGTCATTTTGGGCAACAAACTGGATGTGGAGGAATCGAAGAAAATCGTGAGCAACCGGGCTGCTCAGGACATGGCCAAATCGCTGGGGAACATCCCGCTTTTCCTGACCAGCGCCAAGGGCTCCATCAACGTCGACACTGCTTTCGAGGAAATCGCTCGCAACGCGCTGCAGCAGAGCCAGGCCGATGCAGACGCATTCGAGGACGATTTCAACGACGCCATCAACATCCAGCTCGATGGTGAGCCCAGCTCGTGTAGCTGTTGAATGTCTGCGAATATCTAACCAATCCCAAATGTAACATACTAAGTAAGTAAGAAAAGAAGAAAAGAAGAAGAAGAGAGAAGGGAAGATAAATAAAAAAGAGGTGGTACGTCCCAAGTATTGAAAGTCATAGCGACCACGACAATAACAACGTTTAATTCAGTCACATCCGTCACATCCGTCACTCTTTAGCTATGTATGGCCATTTTTACAGCTTGAATCTTGCTCTCCACGTGACCAAAATAATGCCTGCTCAGCCCAAAATACCATACACGTGCCGCCATGAAAAACCCAAATATTATGATCAAATTCAAGAACAGCTATCGATACAGACATCGAAACAACTCAAGCAAGTGTCGTCGTTGTCGTCGCCATCAATATCACAACCTAACGCTAGTCAACCTCTTTCCCACACAATTGATCAGCTTTCTATCACCTTTTTTCCCACAAGCTTCTCACCTTCGACAAGTGATTTTGTTCGGACTGGCCGTCGCAGTGGCACAGGTTGTATTCATTTGACAGAAAGCAGACCTTGGCAAAATAAATGGGAGCTACATGTCTGCTCAAGAGACGGGAGACGTAAGCACCCATAATAATAATAATAATGAGAATATTGAGGAGGAGCGTGCGCAATCTGCAGGATCCAAAAAAGAGTCGGTTTTGTCGCACTTTACAAATAGTCTTGGCGAGGTAGAAAAAGAATTGGTGCCAGACGTTGTGCTCCCGTCTAATTTCAGCAAATGCCCGCGGAGCGATCTGGTGATCTTGATCTCGAGAATGCTCTCCTTCCTAATACACATCAATGATTCGGCCTCCAAAACGGAGCAGTACGAGCTAACTCGATTCCATTCAAGAGTGCCGCCGCAAATATCGGTATACGACTATCTGATGCGAATGACGCGATACTCAGTGCTCGAACCGGCTGTGCTGATAGCTTCTGTTTACTACATCGATCTGTTTTCCGCCGTGTACCCTGCATTTTCATTGAATTCGCTCACAGTGCATCGTTTTCTACTTACCGCAACGGCTGTGGCTAGCAAGGGACTCTGCGACTCCTTTTGCACCAACACTCATTATGCCAGGGTAGGAGGGGTACAGTGCAGCGAGCTGCACGTTTTGGAGAACGATTTTTTGAAGCGTGTGAATTACCGAATTCTACCTCGAGACGACAACATTATGAACTGCAAAATAGAGCGCCAGGAGGACGTGTTTGTTACGGCCAGCTACGTTGAGGGAAACGTGAGAGGTCCGAACAATGGATTCAACGTTCTAGACACCTACTACCGCAAAATAATCGAAATAGTTGGCAGCTACGACTCGTCGCCCGACAAGACCAAAAAGGCACACTACTCCATGGAAACGCCACCTAGCAAACGGGACGCCGAGCCGTCGAAGACGCAGAAGAAGAAGAAGCGGGTTCTGGAAGAATCAGACGCAGATCTCAAAGCCAATGGCACCAAGAAACCAGCATGAAAAAGGTTTTACAACGTTTGAAAAGGTTAGCGCATAGAGAGTCTTTTTCCCCTAGCAGCATATGCAGACGTGACGTACAAAGAGTAATACACAGCGGAGAGATATCCGTGACGCTCGAAATAAATGGCGATCAAAAATGCAAATGCAAATGCAAATGCAAATGCAAATGCAAATGCACAATGGAATTAATGGAAAATGAACGTTTGAAAGACCGCTAGACAATTCTCGGATATCCCAATTACAGCGGACATGCAAAGACGACATTTCTGGTGACAACAGGGTCTCGCATCTACTTTCTACGATTTCTCGAGACTATCAAGTCTGTGCTACGCTGTGCTACGCTGTGCTACGCTGTGCTACGCTGTGCTACGCTGTGCTACGCTGTGCTACGCTGTGCTACGCTGTGCTACGCTGTGCTACGCTGTGCTACGCTGTGCTACGCTGTGCTACGCTGTGCTACGCTGTGCTACGCTGTGCTACGCTGTGCTACGCTGTGCTACGCTGTGCTACGCTGAGCTACGCTGAGCTGCGTCTTTCTCTACAGTTTTTGGAGTCTTTGGAACCAAAAAAAAGGTTAGACGAAACTCTCGAATCCCAAAACGCTCAGATCCCATAAACTCTCAAAAGTCGAGTTCAATTCCTCTCTAAAAGGTCTTTTCTGGTGGTATTCTTATAGCATTTAGTTGAATTACCCAGCCTGTAGAAAACTCAAATTTTTAATAGTAATTTTACAATTAGAATATCAAGCTGTATTTGACGCTCATCTCATCGCATCTCACTATTCTTCACAAGAGTCGCCTCGAGTTAGCGTCAAGAGCACCACAATGAGTCAAAAGCCTTCTGAAGCTAAGGACAGCGTTTTGACCGAAGTTATCGGGACGATTAGGGCCTGTGCAGCTCTTTCAGCTCAAGATGTTGAGTTTTATAAGAGTTTAGACCGTACTATATCAGATTCTCTGAGTGAAACGTCGGCGACTTTGCTCAAATCAATCAACGATGTCCTGCTGTCTGTTGATGAAAACAACGAAACGATCGATGCAGGCAGTGAAGGACTGGATAATGCTTGGAGAGATCTGGGTGAGGTTATGGATCTTTTATTTGAGAAATCAGAAAGCTCGCTGAATAAACTGAAAAAAAAAAGTGGGTCGTCACAAAACGAATCCATTCAATATCTGGATGATTCTACCACCATAGGAGAAAGCTCCCACAAGCGGATTTCGAAACCGCAGTTGAATTTCTCCAGACCCGTGGATAACACCGAAACCCACCCTTTCAAGCCTTTGCTCAAGACAAAACCCAACGCTTTGAAACCGTTGGAAGAATCACTGAATCTGGTGCCCGAAGAAGACGACATCCCTGCTCATTATCCGCAACCTTACGAATATGAAATCGAACACCAGGAATACAACGATTCAGTGCTCACCAAAAACGAACCTATCCCATCGAAGTCCTGGGATGACTCAGAAGCAACATGGGTGGACAACAAAAGCACACTCGACGCTATGCTTCAAACGCTCAAGGGTGCCAAAGAGCTGGCCGTCGATTTGGAACATCATGACTACAGAACGTATTACGGTATCACGTGCCTGATGCAGATCAGCACCAGAGAATCAGACTGGCTAGTGGATACGATCGCTTTAAGAGACGAGCTTTGGGTACTCAACGAGGTTTTCACGGACCCTAAGATCACCAAAGTGTTGCACGGAGCTTTCATGGACATAATATGGCTCCAGCGAGACTTGGGGCTGTACATGGTCAGTCTCTTTGATACTTACCACGCTTCTAGGCTGCTTGGATCGCCAAAGCACAGTCTGGCATATCTGTTAGAGCATTATGCTCGATTCAAAACATCGAAAAAATATCAGTTATCGGACTGGAGAGTGAGGCCCCTTCCAAGGCCTCTGCATGCTTACGCTAGAGCCGATACCCATTTCCTGCTCAATATCTATGATCACCTCAGGAACTCTCTGCTTGAGCAGGATAAGTTACCGCAAGCTTTACATGACTCCAGAAATGTGGCGAAACGGCGCTACGAATACACATCCTTCAGGCCGAAGATAGTAAGCTCAAGGGTTTACTCGCCTATCGAGAAGGAGGAACCTTGGAGGTCGCTAATGTTCCAATATAATATCCCACCCGAAAAGGCGGCACTTGTGAAAAGACTGTACGAATGGCGAGACCTGATTGCAAGAAGAGATGATGAAAGTCCGCGTTACGTTGCGCCTAATCAGCTACTAGTGTCACTTACCATGAGTGCACCCACAGATGCCTGGGGGGTCTTATCGATGGGAAGTTTCCTGACAGATCATGTAAGGTCCAATGCTAAAGCTTTGGGCCAGCTTATAAAGCGTACCTCCATGTCCTCTTCCTCTGCTGAGAAGCTTGGAGGCTACAGTGCGGCCGCAGATGAGAAGTTACCTCATAAAACAAGCATTAGCGAGGTCGAGACTAATTATGCTCGCTACGTCTCGCTGGTTCAAGCCTTCGCGAGACAAAATGGCGAGAACAACGAGTTGGATGGCGGCTCGCTTTTGTTCGCGGGAAAGCCTCTACCAAACGAAGCATTTGTGGGCTATAGCGGATCAGAAGTTGAAAAAGTGAGTCTCTCCGATCTCGAGGCACGCAAGTCCAAGATTACAGATCATACCAAACCTGAAGAACCACTTAAAAGCATGGCTTTTGAAAGACCGGAAGACAGCCTCGTTAAAGAGCCAGAATCGAGTGTTGAAATACCTGCTGTTGAAGTGGAAGAGACAGAACCGGTGGCTGAAAACAAGGACGATATAATCGTTTTGAAGAAGAAGAGACACAATCCCAAGCCGCAGAAAAGGCCACTTGATGTTGCGTCTTCTGAAAAAGAGGTTTTGGACTTCAAGACCGCGAAAAAAGTTTTGGCAGCACCTACAAACACATCGACAAGAAACTTCAAGAAAAAGTTCGATCCTTACTCGTCGGAGCAGAAGGGACCGGAAGGTGTCAAGAGGAGAAAAAAGACAAGAGGTTTACAGAAATCGTTCAAAGGATAGAATTGAGTATTACAATTGTGCTTAGTGAAGCAGTGAAGCTAGATTTCGAAACCAAACACTACATAGGCTCAAAAGTCGAGTTAATCTCACCTTATATACTGTTCACATTCAGCATCAAGCGCTTCCGGTAGTTCGCCGGCTGTCGACGTCAGTTTTGCACTAAACGATGCTCGAAAAGTTGTTTAACGATGCTCGAAAACTCGGTACCCACCAAGAATCACCCAACAAGTTATTAATTGTGTGATGTCCTGTGTGTCATTCATTGTTGGCTTCCGAATCCGTTGAGATCATGGCAGAGTTAGAAAACTTCAAGTTCTGACTGTTTAAAGAGTCTTATACTGTAAAGTACTCTACAAGACTTGTTCAAGATCGCATCTTGGTAAAAACAGGATGGTAGAAACGAAAGTGACCCAACGTAAAGGTGTGATTGATAAGAAAGGACTTATGACAGAAGATGCAACTTTGATGAACAACTCGGCAGGATCCGGAACATCAAAGCAAAAGAGAAGACTTTATACGTGGGAAGAGATTCCAGAATGGCAACGCGATAACGAACACATCAGAAGCGGGTACATTATCGAGACCAAGAGTCTCAAAGAGTGTTTTTGCAGTCTTTTCTATCTGCACAACGAATCTGTGAATATTTACACACATCTTTTACCTGGAATATGTTTCTTGAGTGTGGTGTTGTTCGACAATTATGCCATCAAGAAATTTGTTACAACGACATGGATCGACTATGCCATGATAGACTTGTTCTTTTTGGGCGGATTTACCTGTTTGATGATGAGCAGTCTTTTTCACTGTCTCAAATGCCATTCGATAGAAGTTGCCGTCTTCGGAAACAAGCTCGACTATCTGGGGATTGTAGCTCTGGTAGTCTCGTCAATGGTAAGCATCCTATATTACGGGTTCCACGACAATAAGCCCTATTTCTTCATATTCTCTGGCTTTACGGCGTTGTTTGGAGCTGGCTGCACGATAGCATCTTTGAAAGAACGCTTTCGGTCGAGGGAATGGCGAGCTTACAGAGCAGCCTTGTTTGTAGCCTTTGGGCTTTCCGCTTTGCTTCCTGTGATTGCGGGACTTGTGCGCTACGGGCTTGTGGAAACTTGGGCAAGAATACAGCTAAAATGGATCATTTTGGAAGGTGTTTTCTACATTTTGGGAGCTGTGCTCTACGGGACCCGAATTCCTGAACGGCTGGTGCCGGGAACTTTTGACATTTGGGGGAATTCTCATCAGATATTCCACGTCCTGGTCGTTGTGGCAGCTTTATGCCATTTAAGAGCGCTTCTTGGTGCTTACGAGTTGGTCCATATGAACTTGTTGAAAGACGCCGGTTTTTGATAGAAATAATGAATAGATATGAAAGGTGTAGAGCATTAACAACATTGTAAAGATAAAGGATTGGGTTCCGGTTTGAACTTTACTCTATGGGTCTTTTCTTAGCGACTCTCAGCGTTACGTTGAAATTCTAAAAAATTAAAGATGCTTCCAACCAGATTTGAACTGATGATCTCCACATTACTAGTGTGGCGCCTTACCAACTTGGCCATAGAAGCTACTTATTTGTTGGAAGCGAGTGGTTTGAGCATGGATATAGGTAGTAGATCAGATCAGGTGCTTTGGATATATGACAGTTACAAGTACAAGACGACAGGCCAAAAAAGGAGCGACTTCAAGTTGAAGGAAGACCCGGGAGATGTAGAAAGTTTGGATTTTGGACTTGGATTTGGATTTGGATGTACGAATAAAGTTCGAGTTTTGAATGACAACCTTTCCAATGCAAAAATTAGGCCCCGACTGTGATTAGAAAAAAAGCGAAGAGTCAAGCCAAAGGTAGTTACTGGAACAAGCTTGACATCTTCAGCGTTGTTTTTTAAAAAGCGAACACTGTGCGGTACACCGTTTTTGATTTCGAAAAAGTTCGGAACAGCGGACATGAAGCTCAAAAAAATATGAATGGCGAGCCAATCAATTGTAGGATTTGGTTCCAACTTCGCATTGAAATTGTGAAATTCCCGTTCTAGACTCCGCTGATTTAGGGAAGTTTCACAGCACAAAGTGGTGTCTCGTTTTCGTTATGTCTCGATCAATTTGAAGTAAATTTCCGCAAATACAGCTCATTGGGGCGTCCTATACCAAATGCTGCAATACCACGCATGCCAAAAAATCAAACTACCAACTCAAAAGTATGCTAAGCTCTTAAAAGATGAAAAAAGACCTCGAGCATCGCCAATTTCATAAACCTTTATCTCATACCAAAAATCACATCGGGAAGCGATCTTCCCGTCAAATGCGCACCATTCAACTCACAAAGTGTCATTAACATTAATCTGGACACATTTTCGCGGCCAACACGACCTTCCGATCTATGTCTTTTGAACTAAGTTCTAATTCTAGATGTTGATCGATAGATAAATTCAACTTTCCATTATCAATAATTGATCATCAAACTTCTTATAAAAACAGAACCGGATTGACCCATCGATTCACCTCTCATTCTCCTTCCAAAGATCTGTTTCTTGGACTTCAAGCTCATCGCATGATAATTGAAACCATTCACAGCGAGATATCAGTCATTGTCCGGTAAGTGTTTCTTGAATCAGTGTTTGTCTTTATATTTTATATACTTGTTAGGAATAGAAGTGCCAACGAGTTATGTTCAACAGTCAACTACAAAAGTCTCTTTTTGTTGTTTTCTGAATATCATGCCCATTAAACTCAAATGGCCATGGCTTGGGATCGCCATACCGAGCTTTTTGATAAGCTACATCGGTTACACATCTCACTACTTCATCTTATCCAATTTTGCCAGTCAACGACAGCAATTGACCTTTCAGTTCTCGCTGTCCATGGTGTGGGTATCCTACATTTTGGCCATTTACGTGAACCCCGGAAATCCGCCCAAGGGTTTTTCTCCAAACAAGCAGCAATGGACTCATTTCTGCAAGATATGCAACAATTACAAGCCAGAGAGAAGCCATCATTGTAAAACTTGTGGGAAATGCATTTTGATGATGGATCATCATTGTCCCTGGACGATGAACTGTGTGGGGTACCGAAATTTCCCGCATTTCATCAAATTTCTGGTTTGGATCATCGTTACCGCGCTCTTCCTGGAATATCTGTTGATAAAACGCGTAGTCAGTCACTGGCAGGCGAGAAATGAGCGTATCTTCGTTCACCCAGCGGAGTTGTGGTTTTTGGTTGTAAACCTACTGTTGAACTCCTTTATATGCTTGAGCATAAGCTTGTTGCTCGCTAGATGCGCCAACAACCAGCTATTAGACGGTATGACACAAATTGAGAAATGGGAAATGGAGCGCATAGAAAACCTGTTTTACCGAAAGCGTTTGTTGCCGCAGCTGATTGACAACTTGAAAATAATCTTTGGGGAACAATCCTCAACAGAAGCCTCTAACCAAAACTTACTGTCAAAAAAACGTCTGCGGCTAGAAGAAGTGGTCAATTTCCCGTATGACCTTGGGATTTCCGCAAATCTCAAAACTTGTATGGGCCCGCTAAAAACCTGGATACTTCCGTGGGCTAGTCCAAGTGGGTCGGGATGCATCTTCGAGGTAAATGACCTGGCTCTTTATGAACCTGATGCTGCTCTCGAGGATAAACTAATGGCATTACCTTGGCCCCCAGATGGCGGCCGCCAGATCTGTACTGGTACACCAAAGAGCAGCCCGGGTGTTCCAATTCACACTAGTCGAGGCGAAACAGTCTTGAAAAAAAGAATACCGGACGCTACACCAAGCTCAAGTGGAAAGTACTGGCAGAACGAATGGGGTGAATCATTGGCTGATTTTGGAGTTGACGTTGATGCAGAGGCCTGACAGTGAACCTATGGGTTACCACCGCTAATCGAGCGGGCAATATATCGTTACATATCGGCATGTCAAAACACCTATTTTCATTAATTATATTTCCTCCGTTGTGGTGTCATCACCTTTGATATCTGTGTCGTCACCAGTCTTATCAATAGGAGCCTCTAGCTCAGCAGCTTGCGCTTGTGGAAGTGGCACATCTGCTGATTCAGCAGGTTTCACTTTACCGTGATCCCTAACGTACTTGAGTGCTGTCTCGGCGCCTGTAGCACTCTCCTCACTGAGACCTTTCTTCCAGCCGTAATCGCTGTTCAAAAAATCTTCCACTTGCTTCTTCTTGAAATCTTTTTCTTGGCCGTTGAGAGGCGAAACCTTGGTCGGAAACTTGTTGGTAGTAGATCTAGTGAAAAGATCCTTCGAGTTTGGCTCAATCTGTAATTGGTAGTTTTCAGGATTGACTTGGATGCGAAGCGAGGAGACTGATTGGCCCACGGGGGAGGCCTTCTCATTATCGCTATCCTGATCATCATCCTTCAAATTCTTAACGAGGAACGGAACCTTGATCTCTTCATGCGATACCCCTTCCGTGGGATGTGAAAGGGCATATGAGGTCAGATAGTACTGCCACCTATCTTTGAGCGACTCGGGCTCTTTCAATGTGAGATCGTCCACTGCAACGAATTGTATACAGACATGACTAGTCTGCTGATTGTACTCGATCCGGAACATGTTATCTGAAAGTCCCATGTGTGACCTAACCTGTAATCGGTACAGAATTTGGTCCCGCCTGCTTGTACTGGCTGAAGTCCTGTCTTTTTCGAATAATACTACAATTCCCGAAGTCTTTGTGTCAGCTATGATTGTGTGCATATGTTTGACCAACCATTGCACGACTTTATCCACTGTGTAGAGCTTGAAAGCCTTGTTCTTGTATGCTTGACGCAAACTTTCTTCGAACCACTGATGCTCGATGTCATTCTCAATCAAACGTTTGCAGAGATTGAGTAGTTGTGCATAAGCGTCGAATTCTTTGAAATCCAAACCCATATCACTTAGCTGATTTGACAATAAATTTAGGTCCTTTGCAAACTGCGAAATTTTTCTATTTTTTATCTCCTCAGTTACAGCTTGGTTCATTTTTTTGACCTCATGCAGGCGCTGATACAGGGTTGTCAAATGACGGAAAAACACATATATGTTTGCGTTCGCAAACATGTTATATGTGTTTCTGTTTGGAACAAAACCGTGGTCATTCGCTTCCTCTATCACGCTGCCAAGTAGCCAGGGTTTTTGGGCTTCCTCTCTGATTATCTCTTCATCATCGTCAGCACGTCCATTGCCATTGGGTGAGCCTTGATCGTCCGATGATGCACCCTCTTCACCTATGCCATCACCGTTTCTTGTATGCTTGCTCTTCCCCTTGAGCATATCCCTCAGAATGTGATCATCCTGCCGTCTCCTCTTACGTGAAGGCGTTGCCAATGCTGACCCCACGTCGTTATCAAACGGTGAGTTAGACCCCGGCTGTCCAAAACGGTCAAGCTCATTTTGAGGAATAGCGAAAAATACTGACAGAAAGCCTTTGAGAAATTCTAAGAGTCTTTCTTTGTCACCGCTCGAGTATGTGGTGCTGTGATTGATGAAAACACTCACTAGCTCTAAAATGTCAAATAAAACTCCTTTGTCAACCAAATCATACTCCAGTTGACTCTCTGGCTTGGGAGTAAAAGGATAGATTCGCTTGTTGTTCTGATCCACCTTAATGCTGCTGATCTCAGATATCAGCTGTTTTGCCGTGAGTAACTTTTTATCAGCTTGTTTGAAAGTCAAACCCAAATGGTCCAAGGATTTGTAAAAGACCTTTTGCTCCAGCTCTCTCCAAACCTTGTTCCACTCCCTTTGAGCACGCCTCCACTCCTCATCTTTTTGTTTCAACCTCTTCAAAACAATTGGGACAGACACAGAAGGGTTCTCATGAAGAGCATCGATGATTTCAAAGCCTCTGTCCTTATCATAAATTTTCCTAATGACCTTCTTGTATATTGTTAATGATGTGTGGCCCAATCCAGGTGGTAGCTTGAAAGCTTGTTTCTCTTCAGCAGTCATCGTCGCTATCTTATTGGCAATTGTTTCAAGGGTCTGAATAGTTCTCAAGTTTGCTTCAATATAGAAATCATATTCATGACGCTCTTCTTCTATTTTGAAAAGTGTCTCCTCATATTGGTTCTTTCGGTGAGCGATGAAACCTGAGTCTTCGGAAGCCCATACTGGATGACCAACCCACTCATCATTCAAGACCTCCCAACACATTGCGTCTCTGCCAGAGCAGGGCATGAAGGTGTCCGTCTTAGGAAGCTTTTTGTAACTGGGACAGCAGGCCTCACACATGTCCAGATCCAATCTATGCTTCTCATGCATTACATTTTCTATGCATTTAGGTCTCTCAACGTAATTGACGAAACTTTTGAACCAATCGAAAAGCTCTACATTACCTCCGAGATAGTGTTCTACTTTGTCCACGAGTTCATTTGTATCAATCAAATCTTGAGAGTATAAGTTCAAAATCTTGAGAAACTCCATGTAAATTTGCTTATTTCCCAAGAATTTCTTAGCTCTGTCGAAGAAGGATGTTTCTTCGATCAAGGTTATATCACTTTCAAGAGGCCTTATTGGTTCAGGGATAACCGGTACCAGGCTTGGGTCTAAGTCTATCTCTGGTCTCGAAGTGGGCTCCATATACTGCATGTCTTGATATTGCATTGAAGGTGGAGCAAAACCGCCATCGACCGGGCCACGCATGTCGGAAACAGGTAAAGGCTTGTTGGCCATTCCCTGGACAGGAAGTGGACCCGGTTGCTGCGGAGAGCGTGATGGAATGTTTGGGGCCCCACCTTGGACAGCCGGAAGGCTGATATGTGATTCATTGTCACGCCCATTGATGGGAGGAGAAAAACTACCTAAAGGAGGTAAATTCTGCGCCCTTGGTTGTTGCCCCGGGAAAAAAGCAGGTCCGCCGTTGTAAGGTTGCTGTAGGTTCTGCCTGTGCTGCTCCATCTCCTGACGTTGACGTAACTGAGATTGGTCCAAAGGTTGATCTGGCTGGACATGCCCAGGAAGTACAGCGTTTTGATTCATTTGTTGCATCTGAAGTTGCTGATGCTGTTGCAATTGTTGCATATGTTGTAAATGCTGTTGCTGCTGTTGCTGCATCTGCTGCATCTGTTGTTCGTGAGCGGCAGTGGCATCGGGTAAAAACTTTTTAAAGTCGTCTAATAAGTCCGGTGCGTTTTGGAATAACGTCGTTACCTGAGCATAGACCTCATGAATGGGCTTCTGTTCCCTCTGGTATGTCTGGAGAATCTCCAGGAAGTGCTTGTATATGTCGGGCTGGTCTGCGAATCTGGTTTTGATTTTGTTGACATAACTGATAGCATGACTAAACTCCACGTCACCTGTGCTTCTGGCTGCCAAGTACGGTTGGGGAGGGTTTTGAGAAAGGGCTGCTTGAACCGGCGGTTGCTGAGCCTGCAGATTCGTGAGCGATTGGTCGGTTTGTTCCAACTGCTGTATTGGCAGTTGCTGCTGATTTTTGGCCGGGAAAATGGCTTGGGGTCCGGGCAGAGTGGGCTGGCTGGCCTCCATGCCGGGTCCATGCTCTGTGGGGGCAGCGGTCGCAGCAGCAGTAGCCTGAGGCGTGGAAATCTCGCTCAAAGGGTTTGATATGGAGGGAGCACCGACTCCCGGGGCGTTGGGAGCCGCCTCACGCTGGTCCAGCCGCGTTGGGCGATGTGAGTGGCCGTCGAACGGAGTGGTAACCGAGATGAAGTTTGGATCATTCGGGTCCAAAGCACACTCTATTCTGTAGCCTTGGGGCAGAAAAGTGTTGAGTCCCTGGATCAGCACCGGATAGCCCTTGAACAGCGTGGAGATCCGCTCGATGACCCCCAGTGTGTCGATAGCCTGCGACTTGTAGTCCTTCATGATATCCAAAAAATGGTTGTAAACGTCCGGCCGGCTATTAAACTGGAATTTGACCTGTTCCAGATACGACAGCGCGTCTTTGAAATTGAGCGGTTTGAAAGAACCATCGGGAATGTGTTCTACCGGGACATTTGGTGGTGGTGGTTGTTGTTGTTGTTGTTGTTGTTGTTGTTGTTGTTGTTGCTGTTGCAGTTGTTGTTCTGCAGGCAGTGGGTTGTCCAAACTAGCCACGGAAAAGCCCTTGGATCGTCCCACATACGGCAACCGCTGCTGCTGCTGCTGCTGCTGCTGCTGCTGCTCTCCACCATGGCTGCCGTTTTCCAAACCGCTGATCGACGGAAGAACAAACTGTTGCAGCTGTTGTTGCAGCGGTCCCTGACTTGGCACGGACTGAAGATTATCTGAGCTCTGAGACATCGTAGAAAGCCCGCGAAAAAACCCACTTGGACGTCAAAACTCGTACTTTTCCTTCTGCTAGCCTTCGTAAGTCCTGGAGTGTCCAGAAATGCCCTATTCGCCTTGATCCTGAGCTTTTGAAGCTTGATCAACTTGTATTTATGTGTTTAGGTTTTATAACTGGGGACAAATTTTTTTCTCAAAGGGGGGCGGTTATCGAATACTCGAAAACAGGACTAAAGACGCCTTAGAATTTTCCTCGTTAGAAATGCTCTATATTTTTCAAAATTGGATTCAAGAAACTCAATGTCATCAGAGAACAGAAGAGACTAGGACAACCATCGCTAGAGAAGACGAGCTTAGGAGAATAGAGAACTGCAAGAGGTGAGCGGTGGTCGAAATTGATAGATATAGCAGTAAGACTGGCGACGCAACACCCACTCACGAAACCCCCACACTCACAAGCTACAAATGAACGCGCCAGACAGATTCGAACTCTTTCTGCTGCCTGAGGGAGAAGCCAAACTCAAAGTCGACCCAGATACCAAGGCTCCAAACGCAGTAATTGTCACGTTTGAAAAAGAAGACCACACACTGGCAAATCTGATACGGGGTGAGCTACTGGAAGACCAGAAAGTGCTGTTTGCTGCATACAAAGTAGAGCATCCTTTGTTTGCGCAGTTCAAAATGAGAATTCAAACTGTAGAGGGCTACGACCCCAAAGAGGCTCTGAAGAACGCGTGCAACGGGATCATCTCGAAACTGGGCCAGCTGCAGTCGAACTTTGAAACAGAATGGAACCTCCAAACGCTGGCGTCGGAAGACAACTACGCGATGTAGCGACAGCTGGTTCGTTTTTTATTTGGTTTTAATGTCAACACCGCATCCGCACGCACTGGTGCGCACGCACTGGTGGTGTTCTTGTTTCAAGCTTTCTGTCTCGAGTTCACGCCGTCCCCTGTATTATAGTATTTAGATGAACAATTTGAAGAAGAAATTACAAGACCACCATCTATTGGCCGGTTCAGGGCATAAAAAACCCGCAAATCGTGAGAGCGGGAGAGGGTCGAGGCCCTTTTTGCTTGGTTTTTGTTCTCTACGTCCTTCTTACAAGCTATTCCTCGCTTTTTATACTCCGCTAAAAATTCGCTGCTGTAGTCATACACATCAATATTATCGCAGAGCCGGCTATATCTGCGGCTGCGCGGTGGATACGATTGCAGCTTTCTGCTTGAGGCCCTCCTTCATCATGAATATCTTGTCGGACAGATCGATATCGGGATGCTCGGGTAACACGCCAGCCTTAAGCAGCTCAACGGTCGGATACGTAGAGCTTTCGCGGTCGGGCGAGATATAAGTGATCAACGAACCACCTTCGGAAATGGCAAACTTGTGATGATCTTTGAAATTGAACTGGAACGTGCCGTCACTCAGCTCAAACATCACGTACTGTTTATAACGGGTGTATCTTCGAAGGAAAACATCGTCTTTGTGATATTCCTCACGAACGAAAGTCGAGATCCTGCTCAAATTCGCCTTCATGTATTTCGAAAAAAAGTCCACCACCTCCAGATGTCTTGCCAATTCGTGGGGTCTGTCTGTCAAGTTGTAATGGCTTGCTACCCAGCCCTCCCTGTCGTCGTAGCTAATGTACCAAAACTCTTCTGCGTCGGCAAGCCTCAGCACCGTGGTGCCATTATTAAATAGTACACCAATGTCATCCGTTGACAATTGGTATGAAAAGCCATGCTTATTGGAATAATCGACCCATTTTGTCACAACAATTGGATTCTTGAGCTTCGGCAGTCTTGATTTGGGGAGCCCACCCATGCGCTTTTGAGCTTCTGCCTCCAAAATACCATTTAGCGTCAAATGGCATTCACTGGCCAGAATTCGTAGCGATATTTCGGATTTGATAGCATTTGTGGAAGTGGCAACGAGATCTCTTTTGAGGGTAGCCTGCTGTGCTCTTCTAATTCTTGCCTCGCGCGCTAGGTCATTAAGCTTCTTTTGAGCATCGAGGTCAACGACTTCCTGGTACTTATTCTTAGTTCCACCTGGCGATAACGACTGTGGCAAGATTGTTCTACTTCGTTCTTGTTCGAGGTCGTTCTTAACAAGCTTGATGGGATCTTTGGTGGAAGATGACGAACCTGATGTTAAGCCCGATCGCGTCATACAAGCTTTCAAGTTTGCCATTGATTGAGCCATATCCAGATAATCGTAGTTTGGTCCAGAAGCTAGAGTATCGGTATCAATTCTTGGTGGAAATAGGCCCCTGAACCAAACATAATCCATGATTTCATCTAAAGATGGTCTCTCCAGAGGATCTATGGAGAGTATGTCCTTGATCAAAATCATCGCGTCGGGAGAAATGCACTTCTCTTTGGGAAAAACGTAGTCTCCAGACTTGATACGCTCATAGATAATGTTGACTTCTTTTGCTTGAAAGGGTGGTTTGCCCACTAACAAAGCGTATATCATTACGCCACAGGACCAGATATCAACCTCGTAAGAGTGGCCGGTATGTTTGCCGGTAAGGACCTCTGGCGCTATGTAATTGGGCGTGCCGCACACGGTGAATTTGCGTTCTCTATCGTTGGCCAACACGGCAGCCAGTCCGAAATCTCCGATCTTTAGATTGTAGTTGCTGTCGAAGAAGATATTCCCGAGCTTAAGGTCTCGATGAATAACTCGTCTGCTGTGCATATATTTTACAGCGCCTATGATCTGTGTTGTGAAGAAGCGTACTTCTGGCTCTGTAAGTACTTTTCTTGCTTTTAGAAGGTCCATCAGAGAGCCATTGGGACATATTTCTAGCAGAATGTAGACATTGGTATCATCCTCGAAACAATCCACAAACTGGACGATGTTGAAATGTCGCATACTCTTGTGGATCTGAATTTCAGAAAGAAGCTTTTTGCGCGTCTTTTCAGACTTTATCGAGATCTTTGCCACGGTCTTGGCGGCAAAGATCTTGCCAGAGTCGTCTTTGATCTGGAAACATCTTGCGAAGCCACCTTCGCCCAGAAAATGGCCCCTCCGATAGTCCCTGCCGCGGGTCTTGATGAGAGAAGGCGGCGTTTTGCACAGAGCGGAGAGCTTTTCCTTTTTCTTCTTGGGAGCGGGCTGCTTGTGTTGGTCGTAGTGGTGGTCTGGACGCTTGTTGCTGGTGTGTTGCTGCAGGTTTTCCTTTCCTACCGTGTATTTTGTGGGAGTGTAAACATTGTTTGTCCGGGTGTTCAGCTGTCGTTCGTTGACGATCTGAAGCGGAGCTGCAGACATGCTGTGCGCTGTGTGCTGTGTGTAGTGTGCTGTGTGCTGTGTGCTGTGTGCTGGAATATTCAGTTTTCAGTTTTGTGGCAGAAATTTTCCGCCCTTGTGAACCTCGAAAACAGAAACGTAGTTCGCGCTTTTATGTCTCCTGGCGTCTTTCTCTACAATCGAGCACTTCGTCACCAATCTTTCCACAAACCTTGCAATCGTCACCTTCGATGCTTTTCACGCTGCCAGTTTGGATAAACACCACTGTATATGGCCGATTCCAAGATGCCTTTTAGAGCGGTAAAATGAGTTCAATTCTCGACCGTTGCAGTTCCCCAAAGCTCACACGGCTGTAGCGTGAAGAAGTCTGGACGTTGGTGTCTTGAACTATACCCTAGAAGTCCAGGATCTTGACGAAACTGTTTGTTTTTCTTGAACTTAGCCCGAAAGCGATGTTGTTGAAGTTTTTTGAGAAGTAAACAATGATTTATGACTTAATGTTATATCTGGTAACCAAAACAGAAAAATGTCAACAGAAACCGAAAGGTTCAGAGGGCTTCCAATGGCACCTTGAGCAGCTCGCACAGGGCTGCAAGCTGTTGAGGACGGAGTTTTCCACGCATTTCGCGGGACGCGGAACGTCGAAATAGGGAATTTGGGGCGACCACTTTACGGCCAGTGTGTCGTGTAGTCAGAGACGACACGATGCGGATGTGACACTCAGAACCACTTTGCAGGACTCCAATCAGCGGCTGGTCCGTGCAATTCGCGAGAGGACCACAAAGGTAGCGTTTGGACCGTGTTAGAAGAGGAAACCGATGTTCTGCTGCCAAAAAGCCGTTATAGGAATAACTCACGAATCTTGGAACTACGATACTGGTTTTCTTGCGACAAAAAAAGCTACATGACTGCGTGTGTGTTTGTGTGTATTGCGAAGATCTTAGAGCATTCTCCACTTACAAAGATCGGTGGCTTCTCAACCAGATAAAGATTCACACACAGATATCTAGATCTGTTCGAGACCTAAAGTTTTTGTAGGGCTAGAAGCCGGATTCGGTCCCTGACTTCGAGGTCTTGGAGCCATTTTACAAACGCGAATATCTGACGCTAGCCAAAGGCTATTTTGATCAAGAGCAAGAGCTAAGCTGGGCCTTCTGCAGCTCTTCTTATATAGTTGTATCCAGAACAGACGAATTTGAAAAAATACTGAATATATATATATATATATATATATATATACATTATATAGAAATTATTGAATATTTCTGTAAATGTACAAGTATAAGACGATATTCAGCGTCCCAAGAGGCGATTTTAGGTCTGGAACTGCGTTTAACAGTGGATTCGAGTGCATTGAGGCCAATCGGAATGACAGTAAAGCTCAAGGAAGACACTTCCTCTTCGGACGAGGAAGATGCACCTCTCTCAGCTACTCTACAACGTAATAATAAGAGAAAGATCCAAGAGTCCGATGAGGACGATGAGAACACCAAAATCAAGCCAGAGGACAACGAATCGGTCGATAGCGATGAAGCGTTGTCGAAAGTTGTGTCTCCTCGAAAAATTGTGAAAAAGGCCAAAACTAGCGGGAAAAAAAATGGCGGTGCCAAAACGCAGGCTGACAATAAGAAATCCAAGAAGAAGACTACTACCACAACGACCACAGCGAAAAAAACACCAAAGAAAATCCCAAAACGAGAACACTCTGTCGAACAGCAAAATGCCGACCCGGAAGACAGCAGCAGCAGCATCAAGGAATCCAGCGAAAGTGCAGACGAGTTCAAGTGGTGGGAAAAAGATAACGACGACGACACAGTCAAGTGGACGTCGTTGAAACACAACGGTGTGATTTTCCCTCCCAATTACGATCCGCTTCCTTCGCACATCAGGCTATACTACGCAGGAAAAGCGGTCGATCTGCCGCCTCAGGCAGAAGAAGTCGTGGGTTTTTTCGCTGCGTTGCTGGAATCCGATCACGCCAAGAACCCTGTGTTCCAGAAAAACTTCTTCGAAGACTTCCTACAGGTGCTGAAAGAGAGCGGCGGTGCCCGCAATGGTGTGGAGATCAAGGAATTCGAAAAATGCGATTTTTCCAAGATCTATGACTATTTTCAGCTGCAAAAGGAGCAGAAAAAACAGCTCAGTTCGCAGGAGAAGAAGAAGTTGAAAGAGGAAAAAGAGGAGCTGGAAGAGCCCTACAAATTCTGCTTTCTCGATGGGCGCAAAGAACAGGTCGGAAACTTCAGAATTGAGCCTCCGGGGCTTTTCCGTGGTCGCGGTGCACATCCAAAGACAGGTAAACTGAAGAGACGGGTTTACCCCGAAGACGTGGTGCTCAATCTAGACAAAGAAGCTGAGATTCCAAAACCACCAGAGGGTCACAACTGGGGTGAGATACGGCACGACAATACGGTTCAATGGCTAGCCATGTGGCGAGAAAACATTTCGAACTCTTTCAAGTACGTTCGTTTTGCCGCAAACTCGTCCTTGAAAGGCATGAGTGACTTCAAAAAGTTTGAAAAAGCCCGCCAGCTGAAGGACTACATCGGAATGGTAAGAAAGGACTACACCAAAAACCTCAAAAGTAAGGTTATGTTGGAAAGACAAATCGCTGTGGCGTGTTACTTCATTGACGTCTTTGCGCTGAGAGCAGGCGGAGAGAAGGCAGACGACGAAGCCGACACTGTTGGTTGCTGTTCTTTGAGATACGAGCATGTCACTTTGAAACCTCCCACAACAGTCATTTTCGACTTCCTGGGTAAGGACTCTATTAGGTTTTACCAGGAAGTGGAGGTGGAAAAGCAGGTTTTTAAAAACCTGACGCTATTCAAAAAACCGCCAAAGAAGCCCGGCCACGAGCTGTTTGACAGACTGGATCCCTCAATTTTAAACAAACACCTTCAAAACTACATGCCAGGCTTGACGGCCAAAGTCTTCCGTACCTACAACGCTTCCAAGACAATGCAGGATCAGTTGGATCTCATCCCAAATGAAGGTACCGTGGCGGAAAAACTTCTAAAATACAATGCGGCGAACCGCACGGTTGCCATCTTGTGTAACCATCAAAGGACCGTGACGAAGGGCCATGCTGCATCGGTGGAAAAGGCCACAGCGAGGATTGAGGAAATGGAGTGGCAGAAAATCAGGCTGAAGAAAATGATCATGCAGCTGGACGCGACAGAGGCGAAAAAAAACCCCAAGTACTTCGCTGAGGTCAAAGATCTTGTGAAGGAGCAGGAGGCTGCCATCCACAGACGCGTTATCGAGAAGGAACGGGAGAAATTCGCCAAGAAGTTTGCTCGCGACAATGAGAAACGCAAATTCGACAAAGAGGAGCCTCTACCGGAGTCCCAGCTCAAGGAGTGGATGGCAAAGGTGGACGAGATGGAAAAGGCATACGCAGACGAGCTGAAAACCGGCAAAGTGCAGGTAACAAACAGCGACGTGGAAAAACTCAAGTCCCAAGTTGACAAACTCGAGCAAAGAATTGAAAACTACACTACCCAGCTAAAAGACAAGGAGGACAACTCCCAGGTTTCTCTGGGCACTTCCAAGATCAACTACATCGACCCCAGATTGTCGGTTGTGTTTTGCAAGAAGTATGGTGTTCCTCTGGAGAAGGTTTTCACCAAATCGCTGCGGGACAAGTTCAAGTGGGCGGTGGAGTCCGCAGACGAGAACTGGCGGTTCTGAAACCATGCATATATAGGCATATTTATTGTAAATGTGTGCGTAAATGTACACACATGTGCATCATCAAGCGCGCGAAATGAGCTCGCGTTAGTTCTGCATGATTTTTCGTGCTTCCAGTGTCCGTAATGGTATTTTTCGCGTATTGAACAGAAAATCGCGTCTTATGCTGATCAAGACGCAAGGGCCAACTACGAAAGATGTAAAGACCAAGAACGGGCCAATATAAGACCCGAGGTAAGATCTTAAGATGCGCCTTTCAAGCTTTGTGGGCAAGTCCTTCTTGTCTGGATTCTTTACTGCCAATTACTCTTTAGTTTACATACATATACGTTTGGAAAACTACTGAACCAGTATAATGAAGTTAATAGCGGTCTGTTGCACGTTGTGTGCTCTGATATCGAGTACATCTGCCAATCGAGAGTTCGACAGGACATTTCAGATGCTCAGGAAACGAGCGGTTTCGTCCGTTTCGGAAGACGCTTTTGGAACAACTTCTACAATATTACAGCCGGTAATACGGCGGGCGATGCCTTCTCTGACGGCCAGTTCGAGCTCAAGTTCGAGTACTGGCAACTCAAGCACCACAGCGTCTTCTTCTTCCTCTAGTTCTTCATACAGCGCGACTTTCACGCCGGTGGTACCGAACGCTGCTGGAAACAAGTCAATCTACCACACAGAGTATCCCAGCGGAACAGTTTTCGTTATTGTTGGGGCCGTGATTGGGTTTCTGGGAGTGCTGTTTACGCTAATTTGGGCGATTTCCGCCGTCCGGGCCTGGCTGAGTGCACGCCGGGAGTATCGTGCACGGTCTGTGGAAGCCCGTTTCCAATCAGATCCGTTCATGTTCCAGTCCAAAGATACAGACACCGAATACTCGGACGGCTCGAGCCACAGCGATGTGTCGGAAACTATTTTGAAAACACGAAGCTCGAGACGGCCAGCTTTGAGAACTTTTGGATCCCAGTCTACCGTGGATTTGCTACAGGGCAAGACAATTTCTGTCAACACCATTTCGCCTGCAGAACGCAATTCGATGTTCATATCTCCGACCGAAATCATGAAGAACTCGGCCAATGGCCACGGTCTGCCGTCCCAAGGAACTCCTCAGTCCGAGTTTTCGGAGTTTTCAGGTCCGGTGCAAGCTGCACAGGTTTTGGAGCATTCCGATCCGCTGTACCAATTCGCATACGGTGAGCCACGCTCGGTAAGACCTCCAAGCATACACTTGGAGAAAATGTTCGACGAAGAGCTGTGAACAAAAGATGGTGCTCTGAAGGCCACTGCAGATGCAAAAACAAGAACAAGAACAAGAATAAGAATAAGAGCGAGAGCGAGAGCGAGAGCGAGAATAGCACGAATCCGAAGCACACTCCCGCAGTGCAACGGTACTTATAGCTCGAAAGACCGGTTACCTGAGAATGTTGGTCTCTCTCTCATCGTACAAAGTGCTCGAGAACCACAACCATGTGACTTCCACGTGGCCCAGGAGTCACGCTAATATCACGCCAATATCACGCGCATGGAACAGTGGCGAAAAAAATAATCCTCTCCCGAGATAAATTACATAGATCCAAGTATAAAAGGAAGTGATATAACAATGATGGGATGGCTTCTTTCGAACAATAGAGTTTACACGTTTAAAAGACCAGAAATTCTTGTTGTTATCCGAACAAGAACCATCAACACATTCACTAATTCAACACATTAATAATGGCACGTTCTAGAGGTGGCGTTAGATCCAGACCAGCTCCAGCCCAGACCCGTTCGGCGTCCACCATGGCTGCTCAACCCCATCAACAGCAGCACGCTCCAGTAGCACCACAGCAGTCTAGCGCCTACTCTCATCCACAATCGGGTGCGCAGGCTCGCCAGCCCGGTCTATTCTCGCAGATGGCTTCGACCGCTGCCGGTGTGGCCGTCGGTAGCGCTGTGGGTCACACTTTGGGTGCCGGTCTAACCGGCATGTTTTCTGGATCCTCCAGTGCTCCTGCTGCCGAGCAGCAGCAGACATTCGCGCAGGACCAGGCCAGAGGCTGTGACGTTGATGCCAGAACCTTCACCAGATGTTTGGAAGAAAACAGCGGAAACATGCAAGTGTGCGATTTCTATCTGCAGCAGTTGAAGGCTTGCCAAGAGGCCGCTCGCCAGTACTGAACGCATCGCACCTTTGGGGGGTCATCAGTAGATTTTCCAAGACGGAACGAGTTGCGCTTTTTTGAGGTCTTGAACGGTGGGGTTAAGCTGAGGTCAAGCTTCCAATCAACCAGACCATTTCCATATTCCTGATTCATGTATGCAGCACATTTGTGTGTATATTTATGTACCGCGGGACTCCAAGATTCACGAATAATCTGGGGTCTAAAACAGAGATTCGCAAGAACCTGTGTTGTATGTAGGTTCAAAAACTGTAAATAGTCAAGCACTGTATTTTCACGCTACAAGAGTCGAGGGCGATGCATTGCACTGCGATGCACTTCAAACCTACTAAACAAAGTCTATTTGGACGCTAAATTGATGGCGTTTTGAGCTTTAAGACGCATTGATCTACGCATTTTGAAAAACCATTGAAAAAATACCGAAACCAACGCCAAAAGCTGCTTTTATACCAAACTTTTGCAGCTTGGAAACTTCCAAATGTGGTGTTGAAGGTGTTGAAAACAAGCGGCTATCGACCCGTTTTTATATAACCTCAATTTCGTCAAAAGTGATATGAAATTCTAAAATCGCCAAGTAAATAAACAAGATCAATATTGATCTGAATAGAAAGATGAGGTTGAAGAATGATGATGTTGATAACTTTCCCAAACAACAAAAGTCACACAAGATCATTGAAACAACCAACTTGGCCAGTCAAATCACTGTCCAGATATCTACTCCCTCATTCACATCATGAAGAGCTTTCAAATGCTTTTCTCCCGAGCCGCAAAGCTCAACGCTAGCACAAGTACGCTTACAACAGGAATCGGGATTCGGTCGCGGGTTTTGCAGCTCTCATCAAGAAGGTTGGTGCATAGTACGCCCCGCAAAGACCACACAACACTGCTAAGCAACGACAAGCTGGCCAGCTTCAACGTGCTGAGCCTGAAGGCTCTCAAAAATGAGTGCCGCAACCGGGGGCTGAAAATTTCAGGGAGAAAGGGCGAACTTGTGGATCGTATTTTGGCGTTTGAAAATACATCAAAATCGTTGTCCGGAATGTCCAAAATAGCCAGCAGTGCCCGTCAGCTGCATGTGACGAGTGCTGCTAAGCAGAAGGGGGACTCCAGGCCCGTAGACGACGTCAAACTTCCCGACGTGGCAGCCACGGAAGATTCGTTGCAATCGCTCGACAAAGAGTACATCGTTCACATAACACCACTTTCAGAAAGTGCAGACCAAAGGCCAGTCACAATGCTGGAGAAAGAGCTTCTTGCATCGCAAACGGCATCGGAAAAACCACCGCAAGTCTCGACCACAGACCACGACAAGGTGATTTTCCAAGCGGACGCTCCAGAAGAGGGCTTCGATATCGTGAACGAGGAGTACGAGACCGCCAATACTAACCACCACAACTTAGACGCAGCGAATACCAGCGGCTTTTCCAAGGAATCGGACTCATTGAGCTCCAAAGACAAGACTTTTTTCCTCAGCGTGGCGGGACTCGTGGCAGGATGGTGGTCGCTCAAACTATGGACCAACAAGGGCGATCATGAGCACTAGCTGGGTGCAAGCGGGTACACCCAAAAGCGGTCTCAAGTCCAAACTTTTTTATCATTATTCGGGGTTGTTCAAAGGCTATTTCTCTCTGTTAGGACTGACGCGAGGTAAGGAATCAAGGCGTCAAGGTGCTATTGTCATGAACACAACATCAAAATCGTAAGTAAAAGTGTAAAAAAAAAGCTATAACGGATTCTATGATTTCAGGTAATCGCCAGAAAAGTCTCGTTGTAATATCTTCAATGCTTAGTTTCTTACAGGACGTCACTCGTCTTATTTTTGGCATGCTGTCGCTTCAGATTGAAGATACGTTTTTCGAAAGACTTCATGACAAGTTCCGTGGCACTTTTCCCGAAAATGGATGCCACATTATTGTAAAGACTACTTTTGAATTGGAACTCAAGACAAAGTATAGCTTCAGTTGCACCGGGTCGCGATGGATGCGGTTTGATGCTCCAATGTGTCTGCAACGCGTTGAACAGTGTGTGGGTTAGTGAGTTAGCCACCACACTGTAGTTTCCCTGTTCGTCCTGCCTGCATTCGATTCTACACACAAGGCTCTCGTCGTAGCTGTGAAATCCCACCGTCAAGCCGGCCTCTGTTGGCCTTCCTGTTTCTTCATCTTTTTTGGCGACGAACGATTCTGTACAGTACTTCACAAACTTTTTATAATCCGATATGTTAGATACAACGTCGTAAACATCGTAGGCTGGTGCGTTTATAGTTCTGGTCAGCAGGAATTTCTGCTGTTTAGACAAGTTTCTCGCTGCACAAGCGAACGTCCTTCGGCCGTGAAATTTGAGATTCCCTTTGGCATGCGTATAAACAACTCTGCTAACACTATTTATCATAACCAATTGGGTCTTTGAGACCTTACTATGCTAACGTTTGTTCGCTTTTGAATGTAGTTTCCATCTATTTCACCATTTCCTTTGAATATATGTATAATATTTACCAACTCAAATATCAACCTACACTTTGCCAACTTGATGACTATTTACCAGCAAGTTAGGGCTCGGGATGTCTTTTGAAATCAATTGGGAAGACGTCGGGGAAGACCCCGTTATCAACAACTCTATCAAGGCCTTCCTCAACTCTCAATTGCAAGCCATCGCTTTACCCAGTTATGTCAACAGCTTACAGGTTACCGACTTTCGTCTGGGACATATACCACCGAAAATAACTTTGCGGGAGATCACAGATCCTCTCAGCGAGTTTTATGAGCATGTTGCTGAAGAAGAAGAACGAACGAAGTCAAAAGAGCATTCCCAAGACGGTGGGGATGACGAAAACTCATCGAATGACGAACCAAACAAAAATAATGCTGAATCTGATCCCAAGACCAGGAGGAATCAAAGCGACTTGCAGTTTTTGGTAGAGGTCGATTACAAAGGCGATATGGCTATCGACGTTAATGCAGAACTAGCACTTAACTATCCAAGTCCGTCTTTCATGAGTCTCCCGGTGAAACTGTCAATAACGGATCTGGGCGTGCATGTACTGTGTTTGGTGGCGTATTTGTCGAAACAGATGTTTATCAGCTTTTTGTGCGATGTAGCAGACCCTATTTTGGACGCAAGAGAGTCTACCATCGACTCAGGAAGCTCGGTGTTTCTGGGCAAAAAATCACTAGAAAGAATCTCTCTGATTCGGAGCATCAAGATCGAAAGTGAAATAGGTGAACAGAACAATGTGGAAGGTTCTGTACTGCGAAGTGTGGGGAAACTCGAACAGTTTTTACTGGAGATTTTTAAGACCATTGTAACGGTCGAAGCAGCATGGCCCAGCTGGATCAATCTGGATTTCAACGAGGAGGAAAGCGACGAGGAAGACTGAAGGAAAGAGGTAAAGTCGGGGGATACTTGGCTGAACAATTGAGAGCGTCAGCGATCAATTGTGAACGAGTTCCACTGCGAGAAATGAAAGCCGCTGCTAGCATGGCTGAACAGTTGAGGGCGTCAGTGATCAATGGTGAGTGAATTCCCCTGCAAGCATGGTTTAATAACTGGCAGTGTCAGCGAAGCGATCAATGTGAACTAATACCACTGCAAGAGTCGAAGACCACTGCAAGAAACGAAGACAACTGCAAGCATAGTTGAACAATCGAGAGCGTCAGTGGTCAATGGTGACTGGATTTCACTGCATGAGATGAAGTCCATTGCAAGGGACGAAGACCACTGCAAGAAACGAAGACTTGTGCAAGAGATGAAGACAACTACAAGCATGGTTTAACAAATGAGAGCGTCAGCGATCAATTGTGAACGAGTTCCACTGCGAGAGATGAAAACCGCTGCGAGCATGGCTGAACAATTGTGAGCGTCAGCGATCAACGGTGACTGGATTTCACTGCAAGCATGGTTTAACAATTGGCAATGTCAGTGAAGCGATCGATTGTGAATTATTATTACTGCAAGAGATTAAGTTCACTGCAAGAGATGAAGTTTACTGCAAGAGATGAAGACAACCGCAAGAATGGCTGAAAGACTAAGAGCGTCGGCGATCAAAGGTGACTGAATTCCACTGCAAGAGACGAAACCCACGGCAAGCATGGTTGAACAATTGAGATGGTCATCAATCAAAGGTGACTGAATTCCACTGCAAGAGACGAAACCCACGGCAAGCATGGTTGAACAATTGAGATGGAAATCGATCAATGTTGAATGAATTTTACTGCAAGAGATGAAGGTCAATGCGAGAGATGAAGACCACTGCAGGCATGGTTCAACAATTGGCAATGTCAGTGAAGCGATCGATTGTGAATTATTACCACAGCAAGAGACGAAAACCACTGCGAGCACGGTTTAACAATCGAGATCGTCATTGATCAATGGTGACTGAACATCACTGCAAGAGATGAAGACTTCTGCACATTGAAAAATGGACAGTGTCAGCGACCAAATATAAAATAGCCCGCTTCCATCCAAGCTCTCACAACCAAGGCTAAACAATTTTTACGATAGTCACAATTTGTCGCTGACGGCCTCAACAAAGGCAAAGATGTCTAATCATTGATCGCCAAGGCTCTCAGTCCTAACTACTTGTTCTATAAGTTCTTGTCATCAACTAAATAAACAATCGTACAGTAATGAAAAATTAGGACAACTTACACTACAAACAACATCAATATCCACATCTGATCATCATAAAGGCAGTGGCGATGAATTTGTTCGGCAACTTGGAGGATCCTTGGAAATCTGACCAACTTTCAGGCTCACCAGCCGCTCAAAACGAATGGGCAAGTTTGAATACAGATCCGTTAACGTCTTCTGGTATACTGGGAGCAGAGGCTAGTACATCAAAGGTTGAGACCTTTTCAGGCCACAGAAGTAAGGATGCTAGAACTCAAGATGTGCAATTTGATACCTCTAGTTTGATAATGGGTCAGCAAGATGGTGATAGAACCGCAGGATGGGGTGAGACTCTGGGCGACGTCAATAATCATGTCTCTAAGGGTCTGTCGAAAGGTGATATGCTAACAGAAACACCATTTGCAGAATCTGCAGATCAATCCAATGAGCCTCATGCAAAGGAAGACTACGAACACTGGCTTGACGAGGTAAGGAAGAAATACAACCCACTTTCTCCCGATATCATCATGGTAGAGGAAATACCTGAAAGAGAAGGGCTGTTATTCAAACATACAAACTATCTTGTGAGACACTTGGTGGAGCTGCCAGACACAGAACCTGCTAGTGACAAGAGCGTTGTGAGAAGATATTCGGACTTCGTGTGGCTACAAGAAGTTTTACTGAAAAAGTACCCTTTCCGCATGATTCCTGACCTACCACCGAAAAAGATAGGCTCACACAATGCAGACCCGATATTCCTAATCAAGAGACTCAACGGGCTGTCGAGATTCATCAATCTTCTCGTAAAGCATCCGGTTCTCAAAACAGATGACTTACTTTTGACATTTCTCACTGTTCCTACCGACCTTCTCGGCTGGAGAAAGAACGCCAACTATGACACCACTGATGAGTTTACGGACAAGAAAATAGGCATGTCTTTCATAAAAATGTGGCACAAAGAGATGGCAGAGAGGTGGAATGAGGCAGATGCTTCGATCGACACGCTTTTAGATCTCTGGGCAAAAATCACAATCTTGATCGAGAGGTATGAGAAAAGAATGAAATTTATCAGCCAAGACCGAATTTTGCTTGCATCTATGATCGACGATTTTGCTGGCAACACCACGCGTCTTTTCTCTTCCGACACAAGCTCCACTGTGCTCGAAATAAATGACCATTTGAATGTTGTATCTAAACATCTGGGTGCTTGCAACAAAATAGCACTGTCCGAAAGCGAAGAGATGAAACAGGAACTGTCGCCGCGCTTCAGGACTTTTATAGATATTCTTCTCGCGCTCAAAGGGCTTTTTGAAAGATACAAAATAATGGCAGGGAATACTGTCCCGCAGCTCCAGAGACGCATTGAACTCAGCACCGAGCGGTTGGATCAGATGAAGGATAAGCCTGACTTGAAAGGCGCGGAGTACGATAAGGTGAAACAAAGCATTCAAAGAGACAGGAGGAGCATCGCCCAACAAATGAATAAGAGCTGGCTCATAAGGGAATGTATCCTTGAGGAATATGTTTATTTCCAAGAAACTCAATTCTTGATTACAGACAATTTTCAGCGATGGGCGAAGCTCAATATGAACTACATGGAATTGAACTCTAACGAATGGGAGAAATTGTTGAATTCCATTGAATCGATGCCCGTGTCGCGATCATGATTATCTGTGTCTTTTTTCGGTAGGTACATAAAGTCAGTCAAAGAAAAAAACCAGCCGTGATGAGGTTTTCATAGACCTCAAACTATCAGACGTTGTAATTGTTATTTTATTATCTGCTATATGCCCATCATGCTATTTTTTTGTTGGAGTTGGTGAATCCCACACCTTTGATGGTCGCTATGAGGTCGTCACTATCGGCCTCGTTTACTGGCTTCAAGAACACTTCTGTACCGAAAATTTGTTTGATATGTCTCAACAGCCAAATGAATTTTTCATCCACTTGTGCTTTGTTAATCCTGAGTCTCCCGATATCTTCTTTACCAATCACCATGTAGACGATCGCAAGCGCCAGTTGATTTCTCCCTACAACACCACTCATTGAAATTTCCTCTAATAGCTCATAAGCGATTTGTGAACCCAGATCTTCGGGAACTTCACCAGCATCGCCGATACCCTCAGAAAAATATTTCCAGCCCTTCTTACTTTCAGCCACTAGTGTTATACCCCAGCCGGGACTTTTCCCGGCGTTCTCTCCTCTCCATGCGTCAGCACTTATATCGACTTCACATCCTACGCCCTTCAGTACCTTTCTAGCACCGTCGATCATTCTATTAACCATCGAGGGACTGACTCTGGTGGAGTATGCAACACCTCTGATGGATGAAATTTGAGGTGTTTCGAGCGCATGCATGGTAATGGGCTGAGAGATCAGAGAGTCGACTACCAGATGCACTTCACCACCTCCCAAGGGTGGAGATCCACGTTTCAGAGTGTGCAGAGCGCACTCACGGACCCCGAATTTCTCCATGACTGGCATTAGCCCCCACTTGATGGCCTCCAAACCTGCATCCTGATGCGAAGCGGTCACTCCTCTAAAAATAACGGAAAATTTCTTCTTGGAGAAAGGTGCCAGATACAGCATTGGTTCGACGTAGTATCCCACTGGTTTTCCAGGCGGACACTGATGCGTATATGAACCGCCTGTAATGATGCCTGGTCTGTAAATGACGGTTGTACCGGTATATGAGATTTCGATCGAGCTGCCGTTGGTCAGAGCTTCTATCAGACGTAGAAACGAAACTTCGTGGTCTCGCAGACCTGGGTTCAAATCTTCTGATCTTATTTTCTCAATTCTTATAGGATGTCCAGAAAGAGTTGCCAAAACTATCAGCATCCTGAAGTTTCTGCAACTTTGAAAAGTAGCATACCGCGACGTAGACATGTTCCCTATGCGTAATCTATCGTTTGGGGAACGTATAGCTATAATCAACGGGTCTTGTTTCGTCAGTTGAGTGATGCGATGAGCTTCCGATGAGCTTGAGATGAGCGATGAGCTTTAAATTGAAAAATCTTCCATAGTAATAAGCTTTACAAGCTGTCCACGTCGAAAGTGATCTATACGAAACAGATCAGAATTGAACGTTTCGAATTGATTCAAAGTAAGCGATGACTGGGATATGTCCATTATTGTTGTTATTTCGCGTGTAGATCGAGTTGTGTTTTTAGGTTTTGAATTACACTTGTTTTCTTCGTGTGAGATAATAAAAACTATAATTATTATGTTGATCTTTTTTCAGTTCTACTTGAGGGCGAGGTTTCTGACTGTTACAAGCGCAATTAGAAGATATTTTGTGTGTTAAATGACTGCCGAGGTCACTAACTTTGCGGGCAAAAAAAAGTGTAGCAAGAGTCTGGCAGACTTGCTGGCTTACGTAATCAATAAAAATTGTTACAAGAATGGTAAGCCCGCATACTGAAGTGATGAACTGATATTCGGTAATCCTGATATTTCCCGTATAAGCTCTAAAGAGAGTGAAATCGGATACGTTGTTGCTAAGAAAAGGAACTTCTGAGTGATGGCACGTGACTCGGACGACAGATGACAGATGACAGATGACAAGAGATGTAAAGTGAGATGAAGATAGTTAAAACCTTGTTAAAGGACAAACACAGAAATGGAAGAAATAAGACGATAGGGCTATTTCAAAGTACTCAATTCTTTGTAGACATTTATTCTGGACCATCCCCACAGCTCTCCTGTACTTATCTGAACCTTCTGCATGTCTGTCACTATTAACGAGAATCCCTCAAGCAAGGTCTCTTTTTTGGAGGACTCCAGCCTTCTTCTCACCTCTACAGACACATCCTGTCTTTTTTTGAAAATGTGCTTTCATCTGAGATATTCGAACCTCCTTAAAATCCCACCTATCTTCCACTCAGTAAAACTTCACAAGTTCAAAATGTTTGCACACTACGTGTTAGCCCCCACCAAATTCAAGCTCAATTCATGCTCCAAAATCAATTAATTCCAGTCATAATCGGTCCTCGTTCTTTCGCGTTAGCGTCTGTTAAAACCTTTGACATAACTTCAACAACATACCTTTATACGGGAATAGGTATATTTTAAATGATCATCAAAGATGAACTCAGTCGTGTGGAAACAACGATCTTAACACATCTTCGCCTAAAAACATCGACTTTGGAGCCTGTAAAGCGAGCCTGAACCACCTGTACAAGTATTTATACCAGTGCACTTAATCATGGCCAAGTCACCCAAGAGACAAGGAAGCCCGGGGCCCGAAAACTCAGGTTTGAAAAAAGCCAAAAGGGAAGATAATGACACACTGTTGGAAGACGAGGGACCAGCGTTCGAAATCGGAAGTGGTACAGCCAGTGAAAGTTTAGAGCCAGGATCTACTGATTTCGGATCGGACATGCCCACTCCTTTCGATAGTATGGTCGATAGAGCCACATCAGGCGTTGTTCTGCCGGAAAGTAAGACCCCTACAACGAATTTGGTAAATTCTACAAGTGTCGCCGCACAAGACAAAAAGAAAGGGAAACCCAAGGGAATGCAGCAAACTACCAAAAAAATGCAACAATCGGTGCAAGCAGGCGGGTCGAATGTATCGGGCAACAGCGGTGGGACCACAAGTGGCCCCGGTAATTCAACTGCAAACGCAAATCAGCCATCCTCCAAGATGCAAACAGATCCGGACAAGTTGAGTGACGCTCTTTTCTCTGCGGGTGTCGATATCCGTGAAGAAGAAGCTTTGCTAAACTCGTCCATGAACATCACGAAAAACAGCGCACAACACTCGGACATGGCCCTCAATAACACACTGCCGCCACAAGTGCCGCTTCTGCATCCGTCTCAGGTTGCGGACTACATGAAAAAAGTGGGCACGGAACAAAATTTCAATCAAGATTTTTCAAAAGCTCACGACGTGCTAAGTTTGATGTCTTCGGCTTGTGAAGCGTTCATGAGGGACATAATAACTAATTCTCTCGTTCTTTCAAGGCATCGCCGTCGGTCTATAAAACTAAATTCGAATCGTCGAAGCGACGTGTCGCGTGCGCTGCGAGACATCGCCATTCAGCAAAAAGAACAGGAGGAGAAAAGAGTCAAAAGAAGGATTTCTATGGGGCTGGAAAAGGAGACAGCAGAGGCTAAAGTTGAGACCGAAGAAACGTTGCATAGAGCCTCCAATGCGACTGCTAACATGATGACGGGTGGTAAGAAGAAATACAGCTGGCTGAACGCCGGTCCAAAGACTAACAACAATTCTGTTAAGGTGCTAGGTAAAGTGTCCTCAGATGTTGCTGCTCGTGGCGAGATTGGAATTCGATATCGCGAAGCTAGAGAAGAACCGGGTATTGTAATGAGAGATTTACTTAACGCTTTGGAGAACAGAAGAGTTGGTGTCAACACAGTGATTCCGAAGGGCTATGCAAGAATAAGAGATTGAATAGGAAGCGCGGTAAATAGGAGACTAAGTTACATTGGAAATTTTCGGCCAACTACGGCCCAGGAGTTGTACTATTCAAGATGAGAATAATAAGCAGCTACTAGGAAACTACATTGGCGGGCCAAATAGTGCATGGAAAGGCTCGTACTTAGAGGGCATCTTGAAAAAAAAGAAGATGCAAAAAATGATTTCGCCCAGGATCGAACTGGGGACGTTCTGCGTGTTAAGCAGATGCCATAACCGACTAGACCACGAAACCATTTATGAAAACTCCAGTGTTATTATAGTGAGATGATCGTTGAAGAACTTTGAACGTGGCTCGCAACAGGATGACTCCATTTGGTTGGGTAAAACGGCTTTTACTTTGAGCAGCGAAGTGTATTCTATTTGCAATGGTTTTGAAGCACGAAATTTGCTTAGTATGCGTCACTCTACCTTTTTGGTGATAATCGTAAGTCATGTGGGAGGGTGAGCGTTACAAATGAAAGGTATACGTCGGTTGTTTCTTAAATTTCTGGTAAGATTGTTCTTGCTGTGGGTCTCGCTTTACCATTTCTTCTCATCGTCTGCTTTCCTCGCTTTTCTCTCTTTTTCTGTTTTATGTTTTGATCAAGTTCACTGACATTGAGATATTTGTAGATTTGCATGATAGTTTGACGATGAGATTCGCCATGATTCTCAATCAATCCAAGCACGCTCAGGCGCTACTGACTGAAAGGTATCTATGTGTTTATAAAAGTGTTATAATATGTATATCGTTGTGAGTGTGAGTGTCCATCATCTCCTCATAATAGCCCCAGTATCGAGCCGAGCAAAGTGGAAAATGCAACTATCCAGCCGGTATTGTAAGACCGAGCCATAGATGGCGCTGCATTTTTCTTTTTGCTGGAGGATGCGGTGGATGAGGCGCCTGATGACGTTGCAGCATCGGTTTGGAATGAGATTGAACCACTGTAGGCTCCTTGGCTGCTGACGCCGGAATCCTTGTTTGCAAGTTTACCATCCCAGCAGTAGTCTTGGAAACACTTTGTGCATTCTTGTGGCAAAGTAGCGTTCAAAGATTCTTGTTTCCGTCTCATGATAGCGCACGCAATGCAGCCTGCAAATCCAGAATCGTCAGTCAAATTGTTCCGCGTAACGGCCTCGAATCCGTTCTGGAACATGCTCATGCGCTGACTGGAGCTGTACGACATCTTGAAAGTACTGGTGTTGGAGTTGTAAGATTGACGGTTGTTTGGCATGTAAACGATCAATGGTGGCGTATGAGACAAATGTGTCAAGTTGGACGCATCACAACCGAAAAAGGTGGGTTTGGAGTTCAAGCCTTTGTTGATGAACGTGTCAAAGTCTGGGACATAAGGGAAAACGAGATCTTTGCCTTGAGGTCCGAATTGACGCTCATAAGTTGCAATCAACGAGAGTCCCGCAGGCCAGTATTCGTCAGTATCAGCACTGTTGTCCAAAGCGAAGATCACGTCTACGTCTCTCTCCTTTTGTAGCATTGGAACCAGTGGAATATTCTCGCCATCCTCACCACCATCAACCAAAAACAGATTTTCAGATTCCACAATACTCTGGCTGTAGTTGGACGCAATGTATGGAATATTCTTGAAAGGGTTAGGATTGTATATGGCAATGTCGTCGTAGTCGCCTGACAAGTCTTTTAAGAAGTCGCCAATGATTCCCTTGATGAATCCGCTCAAAGAGGTTGTGTTCAGCTGTAGCAAGAACTGGTTGAAAAGAGTCGAGGATGTACCCATGATAAAGCCTGCGTTGTCGAACCCTGCAACACACTTTCCCTCCGCGACGGGAGTACCGTTTGAAACGTTAGTGCCCAAGTACATAACGTCGGTAAAGGCGTTCAAGGACGGATCCCAGGAACCCATTTCGAAAGGATTGAACTCAAATAGGGTGGAATTCAAATCGACAATTTGAGTCCCTGGGTATCTTCCGTCTGCCACCGAGATGGGGAAAGGCATTTCAGCGTTCTTGAAAACGTCAGCTTCTCTGAGACTAGACCAAGTGTAAGCTTCTCCGCCGCGGTAAAGCGAGGGGAAGAAGTTGTAGGACAACGCACGGCCCCACACGTCCGTGAGGGAGGTGTTGAAGCCCGCGTCTTGCTTGTCCTCGACGGCGTCCGAGATATGGTCCCATTGGGACGCACTGCTGAGGATGTTGATGCCGCCGGGGTTCAAGATCGAGTTGCTGATGTCCCAAAGTTCATTTTTCTTGCCGCGAGAGTCGATTACGTCTTGCACAGAGGTCCAGTTGTTCCATGCAAGCGAGCCCACGAGCCAATTTCCACCGGAAAGCCCTGCGAGATACGTAGCACTTTGCAGCAGTCCTCCCAGACCGTGTTCGTTGGCCCCGTCCGTTCTGTTGTCCAATGCCGAGAGCATGCCTGCTCCGCTGAGCATTGCTCTGTAGCCACCACCGGAGCAGCCCACACCCAATTTGGGCACTTGGTCTGAGTTCCAAAGCGAATCCACCAGAGACGAGTTTGTGAAGTTCTTGGTGGCACGTTCCAAAAACGTTTTGAGGGCGTCTTTGGTGTAAGAGTCTCTTTTTTTCAACCATTCGGTCTCGTTGTTGGATAGACCGGAAGCTTCGCGGACCAAGGAAATGTCGTTAGCGCAACTAACGTTCCCGGGAGCGTAATTGTTAGTTGGCGACCATGCAAACACGGTGTCCAACACTATGGCAGCGAACGCTGCTTGCCAAAGCATCTTTGGGAGAAGATTTGTTTCTGTTTAAGATATTTTTTACTTGCACTAGTCTTTCGAGCCTATAGGCGTCAATAGTGGAGCTAAAAAGAAGCTGGAAAGACGCTTGGAAAGTGAGATTTCAGGACTATCTATTTAGAAACAGGTTACACAGGTTTTAGTGTGCGGCCTTGGTGGTTTTTGATATAGTTTTCAGCGGCTTTCAGCGGCTCTTTTATGCTTGAATGTTGTGGTATCACTTTTGGATGATGATATCCATGTAGAAAATTAAATCAATTAATTACATTACCTATTGACTATTCATCATCTATGTTTATGGCTCTAAGCCTTTTGACATAGAAAATGAATGGCGCTAAAAATAAAGAGAAGAGATCTCCGATATTTACGTGTGAGGTGATAAACGAAATACGAGGAAAAAAAGGAAGAAAAAGAAGAAGAGGTCACATGACTTACTAAGAGAAAGAGAAAGAGACGCTACTTTTAGCATTTGCTACGAATACTACAAAAAGAAAAAGAAAATACTTGAAAACTCCCGATCAATATCATAAGATACGAAATGGGAAAGTGGGTCATAACTATCTACGGGACGGGTATAAATAAAAAAAGTGCAATTTCAAGTGGGTCATAACTATATACGGAATGGGTCTTTGAATGGAATGGCCTTTCAAGCTCGGGGGAGAACTGGAGGAATCTCGTGACTTTCAGACGAGCTAGAAGATTGCGGAGAAATCTGAATCAAGCAAGAAGCTTACATTGTGATCCACTGTTGATGTCAAAGCCAGTCACCCGTCATTAGAGAGATCGGCACTGATTTTATCAGATCACGTGTTTAAGGCACATCGAAACGGGTCTCAGAATGGATCCCACATCGTGAGAATCAGATACTTTTTGGATACTTGGCTTTCAAAGTGATGAACATCATAAACATGTGAGAATCAGCAGACCAGATAAGCATGCCCGCATCCACATCTAACAACCCCAAAGCGTATCTAGGAAGTTTGTTCTTGTATTCGTGTTTCTACTATCGACCCGTATAAAAGTACGACCCGGTCAGGATCTACTTTGAATTACGTTGCAACCCGATATACCACCCGAATGTGAGTTGAGCTACAAAAGAAGGGCTCTCTCTTTTAAACAATCAACTGTATCACGATTTCGAATAAACTCTCACAAAAGCGATACCATGGATTTGTGTCTCTGCAAGGCTGAGGCCTCACAAACCCGCCACGTATGCCTTGATTGTTCGAGATCCTTGAGAAACCCTTGGACCCACTTCAAGTGTGTGTTGTCCAATTCGCCTGTTCAGTTCTGAGTTTTGACACCTGTGGCTAGACTCAGGGTTATGAAGTCTCGGCGGCAATTGTGAGTGGTCACAACAGTCTTAAGACTAAGACCGTCTCTACAGTTTTGGAAACACTCTTTGGGAAAAAGCGCAAAACAGGAAAAGTACGGGATTGAGAGACTACCCAGGTCTTATAAGCCAAGTTTTCGTCCAAAAGGCCCGGTGTGTCTTACGACAGCCGCTGTCGCCACAAAAGTTATGTGGAGCTGCAACTACGGGTGGCGCAGATCGATCTCTACACTTGAGTTTGTACACCCATAAACATTGAGGCCCACAACTTACGTGCTCCATTTGAAACACCACCAAAAATCACACTGGTAAAAAATTGAATGTGAGTTTAGACGCCAACGGCGAACATTGGCTCTTGCCAAAGAGCTGTCCAGCTGGCAACGGTCTCCTACGATACCACAAGCTCACCTGACACTCGAAGTCGGACTCCAGCCTGTCCAGTGGGAACGACCTGTCAGGCCAACACTACACAGTTGTCGCCAGTGACTATGGTGAAAAACAGAAGACGCCTTGATGATACCGTTTCCAATCCCCTAGTGACCATAGTAGGATTTCCATATCAAAGATCCTGTTTCTTCACCAACTGAGACACTAGAACACGGCTATAGCGCTTCGCTAGCGTACCAATAGACTGAGGTAGCAACCTATGGGTCAATTGCCGTACAAAACTACGACCTTCATGCCACCTCTCCGTACAAAACTACAACCCGATTTCCCCCCTCCATCCAAAATGCCAAAATTTTCCCTCTAATTTTCACCAGCGCTATGAAAGAGCCGATTTTGCCTTCCCTTTCCAACATCCACACCCTAAACAGCTTCGCCTCATTGTCCTTCAGTCATACCTTCCTGTCCCCACGTTTTATTTCTCAATACTACGAAATTTTCTGCTGGCTCCAGAGAGAGAAAGAGAACGTGCACTCGCTGCGTTGAACAGTCGCTGTTGATAGCCACTCAAACAAAGCTACTGCCAGGGTCCTCGTCTGCGCCTCGTTTTCTTCCAATAATGCGTGGTAAATTCTTTTTCTCTTCAGTATAGGACCCTGCATATTGGATAGCGACCGTTGCTAGGGTAACTAGTGCCGATCCATTTTATTACATGGTTTATTACATGGTAACAGGGCTCGAGGAAAAGTATTGGGATCAACAAGAGGGCAACCGTTTAATGCACATGTGGGGAGGCTCTGCAATCGAGAAGAGTAGTTGTGAAATTGCGGGTCACTATTGTGTCATGGAATAGCGCTTCCAAATTGGACCCGTGGTCACTTTAGTTTTCCGTCATGGCGAGTTATGTTGCAATGGGAACTATTTAAACCTACCAGGATGTTGTTGTGGATGTGAACAAAGCGTGTCTTGAAGAAACAACAAGCACTTGCTATAATTGTGACCTTGAAACTTTTGAAAGTAACTCAATCCCACCTCTAAAAAACCCGCAAAATCGTGCAATGGTGCTACATCAGTTCGATTACATCTTCGGCATCGCCATGGTGTTCGGGTTCCTGGACGCCTTCAATATCGGCGCCAACGACGTGGCCAACTCATTTGCGTCGTCAATTTCGTCGCGCTCGCTCACATACCCGCAAGCCATGATTCTGGCAGGCCTGTGCGAATTTCTGGGCGCCGTCCTCGCCGGTGCCAGGGTCTCCAGCACCATCAAAAACAACATCATCGACGCCTCGGTCTACAGCAAAGACCCTGCAGTTCTAATGCTCACCATGGCGTGTGCGCTGGTCGGATCCTCCTGCTGGCTGACTATCGCTACCGCAATCGGACTTCCCGTGTCAACAACCCATTCCATCGTGGGAGGCACCATAGGCGCCGGAATTGCCGCAGGCGGCTCCAAGGGTGTTCACTGGGGCTGGGACGGTGTGTCGCAGATCATCGCTTCCTGGTTCATCGCCCCGGTGCTCGCAGGCGCCATCACGGCCGTTGTATTTCTAACATCCAACGTGTGCGTTTTGCGCGTCAAACCCATCGAAAGATCCATCAAAAATGCGCTGTTGTTGGTCGGTGTATTGGTCTTTGTCACATTCTCAATTCTGACCATGCTTATCGTGTGGAAAGGATCGCCCAACTTGCACTTGGATGACTTGTCCGGAAAGACAACAGTTTTGTCTATCATTCTTACCGGTCTGGTAGCCTCAACAGTATATTTCACGTTTTTCTACCCATTTTACCGCAGAAAGCTGCTGCATCAAGACTGGACCTTAACGCTTCTTGACCTTTTTAAAGGACCCTCACTTTACTTCAAGTCTACCGACGACATCACCCCCATGCCCGAGGGCCACGAACTCACAATCGACTACTACGAGGGAAGACGAGTTACTGAAGATTCCAGCGTAAATTCTGCAGATGAAGAAAATAAAGTTGTGTGTGAATCCAAGACTGAAGTTGAGTGTGAGTCGAGCAGAACCGTGCCTGCGGACGACAAAAAAACCGAGGACATGTCCACCAGGCAGCTGTGGTGGCACCTACTAACCAAAGGACCCAAAGCATGGCCGCGGTTGCTGTGGCTTGTGGTTTCTCACGGATGGACTCAAGACGTTCTCAAGGCTCAGGTGAACGATAAAGATATGCTTTCTGGTGATCTCAAGGACATGTACAAAAGATCTCATTTCTATGACAATCGTGTCGAATACGTTTACTCCGTGCTGCAGGCAATCACTGCGGCGACCATGTCCTTTGCCCATGGCGCTAACGACGTTGCCAATGCCAGTGGTCCTTTGTCTGCGGTATATGAGATTTGGCAGACAAACCGGACGGGCTCCAAATCCGACGTGCCCGTGTGGGTTCTGGCGTACTGTGCAGCCGCGCTGGTTCTCGGGTGCTGGACGTACGGGTACAATATCATCAAGAATCTCGGCAACAAGATTATTTTGCAATCTCCTTCGAGAGGTTTTTCGATCGAATTGTCCGCTGCCATCACTACCGTCTTGGCCACACAGTTGGCAATTCCCACATCGACGACGCAGATTGCAGTCGGCGGTATTGTCGCTGTTGGTCTGTGCAACAGAGACTTCAAATCCGTTAATTGGAGGATGGTGGCATGGTGCTACCTGGGATGGTTCCTGACCTTGCCGATAGCTGGACTGATCGCTGGTATTCTCAATGGTATAATTCTCAACGCACCTCACTTTGGCGGCGAGTACCAGATGACTTGAAGAGAAGCACTGCTTGGCACTTGCTAGCTAATCGTCTCATTTGTCGAAAGTCCGTGTATCCTGGTATATTGGTAGTAATTATATATGTACTTACAGAATACCGCAGATAGGTGAATATTTACAATCGTATTTTGGAACAGCGCAGAAAACGAGCAGGCTGTGTCTTTTACCAAATGAACTTAGCCCAGCATCGAACAGGCCATTGGGTCAAGTTTTCTCATTCTCTGGTAGTATTCTTCGTATTCTTCACTGTCGTTGAAGACTTCAGCCGTGACGACTACTTGAACATCCACTCGATTGTCTACTCCTTCCACGACCCAATCATCGACTCAAAGCCCCAGTTGATTCTCGCGTTGATTCCCCAGTCATTCCTCTACCCATCCATGTTACCCGCCTCTCACCGCGTTTATTTCAGATATTCTAGTTAAACTCTCATCTTCAAAGAATAAACAAACAACACGAACATCTATTCCACTGACAACTTGATCACCAAACAGACTGGATCACAGCGTCGGAAAGAACGCAGCTAAACCAGGAACACACGCCTGTATCAATTAGACAACAATGTCCGGAAAAGCACACGGCGGAAAGGGCAAATCGGGCGCGAAAACAGGGTCAAATCTGAGATCAACAACGCACTCGGCGCGCGCAGGACTGCAGTTTCCTGTGGGAAGAATCAAGCGGTACTTGAAGCGGAACGCGGCGGGAAGAACACGGGTCGGGTCGAAGTCGGCGATATACATGACAGCGGTGCTGGAGTACCTCACGGCTGAAGTGCTGGAGCTGGCTGGTAACGCAGCCAAAGATCTGAAGGTCAAGCGTATTACACCGCGTCATTTGCAGCTGGCGATCCGCGGGGACGACGAACTGGACACGCTGGTGCGTGCCACGATTGCATCGGGAGGTGTGCTGCCCCACATCAACAAAGCTCTGCTGCTGAAGGTGGAGCGCAAGGGAGCGAAAAACTGAGCTGCGTTTTGGCTCTATGCCTGTCTCTCTCTCTCTGTGTGTTTGTGTGTGTACCATATCTAGTCCTTTGTACTGTGTATGATGGGGAATGTATTATTTCTGGGAACTCTCGATGCTGTTGCTGGTCAGTGCAGCTCTTAGCTCTTCGATCTCATCTTGCAAAAAAGTGATGTCTCGGGCCACCTGGTCCCGTCTGTTAAGCTCCTTCGTACGCTGTCTCAACGTTTCCCACACCACCACGCTGCCAGTGACCCCGAATACGAACGCTTCACTCAGGAGTGTGGCACCGTTTTCCACCGCTCGAGCATCGTTCAAGGGCCGCACCTTGATTTCAGCTTCCGATTTGTTCAACCTGGTTCTCATCCTCGCGTCCACTCGGTGCATTCTCTGGGCCAGTCCTACGCAAATCTCCTTGAATTTGTCGTGTTGTTTGGCTTGCGCTTTCAGCACGTTCGCTACAGGACGAGTAACCTGTCTAATAAGCAAAGTTCCCAGTTTTACAGCCAAAGCACTCATTCGTTCGGTCTTAAAAGTATCACAACTGCCTCAATTCTGGCCTAGATCGAATTCGTCAAAGCCAAGTGAACTAGACGTGCTATAGGTTCTGTTCTTTCCAATTTGTTGTCCACTCTGGCTTCAACATCTTGTATATGAATATATTTATATATATATATATTATATAATTCCAACTTGATGAATCTTTAACTACTTTCTAAAACAGATTTAAGAAGACAAAACAGCCTAAAAGAATCGATTCTGTGGACTTTAAGATTGGAACAGGAGCGTTATTAGGTGCTTATTTGAAAGTACTAACTTTCAGTTTTCCAACGGTCAAAAAATCATCATTTTTGGGCTTTTATAGCAGAAGTTAGACAGGTTTGTTGAAATTTAGGGAAGTCGGTGAAGTAAAAACCAGGGAAGTTGTGATTGTAGAAAGAACTTGAGCTGAGGGAATAGTACGCGTGTGTGTGCGTGTCGAATCGTAGGAATTGGAAATAGCCCGCTTTCAAATGATTCCTGGTGTGAGAAGAAGCCAATTTGCGGCGTATACGTTGGCTACATATGTCGGAGCAATCTGGTCATTGTTCAATTGTCTACAATCGAGTCTGTCGTATTTGGAGGCAACTCTGAAACTATGCCAGGGCGCGAATTTGATCATACAGTGCAATTTCGTGGTCATCAACACCATTTTGCTGTGGAAAGGCCTATCAAAACTGCTTTTCGGAGAATTGCGTCTTTTAGAGTACGAACACATTTTCGAAAAATTGTCATTCACACTGGTAAGCAGCTTCTTCGTGACATCGATGTACTCCGGAAATGAGTTACTGGGCGTGCTCGCTTTCGAGGGGGCTTTGATTTTTGTGAAAGTGTTCCATTGGGTCTTGAAAGACAGACTCGAGTATGTGATCCAAAACACGGACGAAAATACGTCACTTATCAGGTTCGTCTTCTCCAAGTTCGTCTTCAACATTTGCTTCTTAGCATGGGTAGACTACGCAACAGTCGCTTATTTTTATAAAAGTGCGACTTTCAGAGGCAAGAGAGCGCTTGACGGTTCTACACAATCAATTCTTTTCGGCACCAGTTTTGCAATGCTGTTCGTGGACGTGCTAGAGGTGGCGTTGAAAACTTTGATCCTGGCGGTGGAGCTGCGTCAATTACGCAGAGCTCAGGCGCAGAACGAAGAAGAAGGTGCGGGTCTCGAGGGCAAGTTTATTTACGAGATGATTTCAGAGCTAATTTGCCGTTGCATCAAAGTCGGCTTACATTCTCTTCTTCTATTTGCACTTTTCATGCCCGTTATGGTCGTGAAAGACATCATATGGGACTCCCTAGCCATATTCCAAACATCTCGTCTGATTTGGAAAACGTTAAGGAGCAACAGGCAAATAGACGAGAAACTACCGACAGTGACTCGTTCGGAATTGGATTCTGCTGACGAGAGGATGTGCATTGTTTGCATGGATGATATGCTACCAACCGACGAAATTACTCATCCTAGATTGAAGCCTAAGAGGCTTCCCTGCAGTCATACTCTACATTTGGGCTGTCTCAAAAGCTGGATGGAGAGATCTCAGACATGTCCTATATGTCGGGTTGCAGTTTTCGATGAAAAAGGAAACGTTGCTCCTAGTGTAAGCACTTCAACAGCGCAAGGGCAACACTCGCCAGGGTCAGAATCAAACGCAAGATCTGCGGCGCATGCTGACGAAACCGTTTGGAGGCGAAATGTCGCTAGCGTACTTCCTTCAACGCCCTCAAACAATCCATCAGGATCATGCAGATGGTATGCTTTTCCAACGGTGGAATTACAGGAATCTAACGGGAGAACGATCCAACTCTCTGACGTCACGGGTACTGAAAAGACCCTGACTATCACTCACATATCTAGGCCTGAATATCAAAAAGATACGAGCCAGGTTCCTGGAAAGGTGGTGATTAGTGACAGCTTTGAGAGCAGCAGCTCAGAAATTGACAGGCTAAAAAGAAGGATTTCGGATTTGGAGGGAAAAGTGCAGGAGCTGAAGAAGAGGGCGCGTACCGAATAACGCAGCTATAAATGAAGCTCAAAGGGTTCCTGAACGGCGTATCACACAGAATAAAACGAACCAGGGGTATGATTGTTACGAAAATAGATATTTCTCATGAAATTAGTTGACTTTGTATTAAATTAAAATGCTTATTACTATGACGGTCATGCGTCTTATGCTATTGTGAAGTAGTCCTGTTCAGCTACTGCTTTCTTCTGAGTCAAATCCAAAATGAACCCTTTCGCTCCTTCCAAAAAAATCTTCTTCCTCTTCGTTGAAAATGGACGACAGCTCCGGTACAGGAAACTCCTGGGTGTCCAAGTCTGAAGCCGAGGGCTCAGATGAACTATTCTCGAAGCTCTTGGTTTCTTCCGAAGGCCGGCTGTCGCTCGTGGTTCCGTAAAGTCTCTTCTCGAAAGCAGACAACTGCTCTTGAAGAAAACGATGGGGAAATTTGAAACAATCGCCTTTGTCTAAACAATTTTTCAAACAGTTATGTGCGTTAGTGATGTTTTGAGTAACCTGGTTTCTTGCTATATCCTTCTCCAACCCACTGAATGCATCATTTTGGCTGCTAAACCGGTCAGAGAGTTGATCAGCACACACCAAATAACAGAGGGCGTAAATGAACCAAACTTCTGGATCCTCCATGTATGGAGGTGTCAGAACCATTTCTGAAATTTTCTCCATGAGCTTCGGCAACCGGCTATTGATGCCGTCGTATGAGTTATTGGAGCTAGGGTTACCATCTGAGCAGGCCTCAAATAAAGACTCCCACAGCCAAGTGATCACAAATTTCGCGCTATGCGTTTTCGATCCTGAACGGAACACTGGATCTAATGACAAGTTCATGCTTTGATTGAAGTTGCTTCTGGAAGTGTAGATGCTGCTAAGCCAGCCTAGAAAGTCAGTGGTGCTGCCAATATCCTTGGTTGATGGCGAAAGGGCGTCCAAAATGGCTGCACCGGCACCCCATAAGCCTCTGATATCGACGCCCGGAAGACGAATCAGGATAGAGAAACACCTATAGGCATTTTCCCACTTTCTGTGTAATATGCTAGTTTGTAAAAGTTCGCTCAGTTGCCTGTAGTGAATGCTGTGATATGCGGGAGAAGGTGGAATATACACCTCCGAGCCATTTCGCATGGCTGAGTATTGAAATTGTGTAGTCCGAGGGATATGTGTATTTTTGGCCATGGTCCTTCTGTGGGCATTTTTCTCAATCTGCCTACAGTCGGCATATGAGATAGTCCTGGAGACTATGGGGGTAGCTAGATGCTGGTCAGTTTTCCACAACTCAAAACTCTCTTGCGGCTTTTCGTGTCTTGAGAAAAACTCCTTTTCGCTGTCATAATGGGAACCGGTCTCTGCGTCAAGATAGCCGCCATTTTGTGGCTCGAGATCAGAAAGTTCGCTGTCAGAATCCGCACATCCCAGGACCCCGAGAAGTCTTCTTTTACGCCTTTTTCTGACGATACTGGAAGCTCTTTGTGCGTCAGCGTCGCTACTTTCTTCTGCAGCAGAATTTTCTGGAGTTGGCAATGCGATTCCCGGGTTCAATTGGCCCTGGAGTTTAGCATGTTCTCTGTGCAATGCATTAATGTATTGGTACCGAAGTTTGCGGGTCGTTCGTATTCGCTTGCTGTTTTGCACCGTTGGTAGTTCAAACATGGAAATTGATCTGTATATCAACAGGGAAGTACCAAATTCATGAGCTTAATGAGACGTTGATATATATATGAGCTATGATGCTTTCAGCTAGGGGCAGAGCAAGCGAGGCTGGACAGATTGTATTAGACGCAAGCACTCGGCTTCTTATCCAAACTGGTGCGATGCGATGCGATGAGATGAGATGAGATGAGATGAGATGAGCTATTGTTTTTCAGAAATATCAAATTTTCAGGTTATAGCTACGGACGACAGCAATATCAAAGAACCACGTGACCTCGAGATTCGAGCTATTTTGGCAAAAAAAGCGGGCCAGCATTCAAGTTAAACCAGTCACCACGATCAGATAAACAGTCTATGTAAAGAAGCACAGGGTACATTAATGTCTTACTCGACCTTTTTTTTATATTGGCTTTTTTACAATAATTTATGATTTCAACCGGCATGTGTTTGATAGTCATCAGATAAACTCCTGCATATATAGTTGTAAATTTCCACTTCGATTTTCAACAATAGGGCGTGTGGTCTAGTGGTATGATTCTCGCTTTGGGCGAAGGTCGAGACTTAACTCGGACTAAAATAACCACAAGCATGCGAGAGGCCCTGGGTTCAATTCCCAGCTCGCCCCATTTAATTTTTTTAGTTTTTTACCTATACGGTTGGTATGATTAAGAACCGACGTCAGTAATGCCAAGACTTACGAAGAATAAGAGACATAAGGCTGTCATCATCATACAACAATAGACAAACCAGATCTGTTTTGAATCTGTGGTTTTTCTTGTGAAACCACACCGCTCTGGTGTTTAATTGAATCTAAACTTGACGGTTCTTCTGGTCCTTCTTTTTTTTCCACAAGATTTTTACTTCACCACCACTACCCTAGTGGTTAGTAGCGGGTTAGTTTGACTACTCGATAAGATCTTCAATTTGACAGTATTTTCAGCAGTGCTCTACTTGCAGGGTTACCATTTCCATCAGAATGTAGAATTGCCAACAGGTTATAAGAACGTGCGAAATTCGAGAGAACTGTCTTTGGTCCTACTTGCAGTGTAGCCTTCTTTTTCATAATGCCAAGCCTTCCATCTCATCGCAGACAGCGGTTGCCCCACTAAAAGGAAAACATACCGACAATGACGTCCAGTAAATTGAGAGCGACTCCGATCCCAATCACAATGCTTTCGGGATTTCTGGGATCCGGCAAGACAACGCTGCTGCAGAAAATTTTGACCGCAGACCACGGACTCAAAGTCGCTGTCATCATCAATGACATGTCCGAGATCAACATCGACTCTGCTTTGATCCAAAATAACCGGATATGCCAGAAAGAGGAAAAACTGATCCAGTTGCAAAATGGGTGTATCTGCTGTACTCTGCGCGGCGACTTGCTTGAAGAGCTTGTGCGTGTGTGCGAAATGGGGGACATCAACTATATTATAATCGAATCGACCGGAATCGCAGAACCCATGCAAGTTGCAGAGACGTTCGCCCAGGAATTTTCAGATATTTTACTCAACATGCCTGGCGGCATTGCAGAGGAAGAAGAGGCCATTTTGAAAAAAGTTTCTTCGATGGGGGGACTGCAGGCGCTAGCCAAGATAGACACCTGTGTCACTGTCGTTGATGCCCTTAACTTCCTGTCCAACATTAACACCACGCAATTTTTGGCCGATCGTTGGGGCGATTCTGGTCAAGGTGAGTCCGAACGTACCATCACCGACCTTATGGTGGACCAGATCGAATTCAGCAACCTCGTCATCCTCAACAAGAAAAGCTTGGTGGGCAAAAAGAAGCTGCAAAAGATCAAGAAAATGATCCACGTTTTGAACCCGCTTTGTAAAATCGTCACCACAGACTATTGTGATATCCCAATCAAGTCTGTGCTCAACACCGGTCTCTACGATTTCGAAAAAGCATCTACTGCGGCCGGATGGTTGCAGAGCATCAACGAAATGACCGTTGTAGAGGGTTTTGGCGAGAAAAAGAGGAAGATCCTATCTCCCAAACCGGAGACTGAGGAGTACAACGTAAACAACTTTGTTTACCGCCAACGAAGACCATTCCATCCACAAAGACTGTACGAGGCTTTGAAGAACAAATTCATGGTGATTGAACACGCCGGTGTAGAAGGGTTTCCAGGAGACGGCGAATATGACGATGAGGATGGAGAAGAAGGTGAGGAAGATGAGGACGAGGGAGTTGAAGATGAGGAGGATGAGGAAGATGAGGAAGATGAGGAAGATGAGGAAGATGAGGAAGACGGGGAAGAACTCAGTGAAGCACAAATCAATGCCAACAGAGCCCATTCCCCATTTGGACCCGTTTTACGCTCTAAGGGATTTATTTGGCTTGCAACCCGTTTCATTGTCCGAGGTGAATGGTCTAGTGCGGGTCCTGTGCTCACAGTGAAGGGTGGACTTCCTTGGTTCGATTTTTCTGGTTTCGAGGACGTCCCATTAGAGGCTCTCGAGCTCATTAAGAAAGATTTCGAAGAACCCTACGGGGATCGCCGTAATGAGTTGGTCTTCATTGGTATTGGTCTTGACGTGAAAGCCATCACTAGAGAATTGGATTCTTGTCTGCTCGACGACAAAGAGTTCAAACTGTACGAAAAGATCACAAAAGGAGGAAACGCTCTACAGGTCGACGAAGAATCTGTTAAAATCTGGGACGATGGTTTCGAGGATTGGATGACATTTGCAGATGTTGACGATGAGGAGGAGGAAAAAGCGGAAAATGGTCAACAGAAAACATAGCTGGGAAGATGTAAAAATGGAACTTATTGCAACAAACCGGCTGATGCTAAACTTGATCCAAGAATGAGCTTATCTATTTAATTATCCATATTTAACTATTTATACAAGAACTTTGACACTTTTTGTTATAGTGAAGGTTGCCTAGTGGGAAGAAATATGACAAAAGGGCTCCTGAAGCTCCAAAATGAATTCTGTGATTACGAGGTAGTCTCAACTGGACTATCGCAGATATTTACAAGTAAAACGTCGCTATATATATACATACATATACCTTTGATGGCAGATGTCAATGTTTTGGGGCAACTTACATCATACCAGGCATACCTGGCATGCCTCCTGGAGGTCCAGCACTTGGAGGTTGAGGAGCATCCACGATAGCCACCTCAGTGGTAGCCAACAAGGAGGCAACACCGGAGGCATCGAGTAAACCGGATCTCACAACCTTGAAGGGGTCGATGATACCGGCAGCAAGCATGTCAGTGTACTCGCTCTTGGCCGCATTGTATCCCTTGGTGAAATCGTTTCCGTATTCGTCGATGATCTTGCCAACAATGACAGAACCTTCCTCACCGGCGTTCTCGATAATTTTTCTGGCAGGTCTGGTGATAGCCTTTCTGATGATGTCGACACCCAACTTTTGGTCAAAGTTCTCAGTCTCAACCTCTTCTAGAACCTTGCATGCCTTCAACAAGGCGGTACCGCCACCTGGTAGAATACCTTCTTCGACAGCGGCTCTTGTGGCGTTCAAGGCATCGTCGTAGCGGTCTTTTTTCTCACTGACTTCAACTTCGGAAGCACCTCCAACCCTCACAACGGCAACACCCCCGGATAGTTTAGCAAGACGTTCTTGTAGTTTTTCCTTTTCGTACGAGTTGGTCGTGGTCAAATCAATCGAGTTCTTTATCTGTTCCACTCTAGCGGCAATGTTTTCCTTGCTGCCGTTACCGTTTAGAATAACGGTATCTTCCTTTGTGATGGTGACGGCGTCACAAGAACCTAGGTGTTGTAAAGTACAGTTCTCAGGCTTCAAGTCCAGCTCTTCAGTGAAAACGGTACCACCAGATAGGATGGCAACGTCACCTAGAGTGTTCTTTCTGTTGTCACCGAAACCAGGAGCCTTGACGGCACAAACCTTAACTTGACCTCTCAACTTGTTTAAGATACACGCCGCCAATGCTTCACCATCGATGTCTTCAGCGATGATCAAAAGAGGTCTTCTGGTCTGATTGGAGAGCTCCAAAGCAGGCAAAATGTCCTGAATGGAAGAGATCTTCTTCTCACTTAGCAACATCAAAGGTTTCTCGAATTCAACCTTATTGGACTTGGCGTCGGTGATGAAGTAAGGAGAGATAAAACCGCGATCGAATCTCATACCCTCAGTCACTTCCAGCTCGTCTTCCAAAGTTCTACCCTCCTTGATGGTGATGACACCTTCTTTGCCTACTTTTTCCATGGCGGAGGCCAACAATTTACCAACGTGAGCGTCGCCGTTGGCCGAAATAGTGGCAACTTGGGCGATTTCTGCTGAGGTGGTGATCTCCTTCTTATGAGCGCTTAGGAAACCAATAACTTTTTCCACAGCAGCTTGAGTACCTCTTCTGAGATCCATTGGGTTACAGCCGGCCGCGACATTTTTGACGGATTCCGTGAAAATGGCACGTCCCAAAACGGTGGCAGACGTAGTACCGTCACCAGCAGCTTCGTTGGTCTTGGATGCAACTTCTTGCAGCAACTTCGCACCCATGTTTTCGAATTTATCCTCCAACACAATGGCTTTGGCCACCGTTACACCATCCTTGGTGATCTTTGGCGCGCCAAAAGGCTGCTCAATCAACACGTTTCTACCCTTAGGACCCAAAGTCGCTGAAACAGCTTCAGCTAGTGTTTCAACACCTTTCAAAAGGGCGGCTCTTCCCTCAACGCCGAATTTCAACTCCTTGTGAGATGAATAGTTACGGCGCACAGCAGATGCCATGCGCTTGCTTAAAGATCCTCTAGTAGCTCTCAACATCTTTCTTAAGCAACAACCGATCGATCTAGGGTTCAATTGGTGGATACGCCAACGTATTTACCAAGAAAGCTCGCGATGTGAGTGAAAACAGAGGGCCGATGGGGTCAGGGGAAGATCTTGGCCTTTATATACTCTGGAAGCTTTTTTATTACCCGGAGTAAAAGTTTTCTCCAGAAAATTCCAGCTTTATTGGACAGACTTATAAACAGTGCTTTTAAACCTGGAGATGTGAAGTAATTACGAAGGGTATGGCATTCTCTCTTACAGTTTATCACTGAGTTTTGAATACCGAGAAAGAACTGCGATTTCCACCTTTTTTTCAGCGTCAAAAACGCGTTGGTTTTCATGTCGTGAAATACTTCACTAAATTGTGTCTGAATTAGTACAAAGTGATATGAAAATGTCAGTAAATCGACACAACTGCTGTGTATCCGAAATACTAACGACGGCGAATTCTGAGCTACTTGGCCCAGTTTTTGGCGTCATTATGATAAGAATTCTCTTTCATTTCGGTAGACATTCATCCTAAGGACTGAGGAAAAATTGAAATTACTGGAAAGTTTTTTGTTATTTGTGCGGGTTCAGCTGGAACCCACTTTGTTCTGTTGGCGCGCTGTGATGCCAAAAATATCACGACACTTTCCCCGTGGCGAGGAAGAACAAAGGAATTTGATTATCACTTCGACAGTATTTTATCTGCCAAGTGTTTCTCTGAAGTTTTACCTGTTTTCAACAATGTTTAATTTATTCCCGACACCGAATATTCGAAGAAAACTCATTCAACCTCGCTCTCAATCGCGTTTTTCATCTTGAAATATCGATCTTCAATCAGAAAGGGTCGCTGGACATCAAGTTTCTTCTGTCTTCGACTGTTGCCATCCCAAAACAATTGGTGACATTATAATGTGACATGATGAGTATCCTGTCATGGTCTGGTCAAAATGAAAAGCTCCTGGCCATTGATCCATTAAAGAATTTCTCTCTGCTTAGCATGCGCTGGCGTGTTTTATCCTCGAGTGAATCCTGTGGTAACACTCAGAAACTGCAATTCTTGAGGGATGGAATTGCAGGTCTGTTTTTAGGCGGAACCAACGCCAAGCTATTGCAGCTAGAGCACGATCCATCATAAAAAGCAGCCTTTCACAACTTTTTGCAACTGCTGAAAGCCTACTTTGCTCATTGATCAAACTGCCGACTTAAAAAATCGGGAAAGTGAAACTTGTTTTACAGAGACGAAACTTTTGACTTTATACAAGAGCAGAGGTTTTCAGAGATGTGGTCAGTCTCGAACATCAATAGAGCTCACCTCTCAAGCATGGATTTGACCACTCGATACTCAAGTCTCGAAGAGCAAGACAGCCGTCTTGGCCAAATTGATGATCAGCAAGTTGGTAAAGGAATTCACAGCTCGGCCGTCCAGATAGAAGTCGTCAGCTGTAGTGAAAATGATGTGGCTGCTGGAGGAGAAAACTTGGACAGGTGGAATAAAAACAAAGTGCTTTTCGCCTGGCTGTCTCTTTGCTTTTCCACAGGCCCGACTTCCTCCATGAGCAAAGTATATGTGCCTGTCGTCGTTCAGTCCTTTGCGCACGCATTAGGTCACCAGAAGGGCTCTCAAAACAAATGCACTGCGCGCGGAGATAACTGCTATGTGAGATTCGGCAGCTTTGATGTGCAATTCACCTCTTACGTGCTGTATCTAAAGGCGATTTATACAGCGTTGGAAGGACTTGTCGCCATTTTGGTCATGACTTGTGCTGATTACAGTAATAATCGAAGAAGTATGTTGGCGGTGTCTGTAATCACTTTCGGATTACTTGCATGTCCATTTGCAGCACTTTACAGGGAGACCTTTGTATCGCTTATCTCGGTCTCTGTATTGTACTGCCTAATGCTGATAGTGGAGACAGTGTACCAGATAATCGAAGGTTCTTACATCCCAATTTTTATGCTTGCCGCGGGTCAGCGACTAAATCCTCAAGCGGCTGCTGGTCAGCCATATAATCCATCCCTAAGGCGTGGTTCAATAGTAAGTGCACTTGGATTGATCATGGGTAATCTAGGAGGTATCATAGCACTCACAATCGGCGTGATCATCACTCACATTGGTGGCCCTTCGAGAATTTCAGGGCCTCGTAACTTTATGAGCGCAATCACCGTTGCAGGGTTCTTGACTTTGTCCGTCGGTATGATCTCCATGATCTTCATACCTAGACTGCAAGGTCAAACTTCAAAACGCAATGTGTCAGAATCGAAAATCAAGACCATATTGAAGTTGCCATTTACCAAGCTAAAAGAAGTCACGCAAGATGTGCGAAATCACAGAGAGGTCTTGAAGTATTTGGTGGCTTGGGTCTTGTGGAACATTTCCTTCTCCAATTTTCTCTCGGTGAATGCCCTCATGTTCCGGTCTACGCTTGGATTGAACAACTCTAGTGCCGAGTTTACTGTATGGCAACTGATGGGCAATATCATGGCTTTACTGGGGTCATTGGTATGGATGCTAGTGTACAATTGGCAATGCCGCCGGTTTTCTGATGCTCGGAACGCGACTCTTATTAAACGGTCTCTGTGCATCCTATTATTGTTTGGTTGGTTTGCAAACTTCTGGGGAGCGCTTGGTGCCAACGCTGACTGCCCAGTTGGTTTCAAACACAGATGGGAATTTTGGGTGGGACTTGTATTTTTTATGAGCACTAGCAGTGGTCTGCGGTCAATACATCGAGTCGTCTACAGTAGCATGCTGCCAAAAGGAAAGGAGAATCAATTTTTCGGATTGGAAATAATGCTAGGGCTGTTGACCGGTTGGACAGAACCTCTGATTATCGCTGCGATAACGAATCGTACAGGTAATTCGCGGCTTCCGTACATTCCGAACACGATATTATTCACCGTGGCTATTGGCTTTTTTTACTCTTGTGATATTACCGCAGGGATGAAGCAGGTTGCGAAGACATAGCAACAGTGGGCAAGAAGGGCCCATATCCCGCCTTTTTCCCGGGGTTTTCGGACACCTTTGTTTGTTTGAATGTCGATGTCAGCGTTTCTAAAATAATGAATATTTGCGTCACAGCACACAACCCTATAAAATCCCGATTTTTGAGAACCAATTCACTGGCAGCCACGAGAAGAGTATGCAATGGCCGTTGGATCGTCCCAACAACAGCAGCAGCTCTTCTTGGATCTGACATCGAGCCTTTTGATTTCATCATCATTTTGTACTAATATGTCATTTGATTATGTATAGTGTGAACGATTTCATTAATAAAAACATCGACCGATACATTTTAAACTGTCATCCATAACCATCATTCATGAGAGAGTGTTTGAAACCAGAAATCATATGTATAGCTAACAGTATAAAATTCCCTTTCATATGGTACTATTTATCTTGCTAATTTCCGCTTCTTTTTTGTCTAAATTTTAGGTTTTCGAGCTCTCGAGTGATTCATCAAATAAGCTTATCCATAAGCTGAAGCTCATTTGCGAAGGAAACTAAATGAAAAATTAACCAGCAGCAGATCTATTGTTGGCAATTTATCATAATATCGGCGGTCACGTCGTGGCCACAACGAACTTCAAACAAATTATTTCATTTTCAACCCATGCCCATTGAGACATTTCGAAACTTGAAGAGATAAACAAAAACTATCTAAGGCTCGAAGATCTCAAAGTCAGTGGACCCGTTAAATAAATACTTAGAGATCCAAATTCGATGCGACGCGAAACTGTCTTTTTTCGCTCGCATGTGACCAACTTTTAACGGGCGTTAATACCGTTTAATATCAGGCATATAACTATATAATTAAAGATAATGGACTTTTGTACATGAGAAAGATGAGCTGTAAAGATCACAAATAGTCACCTTCAAGTATCGTCTTAAGCACCATTAAGCCCCAGAATCTGACTACAACTATAGTGTGAAGGTTTTGAGTCTTTTCCACGAAAAGCGCCGCTTAAAATCTCATAAAATCATCGATAAATTGAGCGGAAGAGTTCAGAGCTACCAAATAAGAGCGTCACTCCAAACTTGTAAGCACTCTGTGACCAGAAGATTAATCATTCATCATATTATCATTTTCTCTGCGTGAACAAGCACCTAGCTCTGCAAATTTGATCCACGGCAAGTTTTCGTTTTTCTCTCTACAAAACAGCGATATCTAAGGTCTTTAAGATCCCAATCCTAAGGTGAGAGTACGACGAAAAGAATAAGAAAGATAAAGTCAAAGTAAAAGAGACAAACTCATCTATACCCCGCGTTGAAGAACCCATTGAAGGCAAAGGCACGCATCATGAAAAAACTAAAGTCCTACATGAGCAACTGTAGCCGGGCGGTTCTCACAGAAACGGGCGTCATCATCAAAAGTCAGCATTCACTTTCCCCGGAAGATTCGATGAAACTCAGCGAAAGTGAGTCTGTGGCCAATCCGTTCGCGGATGAGACAGAAGACACTCCTAGTGTTCGAACCAGCGCCGAAAGTACCTCACTAATTAGCTGTGTCACTTGCTTGAGTGACAACAGCAGTGCAGACGAGGAAAACGGCGGGCGTTCGCTTCCAGCTAACACGCAGATTCCTTATGCAAAAATACTTTACGCCCGAAAAGTATGTGTTGTGAAAAACGAGTTTGCTCCTTATAGAGACGAAACGAGCGAAAACCACAGCCCCGAGCCTACAGCCCCAGGATCTGAGCTTCCATCCGTGCTGGTCGAGGTCACTTTTGCCAAGACAAGACGGCATAATCTTGTGCCAAAAAAGCTTCTGCTAAGTTTTGAAACGATGATTCCTGAAGAAGACATTGCAGAAGTGTTGATGCAAAGAAGCTACAAAAACTCCAAGCGCGGCAGATCCATTCTCACAATAATAAATCCGCATGGTGGTAAGGGGCAGGCGAAAAAGCTGTTTGTGTCAAAAGTAAAGCCGATTTTAGCTGCCAGCAATTGCATATTGGAGGTACTCGAGACAAGCTACCGGGGCCACGCCATGGAGGTGGCACAAAATCTTGACATTGACAAGTATGACGTGATTGCATGTGCTTCAGGAGACGGGATCCCGCACGAGGTGCTCAACGGTCTTTTCAAAAGAGAAGACCGCGCTGCTGCGTTCAACAAACTAGCAATAACTCAGCTCCCATGCGGTTCGGGGAATGCTATGAGTCTTTCATGCCACGGAACGGCCAATCCTACTTACGCGGCGTTAAGCGTGGTCAAGGCTCCTGAAGTAAAAATTGATTTGATGTGCTGTACACAGCCTTCTTATAAGAACGAGCACCGACTTTCTTTTTTAAGTCAGACATTCGGTGTGATAGCAGAGTCAGACATCAACACAGAGTGCATCAGATGGATGGGGCCATCGCGGTTCGAGTTAGGAGTTCTGGTTAATGTCCTACAGCGAAAAAAATACCCATGCGATCTTTACGTGAAGTATAGTGCCAAATCAAAAAACGATTTGCGGGAGCACTACAATATACACAAGAAAAAGCAGGAATCTGATGATGATGGCTCTTCTTCGGAGAATTTGGACCAACGAAATGTTCAAGAGTCAGATTTTCAACTCACCTATGACTTGTTTGATCCTGTCCCTGATGACTGGGAACTCCTTGACCCCGAAGTCACCGCCAATCTCGGTATTTTCTATGCAGGAAAAATGCCCTACATCGCGCCAAACACCAAGTTCTTTCCTGCAGCGTTACCGAATGACGGCTGTTTTGATCTTGTTTTGACAGACTCAAGAACTTCAATCACGAGAATGGCACCAATCTTGCTTTCTCTAGACAAAGGTCACCATGTTTTGCAACCTGAAGTTATACATTCTAAAGTCACTGCTTACCGCTTGGTTCCCAAATTGAAACAAAGCATAATTTCAGTTGACGGTGAAGCGTTCCCTTACGAACCGCTACAAGTTGAGGTACTACCTGGGTTGTGCAAGACATTGTCATACAATGGGTCGTATGTCGAAACAGACTTTGACTCGATGTAGCTTCGATAGACTTTGAGAGTTGCAGCTGCGGAGGGAAAGCAGCTAGGCAGAAAGGGACAAATGAGACAACATGGAAGAAAATACACTCATATAGAATATGGTACATACAGCTTTGATTCGAAAAGGCAAATGATAGGAACTGAAAATGATTTTTTTGTTGTGTACGTTGTACTGCAATTTCAGACATGCACTGTTGAGCTCCCTTTACTCAAACGTGGCAACACGGCCTCCAAAGCCTCCAAACCGATGAGTCAAAGTCCAGAAACGACAAATATATGCTTGGATCATAGTTAACATTAATACATTACACGGAGGCGCTAACACTGACAGCTAGATTGATCCTGGTCTTCTTTATTAGTTGTGATATCGATAACGTCCGGTTTTCTCTGGGAATTGCTGTCATCAAGAGGCACAGTGTCTGATTTTTGAAACTCCGGCAAGGTCTTGGCAATTTTTCTGAACAGATTCTTGACGTTGAAGCCTGCTTTAGTGGACGTTTCGATAAATATTTTAGCGTTCAAAACCTGCGCCTTTCTTTCACCTTCTTCTGTAGAGACCTGTCGTTCATCGGACAGATCGTTCTTGTTACCCACGATGCAAAGCACCACGTTTTCCTCCCCACGCTCTGATTTCACGTCTTCCACCCATTTGTCGATGTACTCGAATGATTTTTTGCTTGTTACGTCGTAGACCACAATCGCTACATGCGAGTCCCGAATGTATGACGGAATGAGCGATCTGAACCGTTCCTGGCCAGCAGTATCCCACAATTGCAGTCTGATGGTTTTATCGTCCAAATACATGGTTTTGGACAGAAAGTCTATGCCTATGGTTGCCTGGTAATGGTCATCGAATGTGTCATACATGAACCGTGTGATGAGCGAAGTTTTGCCCACACCTTGCTCACCCAAGAAAACTATCTTATACTTTGTCAGGGACTTGCCCGTTCGACTTCCACTCATCTTGATCTTCGAATGTGCTTGACCTGCTAGGATGCTGTCTTTCTCATCGCTTGCGAACAGAGATCTGGATTCAGATGATTGTCAACTCATCTTTAATTCACAGAATTCTGGAAAACCCCAACGTACATAGTGATGGATATGAACAGTAGTGATATCTATCTAGTAGAAAGGTCGAAAATCGATGTCTGGAGTAGGTGAAATTAGCCAAGATTGTGCTCTAGGGCATTGTTTTCAGGGTTTAGAATTTGGAATTTTTGAAATCCTTCGAAAAAAATGGATGTTTGACGTACATGTCAGGTTTTTTTTACCTTCTTTGATCGGACTTTGTCTCGGTATGTAGCTAGCTGCGTGAACGTTCAAAACAGCAGAAACACTTGATTCACATTTCGAAACCCACGGTGATCTTTCCGTTCATTTCATATGAACACTTCTTTCCGGGAGAAAAAAAACCGGGCCCTCCGCTAACCTCACGGTAAATCCAATATGAGCACACACACTCGGGAAACAGATCTACAAATTTGACGAAACCGCTCCACATTATTTTAAAGAATTCCAAATGTCGATTTAAAAAGGTACACACGCTTGGAAAAAAAAGCTATACTGCGAGCCAAAGGGCAAAGACAAAAAGTCCTAGGGACCATTTTAACCTGGCAGATTATTTCTTGCCGGATTTCTTGATTCCTCCGCTGACAAGGTTTTTGCCACCCTTCATGTTTTCCAACAAGGCCTTCTTGGCAGCCTGGTCAGCTTTTTGCTTCTCTTTGAAAGCGGCTTCTTCGGGATCTAGGTCCGCCTGAGACTTCTTCTTGCTCTTTAAAGGCTTCAACTTACCACCTTGACGACCAGACATTTTGCGAGATAAACAGCTGCGAGTGTAATGTGAATGTGACGAGCTTAAAACTCAACTAGGTGTCGGGATAGAGCTTCTTAGCTGAGTGTATGGAATCATTTGATGATATTTCTTATTAAATATATATATATATATTCTTGAAAATTATTAAATTCATCAAACTTCACGAGCCACGTGACTTCAAGACTTAGAAGGGAAGAATCGATCCGTCAACGTCAGAAAGGTCGAAAATGAGACTCCTAGGTTAATGCGATTGTTGTCTTTACCCGCTGAGGTTAGGGTTAGATTCAATAAGCTGGAATATTCTTGAGATGAGATTGTTTTATTTTGAACCATCCCGGAAACATTTATCACGATGAATTCGAGAATTATTATATGCTTCACTCTATTAAGCTACAGAAATATCGAGGGTTTCGCAGTTTGGCGCCTTTCAGAGTGCGAAAACTATGTTGCGAAGGTAACAACCATGATATCATCAATCCGCGTCTCTCGAAAAGACTGTAAAAGTTTTTCCCTCGCTCTACTTACTGCCGTCTTTCAGACTTACAATTCTGTTCAGAACAATACGGTCAGCTTCACTGTCTTTGTCAAGCGTGAAATAACCCACACGCATAGCCTGGAATCGACAAACCTCTTTACGACCATGTCCTTCCTCAACGTAGAATTCAGACTTCTTCGAACTCTCAACAACCCAAGGCGATTTTTCAATGACAGAGCTGAAATTGTGTTCCACGACAGACTTGGGATAAACGACCTCACTCTCAGGGTTGATGTCCTGGAGGTAGCCAGCTGGGTTCGCCAATGGGTTCTCAGACTTGAATAGCTGGTTGTAGATTCTGGTCTCAAAGACGCGCTGAGGCGAGTTGTACTTGGCAGACACAGGTACCCATTGAATATAAGTCTTTGGTTTCTTGGGCTTGGCATCCTCATTGTCGTACTTCACATGAACCCTAGTAATCTTGCCGTCAGCATCCTTTTCCAGAGACTTGAAAGATACAGTGTAAGGAACTTTGATCAAACCGACGGATTGATTGGGTGTCAGTCTGAAAAATTCTTTGTCATCCACAGATTCCGAAAAATCTGATCTTTCGATGTACAAGCGGTTGGTAAAAGGCACTATTCTGTCACCAAATTCGGCGGTACCTGGCCTGTATGGAATTGTCACCAACTCTTCGTAGTCGTCAGGTAGATTGTCGACGACGATTTCAATTGGATCCAAGACCATCATGAGTCTTGGCGTGTTGTCTTCCAAGTACTTTCTGATGGCAGACTCGAAACGCACCACTTGAATGTTAGTGGTACTTGTAGTAACTCCAAGGGTGTTGATGAAAGACAAAATAGCACCAGGAGGAACACCACGCCTACGGATGGCTTCTAGAGTAAACAAGCGAGGATCATCCCACCCTCTAACGTAGTGCTCGTTAACTAACTGAGCGATTTTTCTCTTCGAAAGAACGGAACCTGTGATGTTCAATCTCCCATACTCTCTCTGTGCTGGTCTGAAAACATGCAGTTGGTCACATAGCCATTCATAACTTTCTCTCGACAAATAAAACTCAGTGGTACAGAGCGAATGGGTGATGTTTTCGAACGAATCGACCAAACAGTGGGTGAAATCGTAAGTTGGATAAATTCTCCACTTGGAACCGGTTCTTGGATGTGGTGCGTTCAACACCCTGTAAGCAATAAGATCCCACATTTGTGGTGAAGGAGAATTGAAGTCCTGTTTCATTCTCAATGTAGCCTCTCCAGGCTTGTAGAAACCATCTCTCATTTTTCTGAACTCCTCCAAGTTGACCTCTGGAGTCCTCTCGCGCCATTCACAGCCAAAACGCTCACCACCGGGAGTACCGTCTTCCTTGATACCACGACCGCGTCTGATCTCCTCAGGTGTGCTGTGGCACACGTAAGCTTTGCCATTTAAAATCAATTTCTCGGCCAGCTCATAGAGCTGATCGAAGTAGTCTGAAGAATATGTGATCTTCCATGGTTCAAATCCCAACCACGAGACCATGCTCTTTATGGACTCAAAGTACTCAGGTGCTTCAGCTTCAGGGTTAGTATCGTCAAATCTCAAGTAGCACACACCGTCGTTGTGTTTTGCATAGCCAAAGTTAACCATGATAGCCTTGGAGTGACCGATGTGCAAATATCCATTAGGTTCTGGTGGAAATCTGGTGCGCACTTTACCGCCGGTGGCTTTGAGATGCTCCTGCATTAGCTCGGGATATGCCTGTGGGTTCTCACCAACCTTGTGGAGGTCACCCAAAAACCCTTCGTCGAACATAGTTCTCTTAGGCTCGCTTGAACCGTTTTTGGCCCCATTTTTGGAGTCCTTTGAAGCGTTATTGACGTCTTTAGCTTTCTTTTTCTTTTCCTTCTTGACCACGTCTCTCTCATCCTTAGGTCCCAAAACTTTGAGGATTTCTTCGTCAATGATGGGTTTGAACAAACGTGGCTCTGCCCACTTGAGCTCAGGAAGACCCTTTACAGCTGCTAAAATGCCAGGGACAAGTTTGTAGCGCTCTGAGACTATAGTCGCGTGGTTGTCGGCGATGTACTTCACTACACGTTCTCTGACTTGCGCTTCTGTCACCACCACACCAACACCGCATTCTTGCTTGAGCTGATCTGCCGTTGCTGCATTTCCGGCCTCTTTGACGTACTTGTAGGCTGCCTCGACCTGCAACGGAGTCTTGAGATCACCGTTCAGAATTTCGTCCACCACTAGCTTCGACTTGGGCAATTCCGCACCTTTTGCAAGTTGAGCTAGATTATGGACCAGAGTTCTGCGTGGCTTATCCCAGTCTTGTCCCTCAGGGGCATCTTTGATGAGCGTCTCCAGTGATCCTGCGACTTTTTTGTTCTTCACAATTTCCTTCACTTTGGGCTCTTCGAACCCAGTTTTTTCGAGCAATAGTGTCAATTCCTCTACAGAGCTCATTGCTACCGTCAAGTTGATCAATTGAGCACGTTTGGTATTTGGTTTACTCAGAATTTGAAGAATTATTCGAGGCGATGGCTATTTCATCAGTTTTCAAATTTTTCGAAATTAATTTAATATGTACTATGTAGTATGCCGCAGTGAGTCACTAGTCAGATTTAACTTTATAAAAGATAGCGCTGAAATATCAGAGCAAGCAATGATGGAAAGCAGACAGTCAAAAGTTCATGCAAAGTTAGGAAGACTTAAAAGCCACTTTTGGAGTATTCCCACGAAGGTTGTTTTCAAATAAGTTTTATAATCATTAAAGACGGCAAGTCATCGCCATTTGAATCACTATTTTTTAGGGGAGAGTATAAATAGCCAGGGAAAAACCGTCGTTTGATTTCTCAGTTTCCCCTTACTTGAAGCTCGGCGGCTAAGATAAAAAACAAACTTTTGACTGCTCCAAAGCCGTCTCTAGTCAAAGAAAACTGAATCCCTAACAATTCCACGGCTTGCGGGACAAGTAACTCGATGTTGAAGCGCGAAAATGTGTTTGAACAGCTCAAGCATGCTGTCTGGAATAGTGGAAACAAAGAAAAACCAGAGTTTTTGAGGAAATTGCAACATCGGCAACAGATTGAGATTGACAGTGATGGACCTCTGCTGCCGCAAGAATCGGTTCTGGGCTTGCTAGCGGCCACTCAACGCAGTGCTGTACACTACAAGTGGAGCGTGGCCGATCTGGTTGTACAGGATCTAAGCAGCATGCGGTTTCAAGACAGGTCTTCGGAAAAAGTTTCCATTTGGTACAAACTAATGGTATGCAGGTGAATACAAGGCGCCAAAGACGCATACAAAGACACCCTTATCTCCCCGTCCATTTTAGCGAGTATTTTCCGTTTTCTTCTAACACTATATCAGAGCTCTACGATTTGGGACGATGCAAAAAGTTTTGATTCACACATTTTCGAGACACTCCTGAACTTTGCGTTGTATGAAAAAGCCGACGATGCCTGGAGAGGGATAGCTCTTCTTTTAGAGTTGGCCAGGCGTAATGAAACCCGCTGTCCGCCGGTTTTAATTTCGGTAGTGCAAGAAAGATACGCAAGTAGTATGGCAAGAGTTTTGGATCAAACTCAAGATTTTCAGCTGGTCGTAAATCTTGTCAGGTTGCTAATATTTTTATCTGCGAGCGGTGCTTCATCGTCTATGGAAGGATGGAATACTCCGTCTTTCCAATTATGGGAGGAGCCAAGCAGAAATAGAGCTTTCTTCGGTAACAGTGACTTCCTAGATTTGGTAGGCAAACCGAATGCATTCGTTTGCGACTTTGTTCTTCAAAACATGGGGGAATTCTCGAATGTAGGGATTGTATCCGCCGCTTGCTATTCCCAAGGTTCTGACAGGAAAAATTTCGGCATAAAATGCATCCAGTTCAGCAGACATGCAATATACGCATGGACGCAGTTGGGGGCGCTATATGAATTTGATTTGCGATGTTTTGATCTTTCGGCAACCGAGAGTGAATTACTGCGACTAAAGCGAGTGAAACCATCAGAGTCAGCGATCCGCACTCTAGAAACTGTGGTTGATCGAACGTGCCTAGCGGCTACAAACTTCCTCGTTAGATTTAGCGATAGAACCCTCACTCAAAAGGTTTTAAAACAATGCTACAGGAACAAGATTAGTGAATGTGAGTCCTTTATATCCCTTCAGTTTGCTCTTTCCGGTCAGAGCGATGGGGAAGACCCCCAAAAGTGTGGGCCGTTGGCTCTACCAACCCCGGAAAGAGAACCATCGGAAGTACAACTTACTCGTAAAAGCGCAATAGTCCCAAAGCCAAAGGCCTCAATGAATGCCACGCGGAACCTCAAGCCCAAGCCGCTGAAGTTAGTTTTTCCCACCAGTAGGGACCAGAAAACGTTTCCCAAGCCTTTGAATTCCAATTCAGATGAAATGTGGGACATAGAGCCCTCCGGAAACGTGCAGGAGCAAGTCGCTGTGCCAACGTCGCCTTCTGTTCATATGGACATTGTTTCCGACCACGAAACGTATTCCGAACAGTCACCACTTGTGATGGCTCAAAGACGTAGACAAGAGAGGGCAGAGCGGAGGGAAAAAGCTACTGCGCTGAAAAAGATACCTTTACAGACGACGTCACCAGAAACTTCCCAAGAGATTCCCGATGGAAAGGGACCTGCGAATCCTACAAAACTCAGCATTCCTGAGTTTATTGGAAACGACCAACGATGTGAGTCGAAAGTAAGCAAAGGAATCTCTAAAAAGGAGATTTCACAATTGGATAGTATTTTCAATAAGTTGGGACATCAAGGAAGGCACAGAGAAAAGATAGGAAAGGGTGCCCTCACTCGAATGAAGAGGAAAGCCGATGACTCTATAGCGACCGAGACCCGAAATGCCAAATCCAAGAAAATTGTAGAGATCCCCGTCGAAAACGTGGCTACTGCTGCAAGGGACCTACCGAAGCCCGATAGTTCAGCGGCTACGACGAAGCGGCCTACCACTGCTATTGCTGAATCCACAAATCTCGATGTCACAACTTTGACAACACCGTTTTTGCATACAGACAATGGGCCGCTGGGGGGCTCTTTCACCAATCAGTTGCAGGATCAAATATTCAGCTCGATCCGTCAATTCACGGACCAGTTCGCAAGAAAAATGAAGATAATAAACCAAGAAGTCAACCGGAGAATAAGCCTCGAGCTCTCTCAAAAATACCAGCTTCTTTTTTCGCAATTGCAAGAAAGCTTCGAGCACGACGTGGCTCAAATGTCCCTATTTATGAACGACATCAAGGACATGTTGCACATGCCGGAAGAAGAGTTGATCCAGGCCATTGCAAGCAAAAACCGGCGAACTCAAGAAGAAGAGGATAAGCAATAACAACTGAAGTGCGCAGCGGCCGTCTTGTCTACACCATCATTCAGGCAAAAGCTTCAAAAGCTTGGCGCCCTGATGTGACGACGATTCTCGTCGTCACCTGCCCCAGGGTTACCCCCACTACTGCCGTTTTCTATGACCACGCACATCGCTATCCATCTCGATTCTTCAGTTTTGCCCATTCTGAAAAATTTTTCAGAGCTTCTCATTGAAAAAAAGTTTGATCGAATTCACTTGACTACTCATCATTAGTGCCACTTTTCAGTTGTAAAGCCAGCGAGAACAGATTCAAAAATGGACACTAAGACCCCAGTTACTCTAGCCAAGGTTATCAAAGTTTTGGGCCGTACCGGCTCCCGTGGTGGTGTCACTCAAGTCCGTGTTGAATTCTTGGACGACACTTCCCGTACTATTGTGAGAAACGTGAAGGGTCCAGTCAGAGAAAACGACATCTTGGTGTTGATGGAATCTGAACGTGAGGCTCGTCGTTTGAGATAAACAAGTCGCGTTGCTACTTATAGCTGCTGCGTGCTCTCTTTTTTATCTTTTCACTACTATAATCACACAAAATCCACACTCAAAGTAAGCAAGACGCGATGGTGACACCAAAGAAAACTGATGAGAAACCAAGACTGGATTAAGGGGCGTACTTGTTCGAGGCGATACTCTAAGGATGTCTCTTTTTCTGTCCTGATCGAAATGAAAAAAAGAATGACAATTCGCAATGGACGTCAGATTTTTTTGCGTACCTCGGTACTGCAAACAAAAGGCAGCACGGTTGTCGTTCGGGGATGACGGTGAGAGACAGGGGTTACTTTGCAACGTATTTGTTGGTAGACGGGCGGAGATGCCGTAGTGCGTTTTCCGCGCCAGTTTTGCAACTTGGTTGCTGCGAGATATGGAAGCGTTTACCAGATGAAAAGCTTCCCACGTTTCTTTGGCAACGAAACGATCGACTGAAGTCTATCGTTTCTACTGGTTGCTTCTGAATGGCTTTTCATTCTGACCGCAATTATTTTTCTTCCTTTGTTTGCAAGCTGGGCCATTGACCGTCTATCCACTTTCCTTAGCAAGCCGTGGGACACCCTTGAGCTCTCCCATTCCCGCCATACTAGTGCATTTTTTTGCTGAAGTTGATTGTCTTTTTTTTCTTGGACAGAAATTTCTTAACAAGAAAATTTCGAATTTTTGGAAGCTATAATGCTTCGCGGCGCTACAGCTGCTTGCGTCTTATGCCTTCACTATTCTACAGAATCTCGAAATATCCTTTCAAACCCAGCGATTTAACCTTTTTTTCTGAGTCTTCCTTTCGAATCATTTCTTTGCATCATCATATCTATCTTATATAAGTGCTATCTTCTAAAATATCATTGAGTAAAAAGCCCAAGCTCTTTGACGGGGCGACACACTATCCTGTAAAGGTGTATCAGTCTAACAGAAGGTTCACGTCCTTCTTACCAAGCTGATGTCAATGCCTTGTGACTGGGCATCTTTAACACTCACTTTGATTCGTCTCAAAGATCACTTTATACTACAATGTCACCCTGCTACTAGAAATACCCACAGTATCCATCTAACACGATTGATGGTGCTACATACTATATTTCCATATCAAACCATGAGAATTCCAACAGGAGCTTTCCCTTCACAAATATAGTGCTTATCATTCCCACTTTGACAATACTGTCATTCAAGTCTGACATAATCGGCTATAAAGCTTAAAAAGCCTAAAAAAAACCAAATCAACAACGATTCGAACACGAATATATCAGCCGTCTTGAAGAAACTATTTCAAAAGTTTAAAGTTCCCTTCTAGTACTGGAATTTTGGCGCTGTGTTGACGGTGCCAGTAAATAGAGTAATTTTGACTAAATTACATGTTGTTTCGTACGAAATGCATAACTTCAGTTAAATCGAGAACAGGTAGATATGCCATGAACGTTCGATGGTTTAGGCTTCTTTGATGGCGAACGACCGCTTGACTGGTGCTCGAAACAAGCATTCACGCACCATTCACCACGGTGGTCGAGAAAAGGTGAAAAAATACACCCTTGAAGACATAGAACGGGACTTTTTAGCGAAACAAGATGCCATCGGAAAACAAGTGGTACGTGCAGCTCCAGAGGCTAGCAACGAACCCGAAAGTGTCATCAGTGAAGACACAGCTATGACGGACGTCTTTGAAGATTTGGAAGTGGAAAGTATCTCGCACATTGTAGGGGAGCATCGAGAAAAAGATCCAATTTTGACAACAGACCAAGCCATGAACGCCGACGACATGATGGAAATGGATAGGGCCGAAACGGCCACGCTAGAGGCACCCACGGCTTTCGTGATTGATACCAATTTCATCATCTCTCATCTGGGAATCTTAGAAGACCTACGTGCACTAAGCATGCAATACCAGCACAAGATAGTGATTCCTCGAACAGTTGTCCAAGAACTGGACGGGTTAAAAAATGCAACCGATCGAGTAGAAAGTAGCCAATCATCATCTCATGATGCATGTACAATAGGCGCTCTTGCACGCAAGGCAAATGATTGGATATACACGCATTTCTCAAACCTGGACTCTGCAGTTGTTGGCCAGCGGCTCAATCAAAAGCTCGATTACAGCAGTGAAAAAGATGACGCGATTCTTGATTGTTGCTTGTATCTTACCAGTAAGCAAAACCTTTTCGTAGTTCTGATGTCGAACGACAAGAACTTGTGTCTCAAGGCGCTGACGGAAAAAATACTCACAGTGTCTTACCGCAAAGGCATGTCAGCCAAGCTAATTGCTGAAAGAGTCTTCCATGAGAGACTGTCAAAAATTAGTTTCAGCGGTGATTCTAGCATGGCCCCAGTGCGGCAAGAGAGGCCCAATCCAACTTACTCGTCTAGAAAACCATCTGCCCCTCAGCACGAAGCCGATTGTCCCCTACCTGCAGCATTAGTGTTCAAAGAAGTTGAAGCAATTATGCCATCGGCCATTGATCACATTATGCATGTTGAATATGGCGATGAGCTGGAATTCACCGATTATAAAAGAACTCAGGTCGACAGCCTTTCAGCTTGTTGCCGCTGCATTGCCAAATTTTGGATGTCGGTCTTCGGCATCTACTTCAAAGGAAGTGGTATACAAAAAGAAGCCTGGAAAAGCCCAAAACCGTTTTTAGTGAAGATACCATCGAGTTCCACGGAAACAGAGCACTTTGTTGAATTTTGGGTTGCTGCACTTCAATGCCTTTACAAAGACCGCAGTATGGATCAGAAAAATGCATTGAGCCTACTAGCGACGAGATGGACCGGTGTGTGCTGAATTCACGGAAGAGACCTAGCAGAGCATCAATATATTATCTGAAGCCTAATCCACGCGAACCCTGCCGAATTTACGTTTTTTCTTACTCGGAGAACGGTCAACAGCGGATTCAGGTGAAGATGATTTGGCAAAATCACTAAACGGGGTCTGTTGACGGTCTGCACTTTGCTCTTTTGTCGAAGCAGATGTTCTGATCTCAGAATGATTCTCAGAACCACTAACAGACAGATCCTGATTCAATTCCTCTATTTTCACTGCTTGGCCATGATTCTCTTTTGGATCCTCAGGATGAACTCTGGACAAGTCGCTGTTTTGAGTGTCGGAGTGGAAAGAACCGAAATCGTCACCGACAAAAGAGGTCCCCGTTGCATTTTCTGGCGAATCTACACAATGCTCTCGATCGAACGTAACTTTTTTCAGCATCAGGTCTTGGAAAGCATTCGTTTGCCCAGCCGGTCGTTGGCTCTTGCTGGAAGCATCTGGGATGGAGCTCCATTGCTTCAACCACTCTTCAAAATCAAAACTTTTCAAGATCTTCTCATTTAACGAATTCGCGGGTGCCCACCGGCGGATCACATCTGTGAAACCCAGATCTTTAATGCTTGCGGCCAAAAAGGCGAGTGCTTGATCCTTCTGTATTACAGTTTTGTGTAGGTGGTCGACGATACCGGTTTGCACGGTTAGAGCGCACGACAACGATTCGACAATGGATTGTTGAATTTCTAACGAGCCGTTAATATCAACACCTGCTGTCTCTGTAGCCAACCTTAAAGCTATGTTGTCAAAAAGCGTACAATCAACGATTAAGTTGTGGTCGGTCAAAGAAAGCTGGAGAAGAGACGTGGAGTTCTTCAGAAGTTGCAAAACAGTAGTAAAAACGTCGATACCTGTCCTGACAACAAGTCCTTGCTTCAATGCTTGCTGATTTACATCCTCTGATCTGAAATCTGCAACTAAAGGTTGTTCGAATTTTGCTGCAAGACAGAACTTGAAGAAGTCTGGATTGCTAGTATTTCCAACTGATCCGTAAAACAGCTTTTCACCTATCTTATGAACTCTCCATTCTGAGAACTCTTGAAAACTCATTTGCCTCAATGCGACTTCTATCTCATCCTTCAGTCTAGCTCAACAAGGTTGTCCATCATCTAACGGCAGCTTTAAACAGATCATTAAATTCGTCACATAGGAGATATATATCACATGAAGAACTCAACTGACTACTTATGACGGCTGTAGAGGGCTTGACAGTGTTCTTTATGTACAATTTTGTATATAAGCTTAGTTGTCCTCAGTTTCCTTAGATAATGAGTCTTTTGGCAAATCCTGTAACTCGAACTCTTCCACTGGCGCCTGGGATTTTTGAATTCTAGAGCTGCTTGAGACTGAGGAGTGAGTAGCGCCTGTAGCAGAAGGGCTTTCATCCAAAAAGCCTTTGATCTTGTCCTTTGCCAAAGATTTGGTTTCGTTAACTGCTGAGTTGACAAGCGTTAGAAGAGGATTCCAGAGGTTTAACTTGTGAACAAAATAAAAGGCAACAGCGAAGATGAGAAGAAGAGTCACGAATAGGGGATTTCTAATGACAATGAGGAACTCATTCCATCCCAATACCGCGATAAGGGCGTATATGTAGACTGGGATATGCGTTGTTGTGCGAATGATTGACCTCTTGGCCTCGATGACCGCTGTGTTGATTTGGCGCTTGAAGCCCTTGAGAATTTTCTCCTTCTGAGGCGCAGTCAGGATATGAGCAAAACTCTTTTGGTGATAAATACCTTCTTCATCTTCGACTAGTTCATTGAGGGGTTTGACAGGAACATCTGGAACGACCTCGATGTGCTTTGATGTGGCTGCGAGGGCCAAAACATCCAAGACTTCAGTCGCATATTCCTTGGCAACCCTGTAAACTGTGTCTATTTCTTCCTCATTCTTCCATAAGCGGGGGGAGTCATTTTCATCAAACCTGAACTTGTTCTCGAACCGTTCTCTTAATATTGATACGATGTTGTCCTCAGTTAAGTAGTCGTTGACTATTTCATGAAGAGTAGCCCACGCATTCGACCGAACCTGTTTGTAAACTTTAGCATTTTCTTCGGGCGATAAGCCAACTTGGAAATCAAAAGTCTTGTCACCCGTAGCGAACCTCTGGGCAGCTTTCGCAATGATGGACTCAAAGCTCTCGATGACTTGATCCCATAAGTCTTTTTCTGGATGCGTAAGTAGAAAGATAATATCATCTTTGACACCAGTCGTGATTACTTTATTCAGGCGGAACAGAATTTGTTTCAACTCCTTTTGACTTTGGGCAGCACTTGCCTGCGCTAGAGTCGAGTCAAAAAGGTCTTCTTCATCCTGGAGACTGGACACCAATCCACGCTCAACCAACTGACTAGTCGCCGAATGAAATCTTTGCTCAATTTCGGAGCTCACCAATTGAGCCTTTTCGCTGAAAGGTACATTTTTGGGCCTTACCGCGATATCCTTTTCGAATTCCAGTATGAGGCTCTCACTTAAATTTAAGAGATATTTCGAAATCGTTTCTTTGAGCTTAATTTCGATATCGCTAGTTAAAGCCTCCCTGGTTTTCGCGTAAACCGGCTTAGCGTATCGCGACGCATAAGTGTCATATTCTTCAATGCACTGTGACTTGAGACTATGCAAAAGCTCGATTAGCTTTTCCAGTTCATTTGCTTTGAAGGTTTCCGTTGGATAGTTTTCAGAAAACGCCACAAAGGCCTGCTGTGCGATCTCTTCTGTTTTGAACTTAGCAACCAGGATTTGCTGAGTGGGCAAATCCAAATCTTTATTCGTTTCAATCTGGTTCCAGCAATTGCCTGCATACAGCGTCCAGCCATCCAGCGGTAGGTTGTGGTGATATTCCGGTTTGAAGTAACTGTGGGAGGGGTTCTCAAGGTCCTGGAACCGACTTCCCAAGGTCCCAACGTTTTCTGCAAAAATGTCAGGTTGCAACACTTTATGAGCCAGTGTTGTAAATTTCAGATCAAAAAAATCGTGAAGGGAGCTATCTGCACAGCCATCAGGTTTTGTGAGACCGGTCCAAATGTCGTTAAGTTCAGTTTCCAGCGTTTGCTGGAGACTTTCAAGTGGTGTGACCCCTACGTGGTCTCTGATCACAAACAGCAACAAAACTTTGTGGTCGGATTTGGAACCGAAAAGTGACAGGTTGACTTCAAAAACGGTTTTCAACAAAGCCATGTTGTTGCCCTGGTAAAGTCCCACTTGTTGTTCCCACATATTCACGATCAAAATTTCAGACACCGCAATTGCAAAGAGCGCAGCTTTACGTTCGAAATCCTGGTCTTCACCACGCTCTGCCCCGTCAGATCCTTCCACGTCCAAAACAAAAAGATCTTTCATGCGTTCTTTTTTGTTAACTGCAACGGCAACGTCATTTGTGTGTCCAAGCCAAATCCCTTTGGTGGTCTGTTGCCGTTTCTCCTTAGCATTCATAGTATCAAACTGCGTGTCAAAAAGGGCATTCAAAAGCGTAGATTTCCCGCTAGACTGTGATCCAAAGACAGAAATTACATGGTAATCCATCCCTACATCGCGACTTTCAACGCATTGTTTGAAGAAGTCTAGCACACTCGGATTAAACTCCTTGGCCTCGTCAATGAGCTGAATAGCAGCATTAGAAGATACCATTGAGATCGACTGGATAGCTGCGGCGGTTGTCTTGGTGAGTTTGTGAGTTTAACGGTAGGTCAAGTTAAAGAATTTGGTGAAATATGTGTGTCCACAGATATTAATAAACGACATGAAGAGTGAGTAGATGGGGGAGTAGAAGATTGGCTGGAGGAATGACTGGATAGCCGAAAGAAAGCGAGAATAAAGAAGAAAGACAGGAGGTGGTGAAGGTTTTAGCGTCTGCTAAAGGATTTGTTCATTTTAACCTGCACGGGAGAATTTGAAATCTTTTGGACTTGAAAAAGAATATTTTTTTGGCCTCAATCCATATTTTTTATGTCACCACAACACCTAGCTTCGCAATGGCTTTTTGTCTAATTTCCAGCATGTAACACCACGAATCAATGTTGTTCGAGTTTTCAACGAATAAAGCCTTCGTGCAGCTTCAAAACGGTCGTGAAGTGTCATTTTCCAATATTCGAAAATAACACCTCTTTACTGACGCAAGTCCCATTTTGCCAAAAAGAAGGTGCAGCGGAGAAGAACAGAAGATTCAAAGTAATAACGGTTGAAAGCATGCCTACTCCTGAAAAAATGCCAATTTTTTTTAATTTCAGGGCTCTTGATTCTTGTCAAAGCATGGATACAAGTGACATGGACTAAACAACCTTCGTTCTATGATGTAATTCATAAGGCCTCAAATCAACGTTTGTCTTATTTCAACAGGCTTTCCCCGGCAAAAAAGATGATGTGGAAATGATTTTACAACCCTTTCATAGTTTCCCATCTCGAGATTTAACATGATGTTCTTATGTTCTTACTTTGAACTTTGTCTTTGTTTCTCGACCAAAAATTGACGAAAAAAGCTCGGGAAAAAGGCCTTAAAAACCTTACATTCTATGATTCTTGTGTGTGTCTAATTGCGACTTATAAAACTGCTCATCGATGCTCTAAATCTTGCAACTTCTTACTTCATGAGCTGTCGTCTTACCTTGTTAAATATCAAATTTAAAATACTATAGAATTATTACTCTCATTCTGGCAAACCCAACGATTGAACAAGCCAGTAAAAGTGCGATAAACATACCCTATGAGCTCCAATACCAAACTTACAAAGACTTTGGCGCGTTTCCAAGCTCGAATTGAGGCCGGGGACTTTTATGAGGCGCATCAAACTCTGCGCACCATTGCAAATCGTTACGTCCGTAGTAAGCACTACGACGATGCAATTGATCTAATCACAGAGGGTGCACAGGCGTTTCTATCGGCGAAACAAGGTGGATCTGCAACTGACTTGATTTTCTATCTCCTGGAGGTATACGATACAGCAGAAATCCGTGTAAGTGACGTTTCCATCGCGAGGTTGGTACAGCTTTTAGCGAATTTGGACCCAGAAGAGCCTAATTTGAAAGACGTAGCAACAGGCATGAACAACTGGTCTGTGAAATTCGGGCCTTGCAAATACGGTGATCCATATCTGCATTCGGTAATAGGACCTAAACTCTCAGACGGTGGTTACGTTTATGAGGCAGAGAGGTATCTCGTATTAGGAACATCGGAGTCTGTGAAAGAATACGTTTCTCTTTTATGGGAATGGTTTACACAAGCTGGCGACAAAAAAGCTGTTGGAGAGTTTTTTTCGAGGCCAGTTTTCAACTATCTTTTTATTGGCAACATCGAGAACGCTTATGCTGTTAAGGAAAGCTTTCTGACCAAATTTATTGAATGGTCGTCCGCTGCTTGTGAGAAGATCGATAAGAATGGCTTTGAAATGTGGTATTTTGAGGACTACGCAGACTTGAATTTCCTGCAGCTACTTATCTTGACATGCCAAACAGAAAACGCTGACCTCTTCAGGAATCTACAGAGCCACTACGCGGGATCGATAGACCAGTACTCCTCTCAGCTAGAGTATTTGGGCCAGGAGTATTTCGGAATCAAAATCCAGAAACCGGTCAATTTTATGCAAGATATAATGTCTGGACTCCTTGGCGGTAAGTAGGTAATGCGCTTTGCTGGTAGAGCCGCCTTATTTGTGCTTGTGTAAACTAAAGATCAACTGTGAGGCGAGTTAAAGAGAAAAAAAATACAAACAGAATAAGATCCAAGTATTTTCTTAGCCAGTCTCTAAAAGTAATGCACACCATGAACTCACCCCGTCAATTTTTCAATTTTTGTTTATACTGGAGCGATCGAGAGCTTCAATGAGTTCTGGCCGTTTCGCAATTCTCAACTGTTCTACGGCATCTTGGTACGTGAACCACCTTCTGTTACGCTTCTGAACTTCTGGATACTCTGCTGCCAAAGACTCAACAGCCAGTTCGTAAAAGTGGAACTCAGAACGCGGAGGATGTTTGTTTACTTCTGCGTCGCTCTGGGATTCGACAAATGCCTTTATATTGGTGTTCCAGTCCTTGGGTGGTCTCATATCTTCAATTATGCCCAATTCTTGAGCCACACGGCCCAGAGCACCAGATTCTTCCCACGTTTCACGCATAGCCGTCGTTTGGAAGTCTGGCTCGTCAGATTCAACTCCGCCTTTCGGAAGAACCCACTTTTTCTTGTGAGCAGATGATTGAATCATCAAAACTTGTTTCTTGGACTCATCAAGACACACACATCCTGCAACTATTCTCGCACCCGTAATAGAAGAATAAACCTGGTTTTTCCGACCAACGCGGGCTACATCGCTCTTGTCAAATCCAGACATCTTTGACGGAAAGGGGAATTTTCTGGCAAGGTTTATAAGCCCAATGACTCTTGATAAACTAACCTGGAGTGACCAAACTAGCACTTGAGTAAGAAGCACTGAGTTATTTGAGAGTAGTAGGAGGTATTAGACTACTGATCCAGCCACTAAGTCTTGACCTATAATTTCAAAACTGCCATTGTACATTCACACGTATCGAAGGACCTACCTAGCCTTTAATTTATTCGTTGTATTCACTGGTCATAAGAAGAGGACGGCGACAGCGAATTTTGACTCAACATAATACTTTGATCAAATGTCCATTCAGGGCGGAATATGCTACTTTGTGAACTGAGATTCCCTGCTAAAATAAATTCGAGGAAAAACGGTCTTCATTTGCGACCATGACAGCCGATGACAGTATTATGACATTTGTCGTTAAACTTAGAAAGTCATCTTCAGAGGGCAACAAGAAGACTTTTGGGAAGTTAATCATTCATACCAATTATTCCATCATGGCTGCACGAATCCCGAATTGATGGTGTTATTTTGGTCCCCCATTCATGTTGGTGCTTTTTTTTCTTTCTGTGATCTTCTGGTGTTCTTGAACTTCTTTTATGATTCAAGGCCATTAGTATCTTTGATCCAAGCGACAGCCGTGCTTTCTCACCTGCCACTGAATGGCTATCCTTTGAATGTGGGCTAGAACTCGTCTTTTCGTGAACAGTGTTATCTGCCGACGAATGCTCCAGGTCGTCTCCTTTTGATTGTAAGACCAGCCTTTTATGTGATGTGAAAAGACCTGAGATGAATGCTATAGCATAGGAGCCTAGAGCAGCATACATCACATTTTGAACACCCTTGGCGAATGTCTTGGAAAGAGCCGAGTTCAAGCCATCGTAGTTTTGCGCACGGTAAGCAATCAGCGCTTCGATGTTGCTGAAAGGTGGTATTCCTGCTCCAGCATGCTTTAGATCGTTTTTAACCGAGTTCGTGAATATCATTGTTGCCATAATTCCGCCAAAAGCCATCCCGAGAGACTTGAAAAAGGTGTTGACTGCGGTTGCCTCAATGAATAATGTGTGGAAGTCGGTCGAGTCTCTGTCGATTTGCACCTGGGTGCTTAGCAACGTTCCTTGCAAGATGCACCCAAACGCAGCGCCCGGCAAAATACAATAGCCTATCGTGTCTCCGAGAGTACTTGTGGTCTTCAATAAAGTCATAAGACCCGCACCTATAAAACCCAGCGTCACGCCCACCACGATCACTGGCTTGATTTGTCCAAAAGTCGAGCTTGTTTTGCCGATGATGACAATGCTGATCATGGTGGCCACCAAAAAGGCCCACAAATGCATACTGGCGGATGTTGGCCCGTTGTTATGCACCAGCTGGTAAAACTGGACAACGTACACAGACTGCATGTTGAATGCTAGGCAGCCAAAAAAGACCACCAGAGCGCTTGTTGCAATCCCCGGGAGGAAAAACAGTTCCTTCCTCAGCAATGGAACTGGTTGCGTAGCTTGATGAAGGGACGCCCAGTAATAAAGGATCACGCAGTCAAACAACACCCAGAAAAGGACTAAAAAGCCGCCCACTGTCAAGTACGCAATGATGGTACCTGATTTCCATGAATACTCGTTCCCTCCAAAAGTGATTCCAAGCAGCAAGAGAACGAACCCCGAGGACGAAAGAGCGAAGCCAATAAAATCTAGTTCGAAAGCAGCGAAAAGGAAAGCTCGGTGCCACATTTTCTTCGTAAACACCTGCTTGTATGGAAGATTCTTCACTGTTTTGGCTTGCGCTTTCAAAGAGTCTACCCAAAACGTTTCTCCTGGGTTATAGCTGAAAAGCAGTAGAAACAACGCCAGACCACCAATGGGCAAGTTAATGAAAAAACACCATCTCCACGTAACGTTTTCCGTGAAAGCACCGCCAAGCACCGGACCGATTGCGAATGCAACTGCGAAAGCAGCTCCGAGAATCATGATCACGAGGCCTCGGTTCCGTTCCTGGACCAGAGAAGTCGCAACTACAAACACCAAAGACTGTATGCCGCTGCCTCCGCAGCCAGCAACCACTCTTCCTCCAATAAGCATGCCCATCGAGTTGGAAACAGCCACCACCAAAGAGCCTATTTCAAAAATAATGATAGATGCTGTCAGACTTGTTTTCAATCCAAAAATGGCAGCAATACGACCCCACAACAACGTGAATAAGGCACTGGGCAATGCGTACCCCGAAACTAACCATCCAATACTCGCATAGTCGTTGTATTTTCTTCCTATTGTCTCATACAACGTAATGACGATGACAATATCGAGAGCGGCCAAGAAAAGCGTCAGTGCCAGCGAAAAAAGCGTAAAAACTAGTTGGAAATTGATCTCGACCATCGTTACAAACTGGGCAATATTTAGTAGCTATAAAAAGTGGAGGTAGATCGAAGAGGATATGGTTTTATGTAAAGTCTAGCTGGTTTTGGAGTAGCGACGATCCTTGGTGAAGTTGATGAATTTTATGGTTTATTACTGACACCCGGGAATTAGGGTTCTGTCATGTGACTGATGAGGTAGGCAAAATATGAGCCATGAATGAAATGCGGAGTTATCGTTGACCATTTTTCTATGTAAGTAGAGATTTCAAAGAGAATATAGTTCCGTCTGGAAGATGCTTAACGTTCAGGACAGCTCTAATTTGGAATGGAAATTCGCTTACTTATATGTCATTTCTTAAATTTTTGGAAGCTTCATGGGCTCAAAATGCGAAAGTAGTACTATATAACCGAAATTAGACGCCATTGATAAAGGAGAAGTGCTCTTCAACCGCTAAATAGCTCTTTTCATCTCCAGGCTGGTGGATGTAGCAGCAAAAGGACCAAAACATCTTTGATGTGACAGACGCGTACAAAGTGACACATATGATATTAAAAAAATAAGCCCTGCATATTCTAATAGAACAATGGCAACAATAGGCAAAAGAAGCTTTCCATGCAAGGAACATTGCTTGATTTTACGCGACGACTTTTTTAGCCGCTGTGGCCTAGGTCACTTAAATCTGTATGTTTCTTCATTCTTGGCATATTCCAACAATTATAAAAGCTCCTGCTGTCACAGCTTGAAGTTTCTGTAAGTAAGCATACGTGAATGCCAATCTACATAATCGAACCCCGGCGCTTTATTATTGATATATATGTACAGAGAATATTGAAGGCAGCATTAGTATAACAGCCCTTCGAGCCAAAAGAAAACCACAATTTGCTCATACCTATTCATGCGCCCCTGTGTGGCTGTTCAATTGGTGGCTGAGAGTCGACTCCCGAGCTATGGGGATCCAAAAACGCAATGTCAACGTCCCTTTTCTCTAGTTTGGAATCTTCGATGGTCGTTGCTTCGTGCTCAATGTCTTTCGTGGAATGTTGGCTATCGGATTTGGGCGCCAATACCAAACGCTTGTTGGACATGAGTAAAGTGAATAGAAAACTTAAAGCGTAACAGCCCAGCGCCACGTAAAATACGTTTTGCACGCCTTTGGTGAGAACCTTTGCCATAGGAGACTCTGGTCCGTCGTAGTGTGTCTCACGGTAAGCCACTATTTCTGCGGAGCTGTCAAAATGTGGAACTGGGAAATCTGCATGTTTCAAGCGGTCTTTCACAGTGGTAGAGAAGATGAGCGTGGCAACAATTCCTCCAAAAGCCATGCCCATGGCTTTACCAAAAGTGTTAAGAGCCGTCAACTCGATAAATTTTTGGCGGAAATCGGGATCCGTCTTTTCGACTTGGATTTGGGCACTCAACATAGTCGACTGCATGACGGTTGCAAAACCGACACCAGGAAGAATGGAGTAGCCAATAGAATGACCCAGTGGCGTCGATCCATTTTGCATGGTTAGAAGACCTGCGCCAATAGTGCCCAATGCAACACCTCCAACCGCTATTGGCTTGATCACTCCAAATTTTTTAACGATGTTACCTTGAACAACGATGCACACAATAGCAGGAACAAGAATTCCCCACATGTGCATACTCGAGGCGGTGGCGCTTTCGTGCCGCACCAACTGGTAGAACTGGATGAGATAGATCATTGCCATGTTGAGGCCGAAAGACACAAAGAAATTGGAGATTGTACCGGAAAGAGCGCCGATGATTTTGACCGAGGCCCAGGGCAACAAAGGCTCGGCACGCTCGTTTTCAGGCAGGAATTTTCCCCAGTAAGGCAAGATAATAAAATCGTATAGCAGCCATAGAATAAGTAAAACGAGTCCCACAGTAAGGTAAGCGATTATGGTTCCCGAGCTCCAGCTGTACTTTTCGCCTCCAAAGGTGAGTCCAAGCAGAACTAGCACGAATCCGGCCGAACTCAAGGCGAAACCAATGAAATCGAGCTTGAAGATGAAAAAACGCACAATGAAACCCCAGAACTTGGCCGTTAGCATATTGGAATAGCGATAGTTTTTAACAGCGTAAGCTTGCTCAGTGATCGTGTTACGGAACGATTTTTGAGCAGGGTTATAGAAACCCTGTAGCATGGCGTAAGCGAGACCTCCAATAGGCAAATTAATGTAAAAGCACCAACGCCAACTGACGTGTTGGGAGAAGGCTCCGCCAAGAACAGGGCCCACTGCGTTGGAGACCATGAAAGCCAAACCCAGGACGGTGATGACCAAGCCTCTGTTACGCTCCTCGACGAGCGAGGTGCCCACCACAAACACCAGAGACTGGATACCACTGCCACCAATGCCTGCTATGACACGGCCGCCGATGAGCATGGACATGGAGTACGAGAGCGCCACGACCAGGGATCCGATTTCGAAAATAATGATCGATGCCGACAAACACGTTTTGAGTCCGTACAGAGCGGACAGACGGCCCCATAGCAGGGTGAAAAGAGCGTTGGGAAGCGAATAGCCTGTAACGAGCCATCCGATCTCACCGTAGGCGTTGAATTTCTCGGAAATGACGTCGTACAGAGTGATGACAATGACGATGTCCAAAGCTGCGAGGAACAGCGTGAGGGCGAGCGATCCCAGACACATGCCCAGTACGAGTTTAGGGCTCATAGGCATTTTTGTAGTTGTAATTGTAGTTGTGGTTGGATCGTTGAGATCAATAGCAGGTGTGTGTGTGTCTTGCGTATGCAGTCTTCGAGACTTTTTGATGCGCGCTTACGTAACACTGCAGATTGAGAGACGCGGGTCCTTCGAGATTTCTTTTTGTTCCTGTGCCAAGCAATGCTCGAACAAACAAACAAACAAAGGCCCAGTAGTAGTCAAAACAGGCGATCTAACAGCAGTCAAAGAAAACAACGGTTTCTTACCAGGAGTGGTGAAAAGAAGATCAGCAAACAAGGCAGAATCTTTAGCAAAATCAGAGGAAATCCAGAGGAAAGAACTTCAAGTGTGTGCTCAGACAGTCGCTATTTATACGCACTCAAAAGAATAATTGTTACCGGTCCTAAAACGCACCAAAGATGTGGTTATTATAGCCTGGATTGTTCAATCTTCTGGTACAGTCTCTTGTGAGTGTTATCTTCCCTTCTCTTCCTCTCTGGCCCTCATTTTAGGCTCTGCTTTAATACCTGAAAAGACTATTCGGGTTTCGCGCGGAGATGAGGCGCGGCTGACGTAATCTCGTCACGTGCACGCCAAGTCCATTGTCCGTCTCTTTTCCACGGAGATTGGCGCATATAGGAAGAGAGGCGAGTCTTGCGACGCCAAAGTCTTTTCTGGAGTGATGAGCAGTGATGAGCCTTGGGAAGTGCCTTCCGCGGATCGTTCGAACAAACATTCTGCGTTAAAGGCCGGTGTGTCATCTCTCGCTCGCACCTGAGGCTAAAATCCATTGTGATTGAGTGGTGACTAGGAAACGTCTTACAGGGTTGTGGGTCATCATCGTTCCTGCGTAAGCCAATCGCGTCATTTCGTGTTTACTCTTACCGTGTCAACCTTGCAGGAATGAGAGGGAGTCTGAAAACGCTGTAGAGACGATGAGTAGCATCTGAGCCACGTACTCGGAGTGAGCCCCTCCTCATCCGTTCCACGGCGAGGTGCCTAACGGTTCCGGTCTTTTCTTATAGGAAACTACAGTGTCTTCCTGCATGCCTACCGGTTTTATTGTCTCTTGGCAAACACACAGAATTAGATTCGCTGTGATTATTGGAAGGATTCGTACATAGCGATTTGTGCTTGATGAGGGTGTAAAACTCCTTAATGGTAGGTCTTTAGAGACAGCTTATTGAATAACGAGACTAATCGTACGTCGGACATACGTCGAACAGTCATTGTTATGATGAGATCGCTTCTCTTTGACACGTTGGCTTTCTACCTCCTCTAATCATCACATACGGAATGGCATATTGTTATTAATATTCAATTATCTCTGCTGCTAACGCCGGGGCTAAGTCCGGCGATGCCTGTCACATCGCACGAGCTGTTTTTTATTCGAGGCTTCTTTGCCAACGCCAACCGTTGGACGTTGATATTCACATGCGTTCTGCTCACCACGCGATACCCGTTTCTACGGTCAGAAGAGCCTCTTGTCATCTGTGTGTGTGTGTTGATAATCTCCCGCGTGGCGTCTGAAAGCACAACAACGGTTTGTCTAAGCCAATGCCACGCCACGGGCTGCAAGGGGTTAGACACACAGAGAAGTAGGAGGTGCTAGAGTATGTGCGTGTTCTTTTGAAGTTTTGCACCCCTCGAACGCTCGAATTTCACCAGATTTGTCTCTAGTGCTGCTACAACCCATTACCTATACCAACTCATTATTTCCAGTCCGGTATTTACTACGTCTTTCGCAGGTAATTCGGCACGAAATCTGTAGGGCTATACGGAGAATGCAGGAGTTAAGTCGGAATTTTGACCTTTTATACTAAATGAAAACACAAACAAGCATGAGCGCTTGATTACAGATTCAGAAACAACAAGTTTCAGGTGGCGAAATGCTAGCAATACGCCGCGTAAACTACCTACAATGTGAAATCCAGACCTTTACCCACAAAATAAAAAAATAGAGTAGACATTGGTCGTTTGTGTTCGTATAAAGCGATGTATACAACTTCTTTATTACACGAAACTCACATACCAACAAGCTTTACGCCATAAAAATAATTGCATTACCAGTAAGTACCTTTCTTGTCAGCCTTCAGAATTTGTGTGTGTGGAAGAATCAGATCATCACATACGTGATTCTCATCTCTCGTTTGCATGTGATCCGTTGATAAAAAAGGGGACCTCTCGTATATAATGACTCTTATGGCAGAATAATAGCGGTTGTAAGCCGGACTTTGACGAGGGTTACCGTGAAAAATGTGAAATTAAACTCATATAGGGCATACGTGGATGTATATATAAGGAAGCTCATCGCTCATTGATCCTAAATTTAACTTAATCTTTCTTCAATCCCGATGGGCTCTGTCCCCTAACGTTACTCACAAAATCGAATACTGAACGCGCAAGCAGCGTATGGTCAGCGCATTTCAAGGCTCCAGTGCAAAGAGAATTCTTATCCAGACCTTCAAGACGCCAAACTCCCCGTCTTTTCCCAGCGATTTTCCGTGGAGTTGATACCTTGAGATATATTTCTAGTTTGCAGAAAGCAGCCCCTTTGGAAACATGCAAGAAAAGCCACTGATGGACCAAAAAAGGAGAAGACGCAAGACCATAAAATCGTGTACTTTCTGTCGACAACGCAAGTTGAAATGCGACCAGAAAAGACCCATGTGTGGGGCCTGTATGGCTAGAAAACTGCCTGAGTGTGTATATACGAGCGGCTTCAACTTCCAGCTGACGTCGGACGAGCTGTTCAGCAAACAGCCAAACGTGGCACTACTTCGTCGAATCAAAGAGCTCGAGGAAACACTAGACAAATCAACACTTGAAGAAGAACCCGCTGTAGAAACTGACGTTGGCAGCAGCAGCAGCAACGGAAACAGCACAAACACATCAGAGCGAGATCCAGACTCGGTGGCTTCCACTACAGACATCGGCAGCAGTGGCAACTGCAATACCGTCCAAAGCGATGCCTCTGCTGTGCCCACCGCCAACGACGGTATAAGCACTCAGCTGGAAGCATCCAGCTATCAAAATCCCATCATGGAGGGCCAAAAAAGAAACCTGAGCGATTTCTACGTATTGCGGGAAAAGGACGGGCGTTTTATCTATTACGGGCCCACTTCCATCAGAGCTATAATCACTGCGTCAGGCGACCGTTTCGTGGCCGAATATGTCAAGGTTTGGCGCAAAGTAAAATCAGAGCTCGATGCTTGGAAAAATGTGCACGGTGGTCTGCTTACTATGGACTACAGCTCACTCGAATATTCAGGCTCCGGAAGCTTGATTAATTCCATCTTACCTGATCTACCGCATTACGAGATTATTCGAAGCAGACTGGAGGAGTTTTTCGACGATCCCTTGCATACCTACTATCAATTCTTGGATAAAGACAAAGTGATTCACGATTTTGAAGTTTGTTTCATACCCGGCTACATTGCTCTTAAAGGCAATGACAATGTGCCTAGGCGACCAGTTGCCTTGCTGCTAACGGAAAACAAACAAAATTTCTTCAACATTGGTATCGTACTAATGATCCTCAGTCTAATACATTTCAAAAAGAATATTCCTGCCTCTTTTCAAAGACTGAGCATCTCCTTGTTGGGATTCACAACCGCTAAATCCGTTTATGTTGAAAGAGCACAGTTCCTACTTCTAATGTGCATGCTCCGAATGTATAGCGGTCTCAGTGGCAGTGGATGTTCTCATTTGGTCTCTCTGTCAAGTCTGCTGTGTTCCACGTCCATGAGCTTGGGTTTGCACAAAGATATCAAAACGCTGTACCAAAATCAAACTTCATTCGTGGGATCAATTTCTTCTTTGGAGAACGTTTGGTATTGGACGCTATTTGTCGATTTAAACGTATCTTTCGACATTGGGTCTCCCGCGACTATCACCTCAGCCCATTATGATGACACTAAACTGCTTACTTCTGAGATTGGACGCATTCCGCTACTCCGTAATTTTCTTTTTGTTGGGAGAAAATGCATGCGAGCGTTATATGACCCTGTGAATAGACCACCATTGATGACCTTAGTATCACAGATGACCGACTTTATCCAAAATCATTTTAGGCAAGTGAAATATTATACCGATTCTTCGCTTATTTCGCAAGTTGATCTCTTCGACATCATGATACTGTCGCCAACGTTAGCCATGATGACTAACTTCTATGATTTGACAAGAGTATCACGAGAGGTCATAACCATAGCGATGAAGAACGGTTTCATGAAGTCTATGCTAATAGGCACAGCGGTCTCGGTAAATACAATTTTGAGATGTTTCAAGTCCGACGAAGAGCAGATTTCAACTTCGCAGCTTCACCAAAGTAAGGTACTGACCCCTTGGCTGAACCTATGCGTCTTGCTGCTTGGTTCGCTTCCAATTCGAATGCTGACAGAAATGTATGGTCTGATGTTTTACAAGATTACGTTATTTGAGAAAGGTCTCATAGTATCCATAGAAGACGGCAGCATGGAAGGGCCATCGCTGGACGACCTTTCTGTTTCAGGTGAGTCGTTCACATCTTTCCGCGGCAACTTTAGAACGTTTTGTTCAATCTTCGACGAGCTTTGGAAGCCTGAACATACACGGCTGACACACATGTTATGGAACTCACATTATTTTGTTATCATGATGGCCCTGGAACGTGTGAACCGTACAGTCTTTGAAATGGGCTTAGACAGTAGAACAAGGGTCGAAGTGACCCACAATTGGTCATCGGTAGGAAATGACGAGGTACCTGACGACGTTGTAAAAATGTTGGCCGACGAAGTGTGGAACAGTTACAGTAATGGTTTCACCGATCTTATCGAGATGGACGCGGGTGATTTTCTAACAGATTTCGACATGCTTGCAGGAGACCAAGCGTGAGTGGAGATACCGAATAAAAAAAGGCTGTCGTAAAGGACGCCTGTCAGGTAAGCAAATAAACCTGACATTGATAAACAAGAATCATCAACCTTCACGAACCCGTCGTTTTCATGTAAATAGCTAGATGCATCTCTCAAGATGCTCGAGAGGAGCGACTGTATATAATAGAAGGACAGTTTGATAGGTTTAAGAGACATTCTTGTTTGAACTGACTTGACCTATCTATAAGCAGTAGGGTTTCAAGCTGATAAATATTACATTTATGTTTGCACACCAAAATGAGCAATGTTAATTGATAAAAGTTCAAACTTCACAAACCGAGAGGGGAGAGCACCACTAAATAGATACCTATGGTCTAGACTAATCATAAAGGTCGATAGGATGACGATACTCAAATTTCCGGTCGAAATTGAGTTCAGGAACATTCTAACAAAAGCACATGAATTTCTCCAGAAAAGAAGTATGGAGTCTAACGTATTTATCAGGTTTCATGGGCAGCAACATTATTGTCATATAGGCTTTACAGCTGATGCTTGGGATGCCAAACAACCCAGCGAACTAGCCGGCTTCACAGACGTGTGTAGTGATAAATTTTCAAGATATGATTATTCATATATTTATCACAATTGATCTCGAAAGCTAAGGTTTAGCCCACTACATCTCTGTCTATAAAGACACCTCATAAATCGATTGAGTCTCAACACCGCTAGCTTTTTGCCACTGATGAAACTGCTTCATTTTCTAGCCATTTCCATGTCAACACTCTTGGTGTCATGCCGCGTGGAAGAGGTAACGTCACTTGATTTTTTCTACGACACTGTGAACCGCGATGCTTATACTGTCGTGAAGTATTTTACTACTTGGTGCTCGCATTGTAAAGGACTTGCACCTGTTTTCGAGCAACTGAGTGAGAAATTCGAGAATTCTTCGGCAAATGTTACGTTTCTGGAGGTAAATTGCGAGCTTTTTGCATCTTCTATCTGCCGAAGACTTCCTGGATACCCTATGGTGGAAGTGATCAAACCATTGAAAGAGTCAGAACAAATTGATGCGGAACCAGAAGTTCCTGTCAAGAGGTCATGGTGGTCCAGAATCATCAGTTCAATTCAAAATAGGGCATTTAACGCACAATGGGATATGGACCTCAGCAGAGTGGCCGAATTCAAAGGAAGCAGGGACCTACCGATCCTGACCAATTTTGTGGAAAAAGTGATTGAAAATACCGAACAGGAAAAGAACATTGAGTATATCTTGTCTGACCGCCGTTGTTCTGACGAAGAATGTTTAACGCTAAGGAAATATTTATCACAGGTTGATGATTCCAAGAAAGAGATCAGAAAGTTGGAAAAGACACTAGAAATTGACGAAAACAAGTATCCCGAAACGACCAAATTGAAAATCGCTTTGCTGAGGGCTTTGGAAAACACTAGGCAGACCGAAGACCGCGATGAATTGTAGAGCGGGACCAAAAGGTGTAGCGTATCATCACCAGGCGGCGTATTGCTCAACACACCTAACTTTTTCGGGCCACGGGAGCTGAGGCTTTTCAGGTACTATCATGAGATTAACAATGGCGGGTACGTTTTTTGGAGTGACTCTGGCCAGCCAGATAAGCGAGTGGGAAGATTTCAGATACAGGATCACGTTTGCCGCAAACTTGTGGCCCCCTACATGGTTTACGAAGCCCACAACGCATCCGCCTGGTCGGAAATCGGAGTTGTCTCGGTACAAACCGTGTTGCTGGAGCTCTTGATGGAAAATCTTCTGCAAGATTGGAGCTGTGATGCCACAACGCTTATCGCGGGTCTTATGAGAGCACAGAAACACAAATGAGTTTTCGCGTGCTTCTTCGATATTGGAGCGCGTCAGAAGCTGGTCCCGTTGGTTCTCGACAAGCAGGGGCACCAGTTCATCGAGCTGATCTTTCACATCCGATGCCGCAAGAGCTTTGATTCTCAGAAAATGGGGCAGCACAAGCACGTCGTTTTTCATGCCGCGCATCACGTCGATGTCCATGGCATCAATGGGCAATGACGAAACGTTACATTTGATTGACTCGCCTGTGCCTTTGGTACTGAAGTCCGATCCACGCTTGTCTATCCATTCGGCTATCTGGTATTGCACAGAACCCTTTTTCTCGCTACAAGCGTCGTGCTCCCAATCCGTTTGCGACGTGGGCACCACAAAGTGGATTTTGGCGGTCTTGGATGACCCGTACAATGGTTTATCGTGCTCAATTTTTAGCTTTCCGAATTTTGCCTCATCGCTTTCGATGGCTGCATGACCCTCTTCTGCATCGCAATCACCGCATTGACGCTCGCATACCTCTACAACTTCCTCAATTGCCGCCAGATCTTGTTTGGAGACTTGCTGTGAGTCTCTGAAGAATCCCAGCAATCCCATTTTTTGTATTTGATGATTTAACGATGGTATTCTACCTATCAGTCGTAGTGAGCTTAGCTTGATCGTGATCAAAAAATGGGGCAGAGAGACGGAATTGACAAGATATTCGCAGTACAAATGATACAGAAATGCGACAGATCAAGAAACGCTCTTCCAAGACGTTTTCGAGGTGCTACATATATATGCTGGTTTTTTATAGATTTGTATAGCGAGATTGTATAAGAATTATATATACAGATGGGTTTTTTGATGGGATTATAATGATTTTTTCCACTAGGGCTTAAATTACACACTTAGTATGCGAAAATCGTTAGGATTTTTTTAATCCCTTTGTCCGAATAAACTCCGCGCTTATCTCCGGTCCCAAATCCGGTCACGTGACCTTTCGGACTTTTTTCCAAAAAATCCTCAAAAACGCATAATGTTTTGTTCCATTTAAACGCATATATTCACACGCCTCTTAAATGCATAGTCATGTGACCTCTGTTAGAAAAAATCGGGTATCGCGTGACTCACGCGGGTTTTGGCGTATTTCGCATATTTTCCAATTTTCTCTCTCTCTCTCTCTCTCTCTTTTCTCTGCGTATAGTGTGACACCATCGGATGTCCTAATTTCCAACCTCCAGTAATATTAGTCAAATATCAACTTCAGAGTCAAAACTCCGCTAGACCATCGCTGTTTGATATATTCCACCAGTATTCTCATTATAAGTACTACACCATCGGTTAAAAGCTCTTTGGAAGTTTCGGGTCCTTTTTTTCCACGCGCTAAAACGTTGATTTTTGACACATTTCAAGCTTCTTCTCCAGACATTGACCCCACACACAGCAGTTTGTGACAATGGACCCCTTCACGCAACAATTGGCTCCCAAAATTAGAAAGCGGGTTCCCAAAGCATGCGACCACTGTCGCAAACGGAAGATTCGCTGCGGTGTTGTCAACTCAACAACAGGCATGTGCGACAATTGTGTGAAATTTGGCGTTCCCTGTACTTTCAAACACCATCATGAAATGGAACGACAACGGCTGGTTCAAGGTTTCGATCTTGAAAAGCCACGGGTCTCTAACGGCGGGGTGAAAAAACCGCGGAAAAATAGCGACTCTTTCTCCAAACCAGACTTGAACACTCTGTCAGAGACCGCCAACCCAAATTCGCCGCTCCAAACCCTGGAAAACAAGCTGGAGGCCTTAGAATCTCAAATAGGCGTTCTGTTGAAACTTCTAACAAATCAAAACTCTACTAGCTCTTCAAAGTTCCAGGATCAGACTGCGTCGTTCCAAAGCGCGGAACAACGGAGGGACGCTCAACTACCAGGTTTGCTCGACGTGTCACCTTATCCCAAGCCAAAACGCTATAAATCGTCTCTGATAACCAAAAGACGGATCGCATGGCTCCGCAACCGAGCCAAATTATGCTACGGCCAGAATCAGACCAATCCAGTGCCCGGTGCAGAGGTGCCAGTGATAACGTCTTTCACGCCTTTAATGGACGTTTTCGTTGTATCCTCCAAATGGTATGTGGCAGAGGTGAAGAAGCTAATTGACTATTCTAACCCTTTTGTTCCCGTAACTGGATCACAACTCTATCCGCTACCCCCGCAGCAGGTAGTCCAAAAAATGGTCCAACTGTGCGATTATCGCATTTTTCAAGGCGCTCTCAGCATCGTGGGCTACAGTGAATTGGATACCATAGTCAGTCGATGCTATGCTGGCGAAAAGCTTTCGTATTCTGAACTTCTTCTCATCGACATCTGGATATGCGTCTGCACAGCTTATGATGTTAGTGGAACAGATGACTATTACTTGAAGCAACCGAGTTCAGAGATGCATATTCGTGAGAGCCACATGCTCCTCAACTCCATGTATCAATATCACAAGGTATCGCTGATCAGCGAAGGTTTCCGTTCGGTTCAGGCGCTCCTTTTGCTGTACCAATATGTGCAAACCAAAATTAGTGCAAATGTTGCATACAGCATCTTCTGCGTTGCTCAAAGGTATGCTCAAGATGTGGGACTTCACAAACGTAAGACGTATGAAGGCTTGAGTTTTGAAGAATCATGGTTGAAACTCAAGATGTGGTATATGTGTGTCACCATCGATGCACATCTGTCCCTGGCGTTTTGCAGAGCTCCTTTGATAAACATTGAAGAAAGCGATGTCTTCACAGAAGCCTTTTATGCCGATTTTATCAAATGCCATGACCTTGCTCGCAATGCTACCACTGAAATGGAACCTTCAGATCATGGAAGTCTCAAGCACTCAATCTCAATTCTTTTGACAAGCCCCGACACCCTCCTTATTGGAGGATGTTATTATGGGATACAGCTGAGTCAAATATCTGGTAGAATATACAGAGATCTCTTAGGACCCGACGTTATGTCCAAGAACACATTTGATGCAGTCCTTCGACGCGCTCTCTCAATTCTCAATGACTTGAAGGAGTGGGAAAAGTCTTTACCTGAAGAGTTGTCGCTTGAATATTATGAAAAGCACATCGAAAACCTTCATCACTCGCATCAGAATCCGGATCTTGAGATTACGGACGTGCATTTAGGAATACTCTCTACAAGCGTTCTGTCCTTTCATTTTGAACGCTTGTACCTAACGATATTGGTGTGTCAAATGATGTCTTCCTTCATAACAGATAACACTGACATACATTCGCGTTCGGCGTTCAACGTTGAGCTGCTACAGCAAAGAGCGCTCAAAGATCTGCGTTCTTCTGCCATGCAGCTCATATCAATATGGCCCCGTATCAAGTTCGTTCCTCATATGCTGCAGAGAATGTTTTATATCTTGAGCGTTGGTGCATATGGTCTCCTTCTGACGTCGATTGGGCTGGCGCAAGAAGAGGACACGGCAAAATACATTGCTGCCCTGTGCGATGTGTACACGTACTTGTGCGATGAAGGTGACTCAAAGCTTTTGATAGATAACATCAAATGGAATGTTTCGATGTTCATTTACACCTTCCTGCTGACGCTGGCGATTCAATGTTTCAACAGCATGTGCCCTCAGGCCAGCAACTACAATTTCACTACGGACTCGATCACCAACAAATTCCCGTTTTGGATGGATCGGTGTGAGCAAAACAAAGTCGTCGCTGTCAATCAATTACGCGAACACTTGAATATCTTCGCACCCTCTGTCGACTTACCTGATGGTGCCGAAAACGATGACTTAGCCTTAGAACGAATGCGTAAGGAATCGGATTTTCCCAGGGCATTCCATCTTTTCAGTGAAGTCAACGTCGGCGATTTCAAGTGCCTTTTGTCATCGCTTCCCATCCAGATAGTGTCTAGAGACACTGCCGCATCATCCACTGCACCGCAAGGTGTGGAAGACAAGGGTGCACCAGCAAATTTCTCTCAAGAAATGCCAGAAGTTGGGACTGGTCTACTGAATGGCTTTGATGGGGCATTCGGGCTGGATTTCAGTCCTAACGATTTTAATCAAGTTTCGGGAGCCACCTTTTCAAGTGACCAGACAGAGTTTGAAAACGCTCTGGACAACTTACTATTTGAGAGGGACTTCGCCTTCCCGGCCATGATGTGAATGATTGGTGGCCATCAGTCATCATTATATTTCCATAGACTATATATAAGAGACAGCGTCACGGGCAGCCTGTCGTCGTGTACTTTCGTTACATCATTAAAAGCCTTCAAGAAGCAGCAAACAGTAAGGATCAACTATGCAAAACTACTTGACATTCTCACGGAACCCTGGAATAGACACTGCAAATGGCTCATCTCTGAATCGCTTCGGATTTTCGAGACCATACTGGGTCAAAGAGGCGATGTCTTGCTTAGTCAAAGGCACAAATTCGATGTTAGAGACAATGTTCTTTGGATTGACCGAGCGAGGGACGACCACTTGTCCTTGTCTGATGTTGTAAGCTAAAAGGACATCGTTTGGAGTACAGGAGTACTTGTCAGCAAGAGCCTGGAAACTCTGGTTGTCCTTCAAAGGGGAACCAGTGGCACCGAAAGGAGAGTAGGATTCCAAGATGATTCCATGCGCTTGACAAAATTCACGTAGTTCCACTTGTGGCAGCTGAGGATGGATTTCCACTTGGTTCAGGGCTGGAACCACAGTGCACTCCTTCATCAGTCTCTGCAAGTACTCGACTGGGTAGTTTGATACCCCGATGGCCTTAAAACGAGGGTCTTTGTTCAAGTGCATTTTTTCCAGCTGTTTGTATGTGTCTAAGTAGTCTCCTTTTGGGTTGATGTTAGGAGAGCCATCTTCATGTGTAGGGTTTCTTGTTATCCCATCTACACCGTTCTTGTCTTCAACTCTGTTGAAGCATAGGGGCCAGTGTTGAAGCACAAGATCGACATGGTCCACTCCTAGGTTTTCCAAAGAACGATTTATGGAATCGGATGCAATATCCCAGTGAGTTGGCCACACCTTGGTTGTAATGAAAATATCTTCTCTCTTAATAGCACCTTCATCAAAAAGTTCTTTCAAAGCTTCACCAATGCGGTCTTCGCATTGGTATGCCCATGCCGTGTCAATTAGTCTGTATCCCGATTTAATCGCAGCCTTGATGGCTTGTTTTGTCTGTGGGATTTGTTCGACTTCATTGGCCGTTCCCAGACCCAAGGCTGGTATCTTTGCTCTGGTATTCAGCTCAAAGTAGATTTCTGTGTTCTTGGGGTGTAGCATTGTTGGTTATAGGGTTTGATTTCTCTTGGATTCTAGATCTGTAATCGTTCTTCGATCATTCTAACCTATCTTATATCCATTCAGAGTGCGTCTGCCCATCCTTGACTCTTTTATAACATTACTTGTTCCAACCGCAAACAACGTTGCTTTACCACGGACTGATCGGCAAAAGAATACTTTGCGTTAACACAATGAATGTGTCAACAACTTTGCTCATGTCATGGGACTCACTTTGCACTAACCGCAATTCACGGTTGACGATGAGGGTTTGTCTGGCGTGAGTTGTTGCTTCTACGGTTGAAGGAAATGCCACGATTAGCAACGCTGCACCCCTTCAATTGACAGCAGTGTCCATAACTGGTTTGCCCCGCAGCACTTTGACTTGGTAGTGAAGCTTTGCTATGCTGTTCAACGCTTGAACCAAACCTTCGTGCGAATCCTTTGAAGGACGAAAAAGTTACCGGGACAACGCAAGTCCAAATACCTTTCGAAGGGCTTGACATTGAAGCATGTTAACGTATGTGACTTGAGATGGTCGGGCTACCATTACAACAAGACAACACGGCCGTTTCGTTTGTCTGCATTATTTTATCACATCAACAGTTGTGAAATTTCTTTGACAAATTTGTTGTCGGAATAAGCAGACGTTGAAGTCACCTTTTTCAAAAGCTGTAGTATTTTCTCTTGGCTTTGCTCCTCAGTGATGGCATCTTCGAGCCCTCCATCACGCACGTCTTTCACCCATTCTTTTAGTAGCGTTTTCAGAACTTGAGTGCCCTCTGCTATCTCGTCAGAAGTGCATTTTTGCTTTTTGAGCGTCTGAGAGTCCTGTTTGAGTTCTTCGAGTTCGGCAGCCTTGCGCTTCGCCATGGAAACAATCTTGGTGGGGAACTGGACGACTTCGGCAACATGAATACCGAAAGACTGATCCGAAATACCCGGCTCGACTTTGTATAGCAGTGTAATATCGTCCGCAGAATGAGAGCCGGCGTTCATGTCTTCGATATGGGCTATGACATGCATGTTCTGAACCGTGGGAACCTCGTCGGCCAGTAATGTGAGCTCGTGGAAATGTGTTGCGAATAGTGCAAAGCATTTGATTTTAGTGGCAATGTGCTCGGATATCGCCCATGCAAGACCAAACCCATCGTACGTACTCGTTCCTCTCCCCAACTCGTCAGCAATAATCAGCGAGTTCTGCGTAGCGTTCTTGAGAATCGAGGCCGTTTCCAGCATCTCCACCATGAATGTCGAAACACCTTTCAGCTGCGAGTCTCCAGCTCCTACACGGCACAGAACCGCGTCCACCACCGCAATCTCCGCTGTGTCACAAGGAACAAAACATCCTATCTGAGCCATCAGTGAAATGACTCCAACTTGACGAATGTAAGTAGACTTACCGCCCATATTGGGCCCCGTTATGATAAGGAATTCGTTCTTGCCACTTTCTAAGCGAACGTCATTCGAAATGAACGCTACGTCGTCCTGAACTTCCAAAACAGGGTGTCTTGACGCGATGAGTTCAGTCTTCCGTTCTGTTCCAAGTCCGTGCATTGTAGGCCTGACGTAGGGAATTGGAGCATACGACGACACATGAGCGAATGAGCTCAGTACATCTAGTTTGGCCAGCACGATTGATAGTTTTTCCAGGACGGGAGTGTAGGTAAGTGTTATCTGAACAATCTCTTTCACCAGATCATACTGCAACCTGTCATATTCTTTTTGTAAAAGGGCTGTCTGTTCGGATATTTGTTTCAGCTCTTTGGTGCTAAAGTAAATACCTGCTTTTACTGTCGTGAGCTCCAGGAATTTCTTGTGTTGACGAAGCTCCTTACCATCGTTTCTTGTCAGCCTCATACACCAGCCATGAATATGATGGTTCTCCAATTTAAGCTTCTTTTCAGGATCAAAACCCAACTCATCGGCAGCGTCAAGATGAATTGTCTTGATCTTATCCTTCAGATCGTCAAGATCAATGCGAATCTTCGCCAAATCTTCGTTGAAATCTACCTTGATCATGAATTCGTTCGTAGACTCGTAGGCATCCAAATCAACAGTAGACTCCACCATTTCTTGGAATTTGTCAAGAGGAGCCAAATGCTCAGTTAAAGGTTTTTGCCAAGTATTTAGGACTAGGAGTTTGATCGACGATTCATCAGTGACGTCCTTCAAATAATCATCTAATACTTGCGATATCTCGGGAACTTTCCTGGCAAATTGATAAATCTTGAGGACATCTTCGAGGTTCCCGTTCCTTATCAATTTCTTGGTCAGTCTCCTTACATCCGGGACTAGTGGAAGGTAATCAGTCTGCAAAACTTGCCTTAACTCAAGCTGGTCGCTCAAGAAATCTACCAGATCGTGTCTTTTTTCGATTTCTTCGACATCAGTTAGAGGCTGCTTGAGCCATTCATTCAACAGCCTGACGCCCGCATTGGTCTTGCATTTGTTCAGCAGCTGGAACACGCTACTTATTCTGGGCCCGCTCCCGAGTGTTCCGTGGCTCACGGGCATGCTGCTCGACCCAAGGGTATTCTCAGAAAACACGTTGAGTGCTTTTAGCGCCGATGCATCTAGTTTCATGAATTCATTGAGTGAATGTTGCACCAGTTCAAATTTGCCCATTTGCGATTCATCACTCATAATTTGCAAATACCCCAAGAGGGCGTTGCACGACCCAAGTGCCAAGTTGGAAAATTTCATTAATGACATGGAAAGCTCGTCACCGACTAGTTTTACCAGTTCTAGTTCAACATCCTTATGATTGAAATCTGAACTCTTGATAAAAGTTGAGACACAACCACAACGGTCCAAAACTCCCACCATTTTTTTCAGTTCGTTGGAGATGGTTTCATTTGTTCTCTGATCGGGAAGAAGACACTCTTTGACCCCCATCTGAATCAAAAAACTCTCCAAATTAGAGAAAACCTCGTTGTCAACAATATCTAGCATGCCCAGTTTGTAAGAACCACTGTCAATGAATGATACACCCAGCACACAGTTGCCTTCTTGTGCGTTAGGTTGAATTTTGATGCTTGCCAAAACGATTGCAGAATCGAACGAGATATTCATAAGATCGTCTACCTGATCGATGTTACCGGGCGAACCGCTTCTGAGCAATTTCCAAGACTTGTCGTAAATCTCCACCTTCATCCCCTGTTCCAGTAGACAGAGCTTCAAAAGGCCTGCAAGGACCTGAGACGAGATCGTAACGTACTTGAGAGGCTCATGGATGGATTTGGCTGTTCCTGGGTCAATTCTGCAGTCCTTCAACACCGAGTTCGTATGATATACATTTTCGGCCACGAATATAGCATCGTGCCCTACCACGGTGTAGTATTCACCTTTATCGACAACTCTGATTGTTTGAGATGGTTTCTCAGGTAGCGTTGAAAACCTTCTGTAAAACCCTCTCTCTTCAGAAGCATCTGAAAACTTCAATTCTGGACGTGTTGAGGACATTTTTCCTCGTCTACTGAGAAGATATCAAGAGATTTGAGCAAAGTAAGTGCAGCTTTGTGAGTGAATGGGGTTTAACTTGAGATCAGCTTGACAAACGCGTAAACCGATGGTTTAATTTTGATATTATATAAACGGGCTAATTTGAATTACGCGTTTACGTGTATGGTGATGACTGTGGTCAGATGACTATTATTTTACTGACGCTCTCAACCTATGAACAACTGTATTCCTGATGCTGTGTTTTTATCTGCTTTTTGAAGGTTTTGTAATGATCTTGTCAATCCTTAGTGATCTTTGGAGCCACCCAGAAATCTACGCTTTTTTTCGTTTGATTTTGTCTTGTTTTTCTTTAGGTGTCTAACCAAGACTCATCGGTCCGTTCTAATTCAATCAAATGAGTCCATTTTGAAAGTTTCAACGCATTCGATCCATTGCTGCATCGTGCAGTTCCAGTCTCGAGGGATTCAATTGAATCATTTCGAAAATTCTGGGTTGTTGTTTTGTTTCAAACGAAAATCTATGTTTTCTCAACATGTAGAGTTGCCTCAAAGTAAGTCTATGAGAACGTACTGCAACCGGTGTTTAATCTCATGGATCAGAATTTCAACACTCATGCCAGCTTTTCTGCGGCCTGGCTGACGCTGGACCCGTAAAATTGAAAACAAATCCCATATCATAGTGTCTTTTGCTGACGGAAGGACAGGTTCCTATCGAACAAGAAGGAAAAGCACCTAACAAGACACCTGGAAAAGGACGCAACAACAGCTACCAGATTTTGAAAAGTTTCAATGTTGGAAAGAAGTACATCAGAAAAATTTGTAAATAAATGTGTCCGAAAGTGAAGAAATTATGTGGCCTTAAAAAGCCTCTTTTATTTTTTACTGTCACGGAGCTAGCGCCCAACGCCCTGTGTCCTAGCTTCCACCTTGGCTTGGGGCTTAGAGTCCTTTTTCAAACTATCGATTCTATGATCTTGTTTGGCTATCAAAGTTCTTTGGGACTTGCAATCTTGCAGTAATCTCGCGATATACTCCTCATGATCGTGTTCTTTTTGACGCAGCCCTCTCAGCTGCTGCGACAGAAATCTGTTCGATCGCATGTAGGAAACATACTTGGCGAAAATCTGGTCCAGGAGGTTTGTCTTGGCAAAATGACGATAAAAATCAGCGACTTGATCCCGCTCGCGAATAGCTTGCTGTTTCCATTGGTCTTTATAAACCCCATTCGCTCCTTGCAAAAGAGCGCAGGTGAATAATTGGTTAGAGCTGATAGATTCCAGATACGCGTCACACTGTTGCAGAGTTTCTTCACATAGCGCATTCTTAAAGGACATCATTATCTGAGCCATAAACTGCAACGATTCCGTTTTGTGGCAGTTCAGAAGTTCCAGTTGGCCCTGTGCTAGTTCAAGCTCTCGCCGACACTCTTCCAACTTGAGATGTTCTCGACGACAGTCTGACCCAAGCTTCTTGTTGGCACTTGTAGCCTTTTTAGCAAGACGGTTGCTGTCACAAAAACTTTTCTCAAGACGATCGTGAGATTGCTGAAGCTCTCTCGCTTTAAGGTCATTTTCGGAAATGATTCCAATCAGTTCATGAATTTTGTCTCTTGAAGCGGCCTCCTGCTGAGCTAAATCTTGATAGCTATTCTGTACTTGAGCATGTTCAAATTGCAACTTCTCGTGATCTTTTCGCAGATTCTGTAACTTACTCTCCTCAGCTTCGCGTAGCTTTTTCTCTTCGGCCAATTTAAGCTTCATGGTGCGATCTATTTCAACAACCTCTTCATTACGAGCATCAAGCTCAGCTTTGAACGTGTTCATTTCTTTGGTACTTTCAGAGATTTCATTGCGAGCGTCCACCAGCTCAGCTTTTGTAAGCTTCAAATCTTTCCGGCAGTTGTAAAGATCGCTAATACTGTCCTCGTACTTCTCGCGAAGTAGGGACAGCTCGGATTCGAGTTCGATGATTTGATCTGCTGATTCTACTGTTTTTTCTGGGCAATTTTCAGACTTGACATCAGTCGTTGTTGGCGTCGCAGAATTACCGCGTTGCGCCTCATCTGCCGAAAGCTCAGCCAATACCAAAACCGCTCTTGTATAATCTTCAAGCGTGCTTAAATCGGAAGAGCTGCGGGAAGGCTTGTTGAGCAGGCGTATTGTACTCAGCAAGTTGAAGTATGTTTTTGAGTTCTTATTGACTTGCAAGTGATCAAACTGTTCTTCTACGGTAACGTAGTCCTCTGTCGTTCGGTAAACGTCCTTGTATTGCATATTCATCTTTTTAGATGAAGTCTTGGTAAAGGCAGAGACCTCATCGACAGGTGTCAATGGAGAAGGGGCCTGTGACAAATTGCTGCTAACACCATCCATATTTGAATACCTTGATAGCCCTAGTTCATCGAGTCCTTCGTCCGATGCCTCGCTTTCGGAGTTATCGCCTTCATTGTTCTTTCTGAACAACTCTTTTACTCCATCAAACTTTGCTAGTGTGTTTGCGACACTACTTGCGTTTTTTGTGTTCAATAAAGCCTCGAGGTCTTCAATCGTTTCTCCCGTAGTTTCACCAAACACTTCGCTTTCTTCAAAGTCTCCTGTTTGTTTCGCAAAAACGGTTCCGATGTTTGCGTCACACCCATGCACTCCACTGGGTGCGTCTTCTAAATGATTTTCTTTAAATCTACCGGCATTCCTTCTGTGCTGGCGCGATCTCCAGGACCTCCAAAACTTGCTTGAGCTCGTTGAGCTGGACGGACGACCTCCATTAGTTTCCGAAGTGTCAGAATCCTCTTGAAAATCGGGTGCTTCCAACTCAGAGCGGTCATGAGTAGCAGACTGTTCGGATTGGCTGGCAGCACGATGGTCACTTCTCCGAAAAAATGAACTTATCCCTCTCTTGAAAGGAGATTCGCTTTTGTGAACCTTTTTCGTTTCAGTCGAGTGAGGATCAGTAATATCCGCACTTTGAGGCCTCTCGGAGAGGAAGCAAGTTCTTTCAGCCATCTCATCACTCAAGTCATCAATTTCGTTTTCATCAGACGAAGTTATCTCGCTGTCATCGCGAATGTGATAGTTCTGCAAATTGTACGGATCGGCTTTGTCTGAAAGGGATACTTGCACGTCGTTCGAACGATAAGTCCTGTTAGCAAGTAGTGGCATGCTTGCAAGTAATGCTTTTTACTGGTCACTCCAAACACTGTAATATCAGGATTTCTTGATGTCCTATGCTGAAAATATGTGATGGACAGACCTTTCCGGGGAGCAGATCTGGAAAGACAAGTTTGTGAAGATGTATTTTTTGTTCTGAAAGGTAACTTTGATCCCTTCGGAACTCAACTTAACTTAGTGTCGCTGACGCGACGCTTTGCTTGGTCCAGATGAATTTGATACGACGGAATTTTATTAAAACGCTGGAGCAGGAGGAAAGAACACTATTATTGCCGATTTGGGCCACTATACATGGCGTGGAGTCATGAACGGGATGTCAGTTCGACTATTTGCACGAATTTATGAAGTTGGCTACACGACAACTCCTGTAGGGATGGCACCATTTTTCTTGAAAAAGAAAAACTGCAAAAAGATGACGAAATCCATGAGCAGTGTGCCACTGCTGCCAACCAGCCACGACGCATTAACCAACAAATAACGCGGTTCGACAGAGATGCTCAAAACAGATATGATAAAAGTAATATTGCCAATGCATGCGAAAAGGAAAAACAGGAAAGAAATGCCCTCGCAGGATTTGCGTTTGAAGTTGAGCAGAATCTGAGGGACACGCGAAGCCAGATATAGAACGGCACTTAGATAGCCAAAGAACTGGGCGAGCCAGTTCATGTGCAAATCTGGCTCTGAAGGTATGGCATTTGGGTCTTTCAAATACGAGATGTACCAGGATAAAAACCCCGCTAGAAACACCGCGATTATCAGCACGGCATTCGTGATGTATGTCTTATTACGATTTTCCGCGGCGCTAGCATCGGCAACATCGGACTGGCCAGTTGCTGACCTTGAAGAAGCACCTGTGGAACTAGACTGGGCTGTGGCAGCATGGTGATGGTGATGGTGCCTTTTATTGTCCTGCAAAAGTGGCTGGTGTTCATGAAAGACGTCCTCGAGGACTCTCTCGTTGATTGGGTTGGCTGGCGACAGATGCACTGCGTCCACTTTGTTTTCACTTCCGTAGAACAGACACTGTGCCAAAAGCACAATATCTGCCAGAGTGTAGTATGCTGCCAAAATAATCATCGTTGGCAGTAAGTTCTGCATCACAGCACCAAGGACGTTAAAAACGTCGCCCAGTAGCCAGAGAACTACGAACAGCACCGAGAGCCCTTCTGCTGAGCTGCGGTAGAAATTTTCGTAGATTTGCGGAACAAAAACGATGATCCAACATGCAATAGAAATGGAGCCTGTAATTCCGCTCACAGACTGTGAGTTCAATACAATAGGTACCATTTTGAACTGTAAAAACTGGATGTCAAAACTCAGCTTATTCTGGGATTTGAGTCACAAAAATTATATGCTCTTGGAGCCTGAATGAAATTGCAAACTATGAGCTTTAGTTTGGCCTGGTTTGGAGCTGAAATCAGCGGCTTTCGACTCTTTTTAGTTGTTCGGAAGTCCAGCGAGATGGCTTTAAAGTGTCAGTCATCCTATAAGTTAGGAAAAACTTTCATAGTCCGATCACCAAAGGAATCGACTAAATAATCAAGTGGATAATCAAGTGGATGACTTTGCCAAGAGTGTCAGTTGTGACAATCTGCTAACGACGCAATGTGCTGAAGGCTCCCGGCGGCCTGTTTATTTGAACTACTATTTTTCGTCAAAGAATGAAAGGTATTGCAAGTTTCTTCTTCTTGGATTGAATTGTGACATCACAGTATATTTGGCTTTTGATATGCGACAGAATTTATTTTTTACGCGGGCAGAATGCCTTCAAGGCCTTAAGTGTGAATTCTCGAGTCCCTGTGCGTTGAAATCATGAGTTTTGGTATATATTGTCATTTTCTTTTTGTTAAAGTTGAAGTTGGAACTACTTAGACGCATTGTATCGATTTCAACCCTCTAAATTCTATTTCAAGGTAATTTTCAAACGAAGGTCAGGACATGTCCTCTGAGCCAAATACGGAATAGCTCGGAATCAATGTCGATTTTTCACTTTTCAGGAACATCAACCACCGCTTCAATAGCGGAAGACCCATCGATGCTCTCTTCGCGACTATGTTCGCCGTCAGTTATGCCTTTTTCAGTGCCACCTGCTTCGGAGCTATCATCCTCCAGCTTCTTGGTCACTTCTTCCAGCTTACGAGCCGGGAGAATGGCCTCGAACGCTTCCTTCCAGTCCCGGTTGTCAAAATACCGAAGCATCAGCTGGATCACGTGCGTCGATGTAAGCACTTCTCGGCCCGTTAGATTGACGTACTGTGCCAGAGGCAGCTTTCGAGTAGGGATCCCGAGCTCACGCGCCTTATTATAGCATAGCAACTTGTGTCTGTTCTTATCGACTATGCCTCCGACAATGTAGGTCGTGCCAGGTTCCAGACTCTCGAGAGTTTCGTCAGTGTCTGCCGTCAAATACACGGTATTTTCCACTGGAAGCTGTGGGTCCTCGCAAAACTCGAAGTTCTTCCAATCGTAGAAGCGTGAATCCTTTAGGTCTCGCTCAAAACGCTCTTTGAGTCGCTTGTCGAAGCTCGTCACGGTCACGTGCGCGTGGTGGTTCTCGCGCTTGTTGAAGCTGTACGCACGCGTAATCTGGTTACTGAGACTGATCACCTCCTTTTCGTTCATGAGGTCATCGAAGGCACAGTCAATGACTATTTTGATACCGGAATCAAGCTGCGCTGTGTTTTTGCGAGGTTTGCGGCACAATTCCTCCGGGACTTCCTCACCGCGTTCTTTGTATTCCTGTATTTTGGCACGCCTGGTCAGTTTGGCTCGTATCTTCTTCTCGCGTCTTTTTTGCGAGAATTCGTCTTTCGTCTCTTCCCACCTTTTTCTTCTCCAGACTTTCTTCCATTGAGATTTCGACATTCCCTCTGGCACTGGTGGGAGCGGATGAGGTGTGTAATTTTTAGCTATTTCTTGGCCGTTTGGTGGCTGGCTGGTCTCACTACCTGAAACATCTTTCTCTGAAGCTTCACTACTCATAATAAACAGGCTCGCGGGTCAGTGTTGAGCTTTAAGATGTCTTGATTTAGCTCATCGCTTCTCAGCTCATCGCCTCGAAGTTCCAAAATTTTTCAAATTAAAGACAGGATAAATACTACAGTAAAGCGAACAACTACTCAAAGAAGCTTTTGAGTCAAGACTGCGAGCTAGGTAGTGTCTTAAAGGATCTGCCACCTGTATATTCGAAAAGAGCGCATTCGAAAGTTATGCCAACCGAGCCATTGAAGCTGGAACTGCCATGGGTAGAGAAATATAGACCGCAACTGTTGAAGGATATCGTGGGCAATGAAGAGACAGTTCTGCGACTGCAGCAGATTGCCCAAGACGGGAACATGCCCCACGTCATTATCAGCGGACTTCCAGGAATAGGTAAAACCACATCTGTGAGTTGCTTGGCTCACGAACTGCTGGGAGATGCGTACTCACAAGCAGTGCTGGAACTCAACGCCTCTGACGACAGAGGTATTGACGTGGTCAGAAATCAAATCAAGCACTTTGCCCAGAAAAAATGCAGTCTTCCACCGGGACGCCACAAGATTGTGATTCTGGATGAGGCAGACTCAATGACCGCAGGTGCCCAACAGGCCCTGAGACGCACCATGGAGTTGTATTCCAACACAACACGTTTTGCATTTGCCTGCAACCAGTCGAACAAGATTATCGAACCTTTGCAAAGTCGTTGTGCTATTCTGCGCTACTCCAAGTTGCAAGACAACGAGGTGCTCAAACGTCTTTTAGAGGTGATCGAAGCCGAGAACGTGCAGTACACTAACGACGGACTGGAAGCCATCATATTCACTGCAGAAGGTGACATGCGTCAAGCTCTGAATAATCTGCAGAGCACTGTTGCCGGTTACGGGCTCGTCAACGGTGAAAACGTGTTCAAGATCGTCGATTCGCCCCATCCACTAATTGTCAAGAAAATGCTACTTGCAGAAACACTAGATACCTCGCTGGATCTGCTCCAGGATCTTTGGAAAAAAGGCTACTCCGCGGTGGACATTGTTACAACCTGTTTCCGTGTTACTAAAAACTTGGAAGAGGTAAAAGAAGGCATTAGGCTCGAGATGATCCGCGAAATTGGGTTTGCGCATATGCGCGTTCTCGAAGGCGTGGGCACTTACTTGCAACTTGCGGGCATGTTGGCGAGAATATGTAAAGTGAGAAGTAGTTGAAAAGGTGCTGACAAGAACTATTGAAGTCTACAAAGTCAAAAGCTTGACTCTATTCTCCGTACGTTTCCATTTTATCGTCTTTTTCATATATGTTAAATATCGATTATGGTGATGGTAATGAATTTGACTTAAATTGAAGGAAATGAAAGTAACGTATTTCAACTACCTCAAAAGCGTCGATATCTAACCTTATGGAGGCCTTGCAAGCCATCATTGGCACCGAGATCCCATCCTATGAGCCCAATTCAACTGAAGATCTATATGAGGACTTTGTAGAGCACGCAAAGAACCCCAGATTTCGAGTTGACCGGTCTTCCACGTTGGCGCTACAAGAGCTTGAAAAGCAGTCAGAATCGATCAAGAAAGCCATTGAAACGTCAATCCCTCCATTACAGAAGTATTATGCGGATTTAAATGATAGGTTTAAAGCCCTGACGCACGATTTGAACTTGGTAAGGGGAAGATCATTAGAGCTCAACCAGCTGTTGACAAAAAACTCAAAGGATCTGGGAGAAATATCACCACTGGTCAATGACCTCATAATCTCCCCGGAGGTCATCACGCAGATTTCGCAGGGCAAAATCAACGACGCATGGGTAGAAAATATCGCTTATGTGCGGGATAAACAAGAGATCTATTCGAAATACATGGAGACCGGCCAAGAAGTACCCTCTGATTTTGCAGAGCTGAAACAGCTTTTGGCTATCTTAGAATCGATTATCATTGAGAGGAGTAAGCGTTTTATTGTCAGCAAAGTGAAACTTCTTCGCGACCAGCGCACTGTCCCTTCACAAAAGATTCAGAGACAACTACTGGATGTCAGAGAGATTTTCCAGTTTCTGTCAAAAAAAAACTACTCTCTGGCCTTGGAGCTTAGACAGGCGTACGCATATACAATGCGGTGGTACTACAAGCAATTTTTTGGCCGTTACATGCGGTCTTTGACGATATTGCAATTTCTGGCAATTGACTCGAATTACGCCTTGGGCCGCGGACTATCATCAACGCCCGTCTCGACAACGGACAGATTCACAAGCTATTTCAGTGGGAGCTACAGAGCCTCAGCACCGACAAATCAGATGATAAACGATTACTTCCAGATAGAAAAGCGGCTCTCGGTGTTGACCCAGGAGGATAACACTGTTATGGTGTCTCAAATAGCGGAAAACAACAATAGTCCCAACTACCTGGAAGTTGGCTTCAAAAATCTCAACCTGGCACTTCTAGATAATTGCACAGTGGAGTTCTCATTCATTACCGAATTCTTTCAAACAAGCGACAGCACGGAGGACCTGCGTGGTATATTGGAGCAGATTTTCCAGCCCACTTTTGACGAAGCCCTAGAATATACCAAACGTTTAATTGCTCCGAGCTACGATATGTTTGGAGTGCTCATAAGCATTTGGATATCCCATCATTTACAATTCGAATCTCAGAAACGACTTGTTCCAGTATTTGATGATTTTTTGAACGGGCAATTGATGTTGTTGTGGCCCAAATTCCAACAACTGGTTGACTTCCAGTGCGAGAGCCTTCGACAATTCCCAATCACGGTTTCGGGCAAAAGTCTTGCAGGCAGAAAGGGTGGAGAAACCGATCCTTCCGCTACTACGCATGAATTGACCGTTCAATTCTCCAAATTTCTGACCAGCATTCTGATGCTTTCCATGGAACATAAAGATAGTGTTGATGAAAGATCCGAGCCGCTTTACAACTCAATCATTCGCATCAGAAATGACTTCGAGACCATTATGACAAAGTGCAGTAAAAAGACCAAATATCCGGAGAGATTTTTGGCCCTGAACTACACGTATCTGCTGGATGCACTGCAGAAAAACTCGTTGAGCCAAGAAAAAAGAGAGCAGGAAGGATATCCACCTTCCTTGATCTTCCAAGAGACCAAGAGCCACCTGGAAGAACTGGTGAAGGCTTTCAGCACCATCACGTGATATACTCCGTGTACAGTGATTCGTTTTCAAGATGCTGTATCTTGACCATCTTCCTGAATCGATCTCATCTTAAGGTTTCTTCTCACTGATCTGAACTTCTTGGGTCAATAGGCCAGTGGTATTTTACTGTCCAATTGTTTATTGAATTGTTCAATGATACCTGGAGTTCCTTCTTCTTCATCATCATCACCCCACAGATTCCATCTGCGATGATCGAACCAACACCTTCTCAGCAGGATGTTATAATGAGCAAGTATGAGCCCGGAACCACTATCAAAGTGGTAGCTGGTCCAGGATCTGGTAAAACACTGACTCTTATGCTCAAGGTGAGGGAACTGGTTCTGAAAGGATCTGTGAAGCCCGACGAAATTCTCATTTTGTCTTTAACCAACAAAGCGGTAGATAACGCAACAGAGAAGCTTTCACAAGTATTTCAGGAAAATACCACACTTGGCATACAAGATGGATCTGTTGCTGACATTGTCTCACAGATTAATGTCTCAACTCTTCACGGCCTTGCCAATAGGGTGGTGGTTGAAAACGAGGGCTTGATCAATATAATCGAAGAAAATGGGTGGAGAAGTCTATTGAAGCTCATACCTCCAGCAATTCTGCGGAAATTGGGTCCCAATAAAGCAGGCGCTGCATTGACACCGAAGATGTTTGAACGGCTTTTTCGCAACTATCAAATCGCAGGTAAGTCAAAAACAAAAGATGCCACCATGGAGCGGATCATTAGTATTATGCGAGGGTCCAAAGTAGTGACAAACGATGAATTAATCGTGCTCGCCGCTAAGCATCTTGAGCAAGCTCGGAGCTCATCGATCGTGAAGCCATCGGATTCTTTCGCGCAAGATTTACTCGACAAATATAAAGTGATTGTTGTCGATGAGTTTCAAGATCTTTTCCCATCTCTTCTCCCATTTCTAGAAAGCATTTCCCGTGGTAAACAGCTCATCTTATTTGGAGACCCTCATCAAAGCATCTACGGTTTTCTAGGTAATAACAGAGCATTGATGCAATCATTGGAGAATTGTCGGTCCTCCCAAGGGCTCAAAACCTATCATCTAAGAGACAATTTTCGCAGTACGCCTGAAATATCGGGCTTTTCCTCTTCTTTGATATCTCCAGATGTTCCAGCTGCTCAGGGAAAATTTTACTCAAAGCCTCCGATGGGCCTGCAACCTCTAGCTATTCAAACAAATGATCCCAACGAAGAACTTGAGATTTTGATTAGAGAAATTTCGCGGATGGTCACCAGTTCAGCAAGATTTTCAGACATCGCCATCCTCGCTCGAACTAATGCTCAGGTAGGTACTGTGGCAGGTTGTCTAAAAGCATACGGGATACCGTTTGAGAAGCTTACTGCACAGCCAGATTGGATATCTGATAAAGGTGTCAAATTTTTGACCGATTTGATAAAGCTATGCGTACTTGTTGGTAAAGAAGAAAGACAGTCAGATGGGACCAATCAGCCCACGACCTTCAAGAGTGATTTCAGCGTCATTATTACCCTCAGCGCTTCCAAAGGCTTAAGCAATAATGCGCTACAAGCACTCTTTGCAGAAGCAAGGGAATCTAACATATCTCTATGGAATGTAATAGCGAATGGTAAGATCAGCTCGGTATCAGCAGCGAACAAAACAAAAATTCGCAACTTCGTCAACCATGTAAATACGTTAATGATCCAACTGAAGGCAAACCCTAATCCAGAACCAATCGCTTTGATAAGCACAGTGGCCGACACTGCATATAGGCTTGGGTTCCTTGCCGAGGGCATTAAGAGTTCAGACGCTGCTGATACTTTCAAAAGTCACATTGCAGAATGGCTTAAAGCTCTCAAGCTTTGTTCACTTTCGAAACCCGACAATGTACCTTCGATAGAATGGTTTTTGGAAACGCAATTCGACCAAAACCATGCGTCTAGCACAAGCTTAGTTTCGAATGGGAATCAAGATCTAGGGGCCGTCAAACTATCTACTATACATTCGTCGAAAGGCCTGGAATTTCCAATCGTATTTTTGCTGGGGAGCTCAAGTTCGGCGTATGCGATAGAAAAGAATGCACTTTACGTCGGTATCACAAGGGCCCGCAATATACTTTATATGAGCAACATCTCAGATGGGCTTTTGCCGAAACTTATTTCATGTAACGGAAACAGACATTGGAACAAGCAGATCTGGAGTTATTATAACTCAGATCTCAAGAGACCTTGCGTGATGAGTACAGCCAAAGGCCTCGACAATTTCACGTCTTTAACCAAAAAATACGGGCTCAACTCACCTTCAAGAACCTACTGCAATTTTGCTCTGCGTGCATCACATTCATTAAAATATATACTGAGGTAATTTCATTAGATCAGGCTTTGAAACCTTCTGGTACACCTTTTGCAGCCGGCTGCTTAACGTCCAAAAATATTCCACCACGCGCGAATCCATACCACTTAAATTGTGGCGCCGGTTGCTCTTCGGAGTTGCCTTCACCAATCGGATCTTGAAGTTCTTGCACAATCTTATAGGCCTCGACATCGGCATAAGGAACGCCGTTCTTAGGATCAAAATACTGGCAGTCCCGGTTGGTGATCAAGCATTTCTTTCGAACGCCGTTGGGTAAGATGACACCTGCAGGAGCAGGAGTTTTGATTTCAAGTTTGAATTTCGTGTCAGTTTCTTCTGCAACTTCAGTAGACAATTTTTTGTCGTATTCTCCAAATGCAGGGAAGCTCTCGAAGATTGAGGTGTCAGGGATTAAAGAAGAGCTGACATCCATCCATTCATCCTCATTTTGCTCATTGTAAATTTTAGCAACAGTTTCCACGTTATCGGAGCGGGAGTTTATTGGCTGAGCCCATTGAGATCCAAACAGAAAAGACCTTATATCATGGACCTTGGGGTTGTCTTCAGGATATGAATAAATGGTGACATAATTGCGACCAACTAATTGCTCGGGACCTTCGTAAACTTCAGAGGCTTCCGTCTCTTCTCCCGCATCATCAAATAACTCCTCAGAATTTTGTCGTGACGATTCCGCATCGGTGAGTTGCTCGCTGGACTTCGGTGTGTTTGTAGGTTGTGTCTGATCAAAGGTGTTATAGTCAGCTACTTCTGCGAAGGAAACCTGTTTTGATTGCGGTTCGCCTTCCGTATTGTTAGTGTCAACTGGTTGCGATGGTGATACTTGCTCTCGACCGATACCTGGTTTTGAAGCCTCTTGCTCTAAGTTGGTGCCTTCTGCTTTTCTCGAAAGTGCGCTCTCTTCCTGCGTTCCTTCAACCAAATTATTCGTTTCTAAATCTTTTTGGGTCTCCGTTGGTGGACTTGCTTCAACTTCTTCTTTCGCATCCTCCTGCTTTATTTCTGCACCGTCAGACGGCAGTTGTGACGATTCTTCTAAATTTGGTGATGAAATAGATGGAGTTTCTTGAGCGATACTTGTAAGCTCGTTTTTAACAGGCTCGGATTCATTTTCCGGAGTGGCTGCACTGGGCAACTCCTGTGGCTCGTCAATTACATTTTGGACCACTTGGGCATCATCAGCATTCCCATTTTCTGGGCTTTTTTTATCCGTCTCGTCATCCTTCTGTTTCTTCCTCCTGGTGTATTTTTTCTTCTTCTTGTGTCGCTTCCCTAGTTGTTGTTCCCAAAATTGGCGGTCTTCGATTTCCATGATGGGAGTAACCATCGCGGCCGCAGAATTCACCCGAAGCATCATTTCACCAACGTGAAACTTAGCCTTTTTCCGCAAGTTCATCGCAATTCGTGTCTCTTTCTTGAATATTTCTTCTTCCCTGAACTTTGTGAGACTTTGAGTGTTGATCAATTCCGTTTCCTCGGCCTGGAGAAGCCTGTCTTCTTGGGTAAGCTCCACATGGGCCATTTTGGCCTTGGTTTGTCGTAATCGATTCTGAATCTTTTCCCGCTTTTTCTCTGCCAACGCCAGTTTCTCATATATTTGTAGCTTATTCGCCACAACTGATGATCTTTTGGACGTTCTGCGGTTGTCCTGGAGCAAGCTATCCGCTTTTGGTTGATCATATTGCGGTTTCGGTACGTCCTCGTCTATCTTGACGCGTTTTCTCACCACCGGCGCACTGAATTTGCGAGCTTGTTTGCGTTTCTTACGTTCTTGTTGTTCAAGCTCCCTTTCTCCGGCCTCCTCGTCTTCTTCGCCGTCGCTTTCACTTTCCGATTCTGACAGTCGTTCATCCTCATCTTTACTACGTTTCACATCCGCCTTAAACTCCTCGTCGTCCTCGTCTTCTTGAAATAAAAGGTTGATCTCGTCATCGTCCAAATTTGCCGTTTTTTCTCGCATTTCTTCGCGCTCTTGGTCGATAAGTTTTTGCATTTTGTTACCGGCGTTCGACCGCCGTGCCCTGCTGCTCATGAGCAGCTCCTCGGAGTCTGACATGGCCAGTGGATTGTCCTTTGAGGCTTGTTGAGAAGTGTGTTCAGCTAGCGATGACTTTAACTTTGAACTTGAATTTAGAGGAATTGAAATATCCATAATTCGTGGATCGTGACTTGGATTCAGTCATGTGATAATCACACTTAACGTAGATGTCGTCTTCTACGGAAAATTCGATAAATCAATTATCACTAGCTAACCTATAATTCATGAAACTTCAGTCTTCGTAAGATCTGCAAAAGACAACCTTTGACCAGTCTCTACCAAGCCCTAAACCTCTTTATTATGCTCAGAAGTGCTACTCAGGGTTACTTGAAATCTGGTTTACGGGTTTGCGAACTTTCGACAAGTCTGGGCCGCACCAATCGTCATGGAAGACTGGCAATGTCTACTTCAACTTCGCAGGACGAAATGAAGCATTTTGGCGAACTAGCCCCGTCATGGTGGGATTCCTCGGGCCCGCAACGCATTCTGCATAAAATGAACCTAAAACGAATGGACTTTATACAAAAAACCCTTCAAAAACAGTATCAAGCGGGTCCAGAAACGTATGTGCCGGGATTTAATCACCAGGCGTTTTTGCCAAAACAAATCTCCACAGCGATCGAACAGGAATTAGATCAGGACATAAGCGCGCAATTGAATGGTCAAAAGCTGCAAGTGCTGGATGTTGGTTGCGGTGGAGGAATTCTAGCCGAATGCCTGGCTCGCCTGCCGTTCGTGTCAAAAGTGAAAGGCATCGACCTGACACCAGAATGCATTAAAATTGCCCAATTGCATGCCTCGAAGGACCCTGTTTTGGAAGGTAAGCTCAGCTATGATGTTCAACCGTTGGAAAAAGTGGAAGGCGTTTACGATTTAGTAACGTGTCTTGAAATGCTGGAGCATGTGGACCATCCTAGTGAAATCCTGCGACACGCCTGGAAAAAATTGAAAGTCGGTGGAACCCTCATTGTGAGCACAATCAACAGAGATCCCGTGTCATGGTTCACCACCATCTTCATGGCAGAGCAGGTCCTCAAACTGGTGCCTCGTGGCACGCACCACGTCTCCAAATACATAAACTCCGAAGAAATCGTTGAATGGTTCAAAGATGAATGCAAGGGTCAGCACGAGATTTTGGACTGCAAGGGCGTAATGTACGTACCGTTCAGCGGCTGGATAGAGCATGATCACTCGGGAGTAGGCAATTATTTCATGGCCATCAAGAAAATAGCCTAGTGGTGTTCCTTTCTCGGAAATGTTAATAATCTTGAAAATATGGCTACCCCTATGTACAACAAATACCAACCTCATCCGACCACCACGGTCTACGTAGCAGTCTCCAAGTTCCCGGTCTGTTCCTTGGCCGGCTCCTCGTCGACAAAATGGGGAATCGTGCCGGAAAGATAAGACGGCACCTCGCCTCCAATCTCACCTTCCAGACCCGCCATGTCACCTTGAAACATGGGATCTTCGCCCAGAGCCTCCAGCTCGGCGTCGAGCTCCGTTTCGCTGATATCATCGATGTCTTGGGCTCCACTGCCCATTGCAAGCACTTGTTGCAGCTCTTCTCCTTGCTCTACCAGATCGAGCATTTCGTCTTGCATGTCTTGCAATTTATCGACGTTAATCTTGCCGTATTGTGCCTTGAGAGCTTTGTTAGTTTGTTTCAATGCGTTAACTGTCACCATCGTGTTTCTGAGGTTGTCACTAGTCATTTGAGCCTGGTTCATCGACCACGATTGGGCATCAAGTGAATCCCTCATTGACTCTAGTTGCTTCCGCTTGTTGAGAAGCTTCAGAGCACGCTGACGCAATGGCCTCTGGCCACTGGTGGAGCTGATCGTCGATATTTTGCGTTGAATAGTTTGTAGCTGAGCGTTCAACTGTGCTATTTGAGTGTCCAGACCCGAAATTCGTTCTTGCATCGATTGTTGTGCTTCGTTCATGGCCTTGTTGGAATCCTGTAAAAGCTGGTCGTGAGCCTTGCGACCACCGTAGCCAAATATGCGGTTCATAGTGTCAGGAGAGCGTTCACAGAGGCCTGAGGTTCAAGAACTTGAAGTGAGCTGTCGTGATGGGCTTTATTTCATATTTGAATAATAATATTTACTGAATTTCATCTAGGAAGAGTGAGATCAATGCGATGCCACGAAGAAAGAATGGGAATAAGACTGTTAAGATGACTCCGAAAAGAGCTCAAGAAATTCCGAGCGTTTTGATTGTGCTGACTAGCACCAGTGGGCTTTTTTCCGGACCAAAAAGAAGCATTTTTCAGCAAGTACGGCTGAAAAAGGCAGAAATGAAGTTTTACTGACGCCAGATAAATCTTCCAATGCTGTAAGTGTTTTTTATGTGAGACCATTTTCCTTTATGGGGACTTTACCGGCCATTTCATCGAATGGCCTGTGGGTTGGGAACTCAACGCTTATAACAGACATGACAGTAACGCTAAATGATTTTTTTTCAGAAAGAAAAACAGATTGTACGGGATATAAACCCCAGTGAACTGACTGTGCTTATTCTTGCCGAATTTCTCAAATCATTCGCTTTCTCTCAGCTCTTCTCAACGCAAGCACACTGCCTTCGTCAGCAGAATATCATCTCTTTTTTTAAAATCCTGACAACTACTGCCCCAGGAATCGTGAAGCACTCAAAAAAATTGTGGAATGCTCCTTACAATTCCCTCGTTCGAACCAGTCTACTTTGTAACAATAAAAACAGCTCCTACCCATTGTCTTTCCTCAAAACATTGTTCTTATCCAACCTCATCGTTCTATCAGAGCTGTATTAATATTACTGAAAAATTTCGATGTCTAGCATCTTTCCAAGATATCTCGATAGTCATCGCCTATTCAACGCTAGGATTGTTGACAGACCAGAACGCTTTTGAACTATGTCTGCTGCTCAAACTGAAGAGGCTCTCCAAAATCTGTCTGTGAAAGAACAGAACATTACGCCATGGGATGTTGAAGGTGCTGTTGACGAAAACGGTCAGTCCCAAGACATCGACTATGACAAGCTAATCAAGCAGTTTGGTACCAAAGCAGTTTCGGACGAAACTTTGCAGAGATTTGAACAGGTCACTGGCCACAAACCTCATCACTTTCTTCGTAAAGGTCTTTTCTTCAGTGAGAGAGACTTCTCGAAGATTTTAGATCTTTACGAACAAGGCAAGCCATTTTTTCTCTATACTGGTAGAGGACCTTCTTCAGACTCGATGCATTTGGGACACATGATTCCTTTCCTCTTTACCAAATGGCTGCAGGACGTTTTCGACGTTCCTCTGGTCATCGAAATGACGGACGACGAGAAATTTCTGTTCAAACAGAAACTGACTATCGATGACGTTAAAGGATTTGCCCGTCAAAACGCCAGCGATATCATCTCTGTGGGGTTCAATCCAGAAAACACTTTTATCTTCTCAGATCTACAATACATGGGTGGTGGATTCTACGAGACGGTGGTAAGAGCCTCCAGGCAGATCACTGGGTCAACTGCTAAGGCAGTTTTTGGATTTACCGATTCGGACTGTATTGGAAAATTCCATTTTGCCTCTATCCAAATCGCTTCTGCGTTCCCATCGTCGTATCCTGACGTCTTGGGACTACCTAACAAGACTCCTTGTTTGATTCCCTGCGCAATTGACCAGGACCCATACTTTAGAGTTTGCAGAGATGTGGCAGAGAAGCTCAAGTTCAGCAAACCCTCTTTGTTGCATGCCAAGTTCTTCCCAGCTTTGCAGGGCTCTAGCACCAAGATGAGTGCCTCGGACGACACAACTGCGATTTTCATGACGGACACGCCCAAGCAGATCCAGAAAAAGATTAACAAGTATGCGTTTTCCGGCGGACAGGTGTCGATGGAAGACCATAGAAGGCTAGGAGGTAATCCCGATGTTGACGTCGCGTTCCAGTATTTGAGCTTTTTCAAAGATGACGACGCCTTTTTGAAGGAAGTTAGCGACAAATACAGATCTGGTGAGCTACTATCTGGTGAAATGAAGAAGCTATGTATTGACGTGCTGCAAGAATTTGTGCTTCAATTCCAAGAGCGCAAAGCCAAGGTCGATGATCAACTTGTGCAGCAGTTCATGAAGCCTCACAAGTTGGTGTGGGGCCAGAAGGAGAGACTTGTTCCTGTGAAGCCCAAGGAGAAGAAGTGAGTGATGAGAAAGTAGAGCACACGGCGGTGTCAGTTTTGCCACGATATTACTTATATACAGTGTTTTTCTTTCGTTTTGACCTACCTATAAAGTACTTGTGATAGACATTTATGGTTAACGAAGACCTCGATTTTATTCACTTTGACAGGTAGTTTTTGAGCGACTCGATCGTGATGATGTCGATACCGAATTTTTCCTTCATCTTTATGCAGTCGTCTAGTCTCATCATGAGTCCGTCTTCGTCTCTGACTAACTCACAGATAACGCCAACGGGAGCTTTGCCAGCAAGCTTACACAGGTCGACAGCTGCCTCGGTATGACCGTCTCGTTGCAAAACACCGTTGTCAACGGCTCTGAGGGGCACAATATGGCCCGGCTTCAAGAAATCTGAAGGTTTGGTCGAACCGTCTGCCAGCTTGCGGCAAGTTAGCGCCCGATCGTGTGCTGAGATACCTGTTGTTGTGCCGTCTGCAAAATCGCACGTTATTGTGTATGCGGTTCCATGACGGTCATCTCTAGACGATTTCACGTTCATTTCACGCATTAGAGGTAGATCGATGCGATCTGCAATGCTGTTACTCATAGGAGCACACACGTACCCGGAAGAATAGCGCACCAAAAACGCCATTTGCTCTTGGGTGATGTTTTCAGCTGCACAGATCAGATCTGCCTCATTTTCCCGGTCTTCATTGTCCAGAACCATCAGAAACTTGCCCTTCTTGAACGCTTCCAAAGCCTGCTCAATTGGTGTGAAATGAGAGAAACCACTGGACATTATGTAGAGGTAAATGGGTACAGACTAGATCTGACTATACAATGGGGAGTTTCTAATGCCTAATCGAACTTATGATGGCTAAACAAAGGAGCAATTGGTATTTTTGAAGTGATAGCGTTGTCGTTAAGTAGTCATCGTTAATTTCATTTTTCAATAAAGTAAGATGATTAAACTTACAAATCTAGACGAAATCCAAGCTAAAAATGACTAAAACGTTAGTAAACAAGAGCTTGAAAGAGCTAGATGGAAACTCCGTAGTTGATGAATTCAAAACAGACGTGAAGGCGGTTAAAACGTAGTTCGAATTGTCTCGAAACTCGGATTTTACATCGTTCTTTACATGTTACCAAAAATTCTGCTGATTATGAGGTGAAATTTGGGAAAATGGATGACAATCGGGTGTGACGAAGTGGGAAGCACTGGAGCTGACCAGTTTAGAAAGTTTTGTGACTTTTTATGCTTGAGCTAGCGGCTCAGAAACTCTTAAATCCACTTTTTTTTTTTCAACCAGTATTCCCACCATTAGTCAAAACATAGTTGTTTTCAAAAATCCTAGCATTCCACTAGTCGCACATCTATGAGAACACAGTTTTTTTGAACCTTTTTTCAAATCCATCTCCTGGGTGTCTGATGGCTTTCCAACGCTCTTTGTCGTGTGCACTTATCACGGAATACTAGTTTGTATAGACGGCCTCTTTTGACTTCTCATGCAGCATTCTTCTTGACGCCGAAAGCTCTGGTTTTACCCTTCTAGGAGAAGCTTAATCTACCTGCTGGCTACATCTGACAGCCTCCTTTGGCCTTGGCCTTTTATCTTCATCGTCACCAGTCCTCTCACAGATTAAAACCAGCAATAGTCGATATATCCAGCCATGAACGGTCTTCTACCATCAAGTTTCTTATTCCTCGTGGCCCAATGGTCACGGCGTCTGGCTACGATTGTATCCACTTCTGAAACCAGGAGATTCCAGGTTCGAGTCCTGGCGGGGAAGGAACTTATTTTTTTGTCATTTTTGGCTGGCTCCAGAAGAATAAAGAAAGAGCCAGTAATATATCATGGAATCTACAATGAAGACTGGATGTAGCTTGATCGAGCTTTTTGCCCTACCCATATCCACCACACTACAAGATCAAACATCCTATGACATTTTAGTACGTAACGATATATCACTGTCGCTGAGCAAATTCAACCGTCTTATCCCATCTTCTCCCTTTCGTTATGCATTTGATTCTTTACTGCCTCTATAAATCGCGCTTTTATAATCGTCGCCAGCAGCTCATGAATCATTGTCTCTAAATGTTCAAGAGGACGCATATTTGCCGAATTCCGTTTCCGCCCAACAAAGCATAGCATTTTCCACTTTCTCTGAACACCGCGACGCTAGTGAAATAGGTAAGCTCTTCAAAGTGCGATACATCGATGCTGAAAATCTCTTTCGGTTTTCCAGTCGTGCGCCAGGAAAACACCCCAGAATCCGAAGACTCAAGTACAACCATGGGTTTATAGACCGTAAGAGCAGTGGGAGTCAAAACAAAAATGTAGTAATTCTCTTCATCACTCATCCATTCGCTGTAAATCACCGGATAGTCCATTTCGATGGTTACAAGTAATTGATTGTTCAATACATCCCATAATTTACACTCCCAGTCCATGCCATACGACAACAGTAAATTCGGAGCGTTCGCGCATTGGCAGAGGCCCGTGATGGGGAAAGAATGAAAAATGTCCTTAGAATCGCCAGCGTTCTTTGGAACAAACCCATTATTGTCCGTATCAATCGTGATGGCTCCTGATTTTACAGAGTTCACATTGATCTTGTATATTCCTCCGTCCTCACAGCCTGCATAAATAACAGAGGGATCTTGTGGCATCGTAACCAAAGCTGTCACGGCAGTCTCGTCGTAGCGAGATTGCTTGTCGAGTTGCGCTCGGAAACCTGAAGGGGCCTGTGAGTCGTCGTTGGGGTCATCAGATAAAAGTAATGTCGAGGATGAGACCGGCGATATCTTAAAATGAGTTCCTGCTTCTGTAGTTTGATACACTTCCATTTTCAAAACATCCAAATCGCTAATAGTGCCATCTGTACTACCGACAAGTACTCTCGGGCTATCTATGTGGTGTTGCCATAGGGCAAAAGCCGGATAATGATGAAAATTTCGTACTATGAGGTTTCGCTCGATGGATAAGTTCTGATTTGGGTCAGTGATGCCTCTTGCTTCATACAAAATCGTCTTGCCGTTGTAGCAGGTCAGCAAGGCTGACGTCACGGTAGATCTCGTCCGACGCACAAATTTACCACGTAAAATCCTCTGTCCTTTAAATTCTACCGTATCGACCAGTTCTGCGGTGCTAAGCTTGTAAATCGAGACTCTGCTAGAAGAAACCGAGGGTTCTGGAGAAGTTTTGTAACTGTCTTGGTACACAACGAGAGCCAATTCTAGGTAATAGTCGACCCATGCGCACTTGGTTTCAATTTCCGCGTCGACATCCATTTTTTCGGGGCCCAAACTATGCGAAATGGTGAAATGCTCTGTATTTTGTAACTCTTTTTGAGTGAGTGCCGCTTTTGTCTTATCCAAAGCTTCGAGCAGAGAAAACGACTTTACGCCCAAAGTTAAAGCCTGGCTTTCGACGACGTAGGGTTCCACAGATCTGGAAAAAGCTGGTTTCGAGTCCAATTGCGGCAGTAATTCCGGCTCAACATCTGAAATCCCGCCTCTTTCGCCATCACCAGTAAGAACTTCGCTATCGTTACCCATATTGTCTGAGTGATGACCACTGCTGTCGTCTGAAATATCGATTGGATCGGTTTGGATGGCTTGTTCATAGGTCAAAATAGCTGGAATATCCGATGATTTAGTTTCCAAGGCAGCTGGCTCTTCTGTTTGAGTGCTTATGCTAACCATTTCGATTTGCTTGGTCAAATGCTCCGATTTCAACAAATGTGACGCCAAATCATCGTTTGAACCCGCTGAAAAAGGAGCAAGGCTTTGTGCGCGACGCTCTCGCAACTCCCGAAGCTTTCTGCGCTTCTCCTCAAGTGTATCCATGCGTTTTGAGGGAACTTTTTCACTTGGATTTGTCGAAAACCCTCTAGTTCAAGCTTTAATACTTATAACAAGACTTGAAGATTTGAATTCTTACACATCAACACCGGAAAACAGCTCAAAGAACGTCCTGGTTCAGCTACTACTCATTTCTATATACGTATGAATATCGACATTGATGATATCCTGGCGGATCTCGACAGAGACACGACGGCTGTCGACTCTTCGCTGATCTCGCAAGCGCACAATGATACAACGATTCTGGGAAGCGATGGTGATGAAATCAACAAACTCCGGCAAATCACAAATGTATCACCGGTGGAAGACTTTCAAACACTCATGACGCATTGGAGAAACGAACGGATGAGTCCCGAGTTGCTCCCATTCCCGCATTTGCTGATGCAGCGAACGCTACGCAGGGTCCAAGAGCAGATCGAGCACATCGAAATGCTGTCAATGGGGTATTTAGATGATGCAAGTGGGTCTGCAGATACGGCAGACGGTAGAAGTGCGGCCCTTATGAGCAAACTGCCGTTACTGGGCATGGAGGCAGATTTGGAACGGCTGAAATTTGTGTTGAGGAGTTTTTTGCGCTGCAGACTGGCCAAAATCGACAAGCACAGCTTATATTTGCGTCAGTTCAGCGAGGAAGGCGCTGCAATACCTTTGGATGAGTTATTGTCGCGACAAGAGCTGGAATATCACGAACGTCATTTCGCCATATTGCTCAAGCTTTTGAACAATTCGATTCTACGCCATCTGCCACCTGAATTACAGGCGATCGACGATAACGATGGATCTGTGAAAATGGTGGAAGAGCCTGAGTGGAGCCGATTTGTGTTCGTCTTCGTGAACGGGCCAGACCCGAGGAGACAGCAAGATCCTGATCCACGCTTACTCGTCAGCGAAACTACAGGCCAGCAGTTCTATCCGGTAACAATAGAGGAGCTGCAAGAAGAAGCAGAACTGGCAATCGGTGGAATCTACGTAATGCGTTACAATGTGGTGAGAGAACTAATACTAGAGAACAAGGTTCAATTAATATAGCCAATGATTTACAGCAATGCAGCAAGATACTCAATGACAAACAGCTCTAACTTTGTACACTAAGATTTGACTTTGAGAAAGCTTCCAAAGACGAGAACTCGTTATCAAACCAAGAAATCGTTTATTGTTGGAGGTACGTTACTGCCCTGGCTGACTGTATACTGCAAGTCTGTTTTTTAATATTATTGACACCAAACAAAACATTTAGGAAAGACCAGGAGAAAACACAGGAACAAAGCTCGACCGTTCAAGAAATGATCCAAAGAGGTCAATTGAGATTATAAAAGGCGTGAATCTGGCCTGGTGTAGATACAATCAGACCGCCGTGTACTTTCGATATCAAGTTGATATTTATCACTTCATACTAAGGACTCAATTTCGAAATTATTATATCAATGGTAGTTTTACATCCAGATATCTACAACTTTATTCATTTCAAAAGAACAAGAACCGCACTTTTAGGACTCCTTTTCGATATTGCTCGAGCCTCCAGCGTCAAAAAACGCAATTCTTCTAGTAGAATGTCTTGTCTGTAGTTTTTTGTGCGTCAATTCTTTCACCTAAGGTAATTATCGCTATTCGTCATTCACCATCTTTTCCTCGATTTTGGTGAGCGTCTACTTGAGTGTTGCGTTGACCTCCCGAGGTGTTCTTTGCAGCAAAACTCTTGGCAGATCTCCACTGTGTTTGCCTTTTCGAGCAGCTGGGCTTGATCTCCGGAATCATACTGACATTTCTGGTGTCGTCAGAGTTGTAATTTGGTTGACGATGAGGTAGTCTATCCAGGTCGGCGTAAGGCCAGCAACGAGCGCGGGTGAGTATGTGGACGATATCAACGGTTTTCATGTGATCCCATCTCGGAAAAGCGGAAATTTGCAGCCAAGCCATTACTCATCATTTCGGAACTTTTACTGTGTTAGGCAGGGTTTGATCCTTGTTGATAAAGGTTGAGCAAAGGGAACCAATCGACTCTTGGGTCTATAAAAGTGCCCAGAAATAGCGATGAGATAACTGAAATTCGAAGCTCTAAAGGTTGCTGTCGATAAGACTTTCCAAAACCAAGCACCCACTATCAGCAGGTGAGTGATCCATAAGAACAATATGTCCCACTTTCCCAACTTGAAGTTAAACACCGGAGCTAGCTTGCCCGCAGTTGGATTGGGAACTTGGCAATCTTCAGATGAAGACGCCTATAACGCCGTAAGCACCGCTCTGAAACTTGGCTACAGGCATATCGACTCTGCCGCGATCTATCGTAACGAAGTTCCTGTGGGTAAAGCTATCAAGGACTCCGGTATCCCACGTAGTGAAATATTCGTGACAACCAAACTATGGGGTACGCAGCATCGTGAACCCGAAAAGGCTCTCGATGCTTCTTTGAAGCGTCTGGGACTCGATTATGTTGATCTATACTTGATTCATTGGCCCGTGGCTTTGAAAACGGACACAATCAAAGACGACGACCTCTTGGTGATTCCCACGACGGCCGATGGTAATCGCGATGTAGACTTGGAAGACTGGGACTTTGTGAAAACATGGGGGTTGCTTCAAAACCTTGTGGAAACCGGTAAAACCAAGGCCATTGGTGTATCGAATTTTTCGATCAACAACCTTAAAGCGATTTTGAAGCCCGAATTGAAATTCGTGGTTCCTGCCGCCAACCAGATCGAGGTTCATCCACAATTGCCTCAGGACGAATTGATCGAGTTTTGTCGTGCCCACGACATCGTGGTAGAGGCGTACTGTCCACTGGGTTCCTCATCGTCAACGTTGTTATCTGACCTTGACCTGCTGAAGATCGCGTCTAAGTACAATGTTGAACCCGCTCAGGTGCTGATCAATTGGGGTGTAGCTCGCGGATACAGCGTTTTGCCCAAATCCGTAAATCCTAAGCGCATCGAATCGAACTTCAAGGCTTTTGCATTAAGCCCCGAGGACACTAAGGCTGTTTCCGAACTGCACAAGAAGATTGGCTCTCACCGTTATGTGAATCCAAAGTGGGGTCCGTTCGAGGCGTTCGCTTGAGTCAGTACAAATGTAAGGAGAATGCACAGCTCTGTGTATGATTGAACGCGATAGTGGAAAGGAAAACGATGCTGCCATTCTTAACAAGCATCCTTGAAGTGAAAAAAAAAGGCCTGCTGTTTAAGCAGCTTTTGTTATCGAGGGTCAAAACTGCAGCTTGAGGGTCAACACTGCAGCTTCAATATTTACCTGCCCTTTCTGACGTTGCAGCAAGGTGATACTACTTTTTACTGGCGTTTGCGCCTTGGTGCAAAGGACCGGACGCTAGAACAAAATGAGTAGGCTTACAGGTATTCAAATAGATAAATGCGACGCTTCTAATTCGCACTTTGTATGGAGATCTCGCTAGCAGACAATGAAATCCTTTCGGCGTACGTCTGGTCTCTCATGAATGCAGCTTCACCAGCATCGTGCGGTAAGGAATTTACTCTGGTTTATACACTTGCGGATCCTGAAAACCATTATGGTGGGCTTTCGAGAATGGAATTTGAAGTGTGGTGAATGCCATGGAACCGCAGTGCGCAGCAGAAAGTCTGGAGTGCTGCCAAGCATGAGAAATCACATTGTTCTTGCCCGATGCTAATTGGTTTTTGACGGACACAAATTGTTGCAAGTGAAGCTTAGCGGGGCAGTTGTTTGGAACCTGTGTTGCTCGAGCTTTTTATAAGCATATGGCGGTAAATTTCGCTTGCAATGCGTCGATGGAGACCACCAAAGACTCACGGGAAAGAGAGAGTAGTGGGGAAAATGTTTCTTGGGGGGGCAGGTCAGTGTAATTCACGAGGTAGAGGATTTATCACGAGAAAGAAGGTCCGGGTGTTGGATACGAGTCACTGGAATTATAACTCAATGCAGAGCTCACAGATGTTGACGACGGGGGAAGTTTTGTTTATCTGTAGTACTTGTTACTGTCGTTCGTCACGTGACTCCAGATCGCGGCTGGGTATTCTTTTTAACGAAACGGGAAGCAACAGAAGGACCCCATGGGAAGAGAAGCGGGAAGAGGGGCGGGAAGAGGGATTTCCCATGGCAAAGAGCCGAATAAACGTCTGTCTTTTCACGCACCGAGGAGGGGCTTTTGTTTTTGAAAAAACACGTATATCACTAGATACGAAATTGTTTTGGCGTATATCTGTCATCGATTGTAGAGAGTCTGTTTTTGAGACCCTAATTCTTTTGAAGCTTGAGGGATAGATTTCCAAATACCTGTACTTCTCCTTGCAGTCTTCTTATGTATGTTCCTGCGACTCCTTTAGAGTATGCTCAAAAATTGGGTCACGTGATACGCTAATCCGTCTCACTACCCGTTTGGATCCGCTTTAATACCCACTTTAGTACCCATTACACTACCCACTCCACCACCCACTTCACTACCCAAACATCACGTGAACTACTACCCGTTTGGATCCGTTCCCTGCTCCCCCCCCCCCGGCCTCTCTCATATCTCAAAATCTAATTTTCACCTACATTAGATAAAAGATATCGGAATGACACCACCGTGCATATAAGATATCGAAATCAGATACAACACCTAGCTACTAATTCTCTCAGCAGACGTTCCTGTTCCTAAACCACACCAACTGCGTTCCATGCCTTAACCCCAGCCCTTAATCCTGCTCTCTTTGCTAGCTTCTGCTGCCTCCCTTTCCAAGCTTTTCAATACCGACTTTCCCCATCGGGCAGCTCCATTTTTACGTCGAGGCTTCAAATCGAAGCACACGACGGTTTGGAAAACTTTTGAGCTCTCCAAGCGCGTTATCTCGCACGCTTGAACACCCAATCTTCTTTTATCTAAGGCTATCACTACGTTTTTTGCCCGTATCGTGTTGTTTCTTGGCTACGATTTTCCAGGACGTACTGACAACTGCGTTCGGAGAGATCGGTGCAAGGCAAATGGCATGGTTACAGGGTTGAGGCTTCTCATTTTCGGAAAATTTAGCTGCTGATTGGAGGGTGATTACGCTGGGTTCTAGCACTGGTGGTTACTATGGCTGCGATTATGGATGTTCATGATTCTGGCTACGCTTAGTGGGTCTACTATCAAGTATGAAATATCGATAGACAGACCATCACTATCCATAAACCCAAAGTCCATCAGAAACAGATACTGGATGATTCGCTTATTGTATAAGAACAAGGTGGAAATGGTGCCAAGATTGGGAAGTGTAAGTGGATGTGGTTTTGAAGACACCTCTTTCGTGTAGTTTCTCAAGCCAAACACCTTTTCAGAGCTAATATTCTAGCAACAAAACCATACTGTGTGCTTGCTCATTCATCACCAAACTTCAAGTCCATCATGTCTCAAATGCTCGATTTGACCTCCAATGTGTCGCCGTCGCCGTACTTGTCGGCCCAGCTAAAACACAACAAAGAAGCGGCCATCCTGGACGTCATCGATGTGGGTCTGGGCTCCGTGACGGACATCGACGAGGAAAAACAGCAATACGAAGGTGCCTCGACCGAGGTGCAGCGTGGACTCAAGTCCAGACACATCCAGCTCATCGCCCTGGGTGGTGCCATCGGTACCGGTCTGTTTATTGGGTCTGGTGGAGCTCTGGCCACCTGTGGGCCGGCCCCACTGTTGATCTCTTACATGGTTATGTCGTTTTTCGTGTGGTGTCTGATGAATCAGCTCACGGAAATGGTGGCCCTTATCCCGCTTTCCGGCGAAGCGTCCATGTACGCCATGACCAGAACCTACGTGAGCAGTCCCGTTTCGTTTATGTGCGGCTGGAATCTGTTTTACGCCATGGCCATGATTGCACCTGCGGAAATCACCGCTTGTGCGTTGCTGATCAAGTACTGGACCGATGCCAACTCGGCCATCTTCGTCTCCATCTTCGTGGTCATCACCATCGCCGTCACCATGCTTCCGGTGCGTGTTTTCGGCGAAAGTGAATTTTGGGTCTCGACTATCAAGCTTCTCACCATCACGGGCTTGATCATTGTAGGACTGGTGATTTTCTTCGGCGGCGGGCCTGCCCAAGACCACGTCCTCGGTTTCCACTACTGGAAGCACCCAGGTGCCTTTCGAGAACACTTGGTCCCCGGATCCACTGGAAAGTTTTTGGCCGTCTGGACTGCCATTATCAAGAGTGGATTCTCTTTCGTTTTGATGCCCGAGCTGGTCACCTCCTGTTCTGCGGAATCTGTGAACCCTCGTGTCAACATGCCCAAGGCTTGCAAAAGATTCGTGTACCGTTTGGCCTTTTTCTACATCTGCGGTGTTCTTGTTATCGGTGTCGTTGTGGGATCCAACAACAACCACCTTTTGAACGCTTTGGCCACCGGTACTAGCGATGCCGCTGCTTCCCCCTACGTGATCGGCATCAAGGACGCTGGTATCAGAGTTTTGCCCCACATCATCAACGCCTGTATTCTCACCAGTGCCTACTCTGCCGGTACAGCAGAGCTGTACGGGTCCTCGCGTGTCTTGCACTCGATGGCCATCAGAGGCGATGCCCCCAAGATTTTCGGCAAAGTGAACCGTTTTGGTGTTCCTTACTACTCCACTGGGTTGGCCAGTCTGTTCTGTTTCTTGGCCTACCTCAACTGCTCGGACTCGGCCTCTGTCGTGTTTACCTGGTTGTCGAACATTGCCACCATTTCCGGGTTTGTGAGCTGGATCTTCGTTTCTATCACCTACATCAGATTCCGCAAAGTCGTCAAGTACCTAAATCTGGCTGACAGATTGCCCTTCACGCCTCGTTTCCAGTACCAGTTTGCGTGGGCCGGTGGTATTTTCTTCACGGTTCTGGCCTTGACCAACGGATACGCTGTTTTCATCAATGGCAACTGGAACACTAGCGATTTCTTCGCCTCCTACGTGACCATTGGCTTTGTTGCGGTCCTGTACATCGGCAGCACGATTTACTACCGCCAGTTCAAGTTCAGAGACATGGAGGAGATCAAACTAGACATTCTGCCCAAGATTGAGCGTGCTGAAGAAGAAGAGCGCAACTACGTTTTCCCAGTTCCCAAAAACGTTGCTGAGAAGATATGGACTGCCATCATCTAAACCAGGCTGAAGTACCCACTGGGACTACCTCCGATCGCTTTGGTAAAGTATAATAAAGGTATATAGATGCTTTTAGGCGACTAATAAGACAATATTCAATGGTTAAGAGACCAGCAGTACTAGTTTCCGAGTGGTCAACTTGCAAGAATCATGCCCTGCCAGGTTCTACAAGGCGATAAACAATTGATAACTCGATACTCATCGCATCCAGAGGGCACCACCAACGCTCGTGCTGTTGATAACAATGGCTGAGTACACCGAATACTGATTCTCAGGCTATCAGCACAACTTTCCGAATCGAATCGCCATATCTAGCATAAAATGCTTTATCAGTAGTTCAAGGCGAACTTTGACCAAGTTCGGTAGATAGTGGTACAAGATAAACGATATCTAAGATCTTGTCACCATGAGTCGAGTTTCCTGGATAGGGAACTTTAGCCCGTTGACTGGGTAAAAGTTCCCGACGGATAGTAAACAGCGGGTTTCTTTGGCGGGAAGTTGGAAACTTGTAGATAGGGTCCCGCTAACAGTTTGGTGGTAGTAGTAGTGGTAGCAGGATGAGTAGTTCTAGTCGAGCAGATAGTGTCTGGAGATCGATGCCAGGAAACAAAGTATATAAGAGCACACCACAGGAGACAATGGAGCTTTGATCTGGAAAAGTTTCGTCTCTCTTTTATTCTTGTTCTATCATCACAACCAATACCAAACCAAATCAAACCAAACCAAATCCAAATAAGACCAACAATGACTGTGTCTGCCTCTCCAGCTCCTCTACCTTCCTACAACTTCCAAGCTACCGTCGACTCTACCGGGTTGCAAGTGGTCGGTGGTAAAGGTGTATACATCGATGTCGAGAAAGACGGCCAAGTTCACAGCGGAGTTCTGGACGGTATCACCGGTGCAGCCGTGGGTGCTCTAGGCTGGGGCAACGAAGAAGTGCAAGATATCATGGGCGAAGCCGCCAAGGGCGCAGTGTACTCGTTCGCTCCATTGATGTCCAACAAGGCGTCCGAAGAATTGTCCAAATTCTACATCGACAACTCTCCAAAAGGCGCCTTTGCTGCAGCGCTATGGGTTTGCTCGGGCTCTGAGAGTAACGAAAACGCTTTGAGAATTATCAGACAGTACTGGCTCGAGCGCAACCTTCCAAAGAAGGTCAAGCTCATCAGCAGAGACAACTCGTACCACGGTTACACGCTAGGAGCACAATCGATCTCTTGGAACTCCAAAGTCTTGCCTTTCGAGCCATACCTCATGAACCGTGAAAAGTACAACATCAAGATCAGCAGCGCTTACGCTTACCGTAACCAGAAGCACGGCGAAACCGAAGAGGCCTACGCCGAGCGTCTACTCAAAGAGTTGGAAGACAAAATCTTGGCCAACGACCCAGACACCATCGCCTCCGTCACTGTTGAGACTCTACCAGGCTCCTCTTTGGGTACGTGCCCTCCACCAAAGGGCTACTTGCCAGGTATCAGAAAGCTGTGCAACAAGTACGACTTGATCTTCCACTTGGATGAAGTTATGTGCGGTACCGGGAGATCCAACCCCAACGGCAGATTGAACTGCTGGGAAAACTACTTGGATGACAGCGAGGCTCCCGACATCCAGACTGTGGGTAAGACTTTGGGTTCTGGCTACGTGTCCATTGCCGGAGTTTTGGTGGGCCCCAAGATCGTTGACACCGTCCGCAACGGTTCCAACAGCATCTTCGGTGGTAACACCTACTCTTCGCACGCTTTCAACTGTGCTTCTGCCCTCGGCATCCAGAAGAAAATTCTAGGCAAGGGTTTGACCAAGAACATGTTCAAGATGGGTAACCTAATGGGTCAGAAGCTCAAGGACGCTTTGTTGACAAAAGACAACATTGCTGGTGACGTTAGAGGCATTGGTGGTTTCTGGTCCATCGAGTTTGTCAAGGACAGAGCTACCAAAGAAACATTCGACTCTAACTTGGAAATCGGCTACCGTTTCAAATCTATCTGTTTCGACAACAAGCTGAGCGTCATGGGATTCCCAGGTAACGCGGACGGCAGCTGTGGTGACCGTGCCTTGCTTGCTCCTTCCTTCATCATTGACGAAGCCTTCGTCGACGAGTTGGTCGAGAAGATTGTCAAATCTGTTGACCAGTTGACCAAGGAGTTGCACGCCGAGGGTTTATTCTGAGTGCCCATCAAGGCTGGCGTGGTCTAGCAGGGAGGCTCGGGAAGCATTCTCTTTATAAACCACTACTGTACAACTATATATCGTTATGCTATTTACAAGTTAAAATTTATCGGGAAAAGCGGGAGTTTGTGAGACACTGACAGCGACCAGAGATTGTGCCAAGTACGCGAACAGCCTTGGGAACTCGAGGCACACGTTGAAGTGTCGTTGTTGTTCTGGTGTTTGGTGTAGTGTTCATCATCGGCGATGAGCTATGCCAGCGATGAGCTTAAAGAAATGGAAAGTGTCACGTTATTTCCTTATCAGTACTCGAGTACAAGTAGTGGCGTGACATTCACGCCACTATCACATGTGTGTACTCGCCGCTCTCTGTACTCGCGAAAATTCTAAATGATTATCTACAAGATAAGAATTGGAAGATAAAGTTTAAAGATGGACTCGATATGCACAGCTTCAACCACTTTTTCCACCGGATATTTCTAACACAGAGACCATTGTCGATCTACTAAACCATGTCGAAAGATATCGCGTTGAGTTGGCCATTTAGAAATGGTCCTCGATAGCAGAAAACTGGATTGATCGAGCTGCCCAATTGGGTTTTTGGGTCGGCTAAAAGAGAGAAGATGCGTGGTGAAAACTTGACCCGTCCCGTCAGATAAACCTCCGTTGTGGAATCTGGGAACTCAATGCTGTCTTTGACAGCTTGATGCCATCGGGTTTGTCGGTATAGGACAGACTGTGGGTATCTGGAAGATTCAGGCCATTGGGATTTGGTTGCGATGATTGATTGGAAAGCTTATAAAAAGGGCATGAATAGTTGAGATGTTTGGTGAACCTAGGTGATTGGGTTTCCTTTGTTTGATCCAGCGTCTCTCTCAGATTCTGTATCGTGGCCAGCTATCACCAAACCATGTTTTCCTCCAAGTTTTTACAATATTCCACGTCCACAGCTTCAAGGCTGCGTGGCGGGATTAGAAACGGCCCACTGCGGCGCAAAGTGGGATCTGGAGCTACTAGAAGAAACCTGGCGTCATTGACATCGAAATTCAGTGACCCCAGCAAGCGCACTCGTGCCCTTAAAGCATCAATTTTCACCACAACTTCGGCCTCCGCTGCAGCGCTATTGTATTCGTTTTTGGACCAGTCTCCAGGCGATATCAAGCCCTCAGAGGTTATGTTGCACAATCAACTGGACGACTGCTGGATTGTGCTCAATGGCGAGGTTTACGACGTTACTGAATTTTTGCAAATGCACCCAGGTGGTGCAGCCAGAATCATGCAAGTGGCCGGTAGAGACGCGACCAAAACTTTTTACTCCATCCACTCCGATTCGACTTTGGAGAAAATGAAGAGTTCGCTAGTATATATCGGCAAACTCAAGGGTACTTTCAACATAGTGGAGTCCGAAGAAGAGCTCAGATTGAAAGAAGTGCGCCAGAAAATGCCACCTCTCACCCGCATCTTCAACCTTTCCGATTTTGAAGGGATCGCCAGAGAAGTGTTGCCTAAGAGCACATTTGCATACTACGCTACAGGTGCCTCTGACGAGTTTTCCATTCGTGAAAATCACTACGCGTACGGAAGAGTATTCTTCAAACCCAAAGTTTTGCAAGACATCGAATACGACGTCGACACTTCTACCGAGTTCTTGGGTACCAAAGTCGATTTGCCCTTTTACATCTCCGCTTTCGCGGGCTCGAAGCTCGCCCATCCTTTGGCTGAGTTGAACTTACAGGCCGTGGCCGAAAGAGAAAACGTTATGCAAATGGTTCCAAAGCAATGTTCATACAGCGTGGACGAGTTCTTCGAGCATGTCCCTGACACTCAAAACCACTGGTACCAATTCCACTTTGACAATCTCGAGGAATTAAACAACTTCCCCAAATTGATCAAGAGACTCGAACAACAGCCTAGTGTCAAGGGAATTTTCGTGAACGTCGATTTGCGTGACATCGGTAATAGAGAAAAGGACACGAGGCAAAGATCTGTTGACACCACTACCAGCAAGGAGCTTTCTTCCATTGTCACCAGCAAAATGGCGTATGCCAAGTTCACCTGGAAGGATGTTGACAAGATCATTGCTTCTACTAAATTGCCAGTGTGTTTGAAAGGTGTACAAAGAGGTGAGGACGTGGTTCTTGCCGCAGAAAGAGGTGTATCCGCTGTTGTGTTGTCGAATCACGGCGGTAGACAGTTGGATTTCTCTCGTCCTCCACTTGAAGTGCTAGCCGAGGCGAGAACGATGTTGAAGGAAAAGAACCTTGAAGACAAGATTGAGATCTACCTTGACGGTGGAGTGAGAAGAGGCTCCGATATCATCAAAGCTCTTTGCATGGGTGCCAAAGGTGTTGGTATGGGCAGACCATTTTTGTATGCCATGGCTGGATATGGCGAGCCCGGTTTGGAGCACTTGGTTAACATTCTACGTGGTGAAATCAAGAACAATATGAGACTTTTGGGCGTTGATCGCATTTCTGACCTAGATGAAAGTTTAGTGGATTTCAAGAGTCTACAGTTCCGCAACCCTCGTGCCAACGACACCCTTTACGATCAGGGCTACATGCCATTGAGCTTTCCTGCCTTCAAATAAGGAACAAACAGAAAGAGAGTGGGTGTGCGTCAAAGAGAAAACTGACTGGCTCGGTAGTCAGTCCTGCTACAAGTTCGTTGATTTACAGGAGTATAAACTGCGAGTTATGGATGGAGATGCAGCATTGACTGATGGTCTGCCTCCGTCTTGTTTACCATATTTAAAGCACTAGTTATTGCTGACCATTATAGAGAGTAATATGATTATAAAGTGTTGAAGTCAAAGTCAAAAGTAATCAAGTCTTCTAGTCAAAACTTTAAGAAAGATGACACCACAGAGCGATCCAGAAACTCTTATAGCTGGATGATGAACTCTAGGTCTGATTTCAAGTCTATAGCTTAATAAACAGGCGTAACATACGCTTAAAAACTCAGTATATAAGCCTATATAAGAGAAAATGGTTAGCGTCAAAAGGAAGCTCGAATCCTGCGAGACTCTTGAGATCTGGACGTCACACAAGCAGTATTTAGTCCAGCGTGCACAATTCGTAATACTGTTGTTTTAAGTTGCTTATTTCCCTGGAACTTCAGCAACACATTCCAGCTCGACCTTGAGTCTGGAGTCAGGAAAGCTCACAACAACACAGCTACGAGCTGGGCAGCCGGGAAAGTAATCCCGGTACACCTTGTTGACCGCAGCAGCGTGGGCACCGTCGGAGACAAACAAAAGAACCTTCAACACATGGTCCAGATCGGTCGAGCCCGCAGCCAAAACACGCTTTAAGTTTTCCAAGGCGTTTCTGGTCTGACTTTCAACGTCCTCTGGGTATTGGCCGGAAGCATCGTTACCAACACAGCCTGAAGTGAACAACAGCTCGCTGTCCTTACCAGCGATCAAACCCGGTGAAAGAAAAGTAGGTCCTGAGGAAACACCAACTTGACTCCATTCGATTTTTCTGGCCATTTTAGGTGTGAGTATGCGACTTTTGTGAGAGTTTAAGCGACCAAGACGATTGAAAAACGGTCAAGCTCGGAAAACCCTTGAGCTTCCAGGATTCAAGAGCCGGCCGATTAAATAAGGACAAGATTCTGACTGACTTCTATCGAAAAGCTGACTGAAGCATAACTTGCCATACCCTGGGGAATTTCTCACTACAAAGGAAGCACAATGATCCACAGGATCTCGACCATGGAATCCAGCGTAATCGCGCGCAACTACTGTTTACGGCAGGTTAGTGAACCTTGGCAATGCCAACATGTGATTCCAAGCTCGAGAGCTAGCTGCTCGAGATAAGATACGGGACCCTGAGATAAGAAGTTCAGGACAGAAAGCGGAAGGTCAATTGACCTTGTGAATTACAGCTTGCCCGAGACGAAATGACTGGTTTGCATTGGTAAATGTCCTGTGTGGTTGCTGTTGATCCGTTGCGAGGCCTGGTTGCCATCTGTCGTTGGAAAAATTGCATTGGCAGCGGCTGAAACTGGCACGTCCGTCGTGTGTCATTGGGGAGGGATTTGACACACTGTCGTCGCATTTTGTCATTTAACGAAACGCTGCAACGAGCGATGTCAGATTAAAGTCGGCTGATTGAATAGTCTTCTTCGAAAGATATGAAAAACTTCAACTTCTTAAAGCATCTATCGCTTTGGATATTCGTGACTATGTGTTAGGCAATCATGGATATGAAATGCCGTCGACTTTAACTGCTTCACGAAGCCCCATTTTCGTGTGAATAAATTTTCAGCGCTGCAAGCACGACCGATTTCGCAGCTCTCAATTCCAACATTCCATGCCACAAGTATAGCCACTTTTGTGACTCCCAAATTCTACAAAACTGAGAGTAATTGCAGTGCAACTACAAATACCACAGTTGTCATATTCAAACTCGCTAGACTCAAAACATTCATTGTTACTGACGCTGTCACCAAGAAAAATAAACTGACAACATCCTCACCATTTCACACTTTTGCCGGCCAAAATCATCTCTGTCCTCATAAGAAAATGCCCAACAAAGCGGTGCACAAGAACAGTAAGCACTACTGATCTCATACGACTTTTTTCGGGAGAACTACCGACTTTTTTCGCATTTCGGAAATGCCACCCAAAGCCGATTCCAGCCATTAAGGTTTGAAGGCTACGTTTTTGCCAAATTCACCACATTTTCTTCGATCCACAAGCTCCTAAAGTCACAAATCTACCACTGCTCACCTCGATTCTCTAGTTGGTTTAACTCGCTGTCGTAGTCAGTTTCTTACTGCTCGAGTAATAATTGAAATTTATTCAAAAGACAGATGTGATCTTCATCATCAACAAACAACTTTACTCAAAGCTTAAGCCAAGAATACGGTTTATAATACCAGCTAGAGTAGCAGCCAGGGTATCTGGTGTACTTGCTCAAGGAATGACTTTCAACAAGCTGGTTTCTTTCCAATTGGACTATGCTCCGCAGTATCATCTGTCCAAATTCATCTCATCTCGTTCTGGGCTTCAACTCGTTCATATCCATAATAAGGCCTCCCCTTTGGTACAAGGGTATTTTGCAGTTGCTACAGAATGCCCAACGGATTCCGGGGCGCCCCACACGCTGGAACATCTCGTTTTTATGGGATCTAAGAAGTATCCATACAAGGGCTTTCTAGATACAGCAGGAAATTTGTGCATGTCGTCGACAAACGCTTGGACTGCCACTGATCAAACGGTCTACACACTGTCATCAGCCGGATGGCCTGGCTTCAAAAAATTGCTGCCTGTTTATCTGGATCATGTTTTGCACCCGACTTTGACGGACCATGCTTGCACAACTGAGGTTTACCATGTTGATCCTGAGGACCTGCAAGAAAAAGGCGTAGTATTCAGTGAAATGGAGGGAATCGAGTCCCAAAGCTGGTTCATCACTATGCTCGAAAAGCAAAGGAAGATGTTTGAAGAAGGCAGCGGATACCGCTCGGAGACTGGTGGGCTAACGGAAAAACTAAGAGATTTGACCAACGACGAAATCCGTAAATTCCACAAAGATATGTATTCACCAGAGAATCTGTGTCTCATCATCGCGGGTAACGTTCCAGAAGACGAACTTTTGTCCATTGTATCCGAATTCGATTCTACTCTACCAGCTTTCGAAGGAAAGCGCACCAGACCCTTCTTAGATTCCAAAGAATCTCAAATACCGGCCAAGAGGACGGAAACTAGTGTCTCGGAAATCGAGTTTCCTGAATCTGACGAGTCTCAAGGTGAAATTCTGATGTCATGGATCGCAGAACCATATTACGAACACCTCAGCGATCTTGCAGTCTCGATACTGATGGATTATTTCACCGAAACAGCGCTTGCTCCGTTCAACAGCCAGCTTGTTGAAATTGACGAACCTTTGGCAAACTTGGCAGAGTACTGGACCGATGACTTCATGCGCACCATCGTGAACTTGAATTTTCATGGTGTACCCGTCGAGCGGATGCACGACGCCAAGGAAAAAATACTCGACATCCTGCAAAGTCATAAAATCGACTTCGCCCGCATAAAACAAGTGATAGAAAATGGGAAGTGGGAGTACGTTTTGAAGTGTGAGAAGAACGGGCTCACAATTTTAAGTCAAACTTGCATAACAGACTTTATTTACGGCGACGATCGTGGTGCAATATTAGAAGCCTCTCTGAAAGACCTCAGTGATTTTGATACACTTGCAGGATGGTCCCAAGAGCAGTGGCAAAGCTTACTGACAGCACTCTTCGTTGACAACAAGCCCGTCATTGTTTTGGGAAAGCCAAGTGTTACTCTGTACAAGCGTCTTGAGGAACAGAAAAAAAGGAGAACGAAAGAGATCGAGACAAGCCAAGGAAAAGAAGGTCAACGTCAGCTCAAGCACAAGTTGGAAAGCGCGGTCGCTCATAATTCTAAAGAGGTCCCCGCCCAATTATTGCAGGATTTCGCAATTGCGGACGCAGAAAACAGCATATCATTGATAGAGACGGACAGTTTTTCGACCGTCCAGAACTCCACTGAAGCGCCCTCTAAAGCCTGGGCCAAAAAATTATTTGAACAAAAGCCACAAGAATTTCCATTTTCCTTGCACTTTGAGCAGTTCCCTTCTCAATTTATTGAGTTGCGCGTTTTGCTCAATACTCTCAAAGTGCGTGATGTCTCCCTGCTGCCTTTATACCACGTTATCTGCGAGCTGTTCTCCATGCCAATGAAGGCTGATGATGGTTCTATCATTGCTTTCGAAAAGGTCGTTTCCGCCTTGAAAGCCGAGACCATCGACTCTGAGATCGATCTGGGCTTAGGAGGAGCTTTTCCGGATCTTCTTGAATTCAAGGTCTCGACGAGAGCAGTAAACTACCATCATGCTGTCAAGTGGATTAAACATTGTCTATTCGACATGGTATTTGATGAAAAAAGAGTAAGGGTCTTATTGGAAAAATACTGGTCCTCTATTGTTGAATTAAAGAGGGAAGGCGATTTAATGGTCGATTCCCTATTTAATCGCAACTTCTACACTTCAAGGACTACAAAGAAGGCCACAGATGCGCTATCTGTAGAAGATTCTCTAGAAGATATCATTGACCAGATTGACGATGGGAAGTACCTTAAAAATATTCTACCAAAGTTGAACACTATGCGCGACCAGATGGTTCATGACTTTTCCTCCTACCATGTACTTGTTCTAGGTGGTGTCGATAAAATTGAGAATGCTTACTCACCCTGGTTAGAATTGGCTTCGAAGAGGACTGAAAGAAGCGTACCTGTTACTGATTACCCGAAGGTTCCACGCTTGTTGGATTCGCTATCCGCTCTGGGGAAGCACCCACAGGGCACGGCATATATCGTCACCACCCCGGCCTCGGAGTCCTCTTATATGACACTTGCTACCAACTTGTCTATCCAGGTCGATTACAATCACCCTGATTATGCCGCCATATTTCTTGCAGCCGAATACTTGAGCTGTGTGGAGGGTCCATTCTGGAAGGGAATTCGCGGCTCTGGCCTCGCATATGGTGCTAATATTTTGAAGATGATAGAGTCAGATGCCGTTGGCTTTTCCGTTTATCGCGGTGCAGATATTATCAACTGCTATCAAACCGCTCATAAAATAGTTGAAGACTATGCGTTTGGTAGATGCTCAATTGATGCCCAGCTGGTTCAAGGGGCCATAAGCAGCATTATCAATGGAATTGCCTCAAGTGAGTCAGACTTCTTTTCGGCAGCCCTAATGAAATACGTGGACGACATTTGTAGAAAGAGAGGGCCAAACTTCAACAAAACTTTTCTGCGCAAACTGGGCAAAGTTAAGGTGGATGACATAAAGCGTGTCTTTTTGACGTATTTTCTGCGCATGTTTAGCTCAGAGACGGCAACAATGTTCGTAAGCTGCCATCCCTCTAAGCTTGAGTCTGTTCAGGACTTTATGGAGAGCAAAGGTTACAAAGTGATTGTCGAAGAACTTGACGAAGAAAGTGAGGACGAAAGTGGAACAGAGACAGAAGAATCAAGCGAGGAAGAAAGCCATTGATCACTAACCGTCACCCGCTTTGTAGATTTGGTGAAAATTTTGGTAGAAAATGTATTGAATCAATTTCTTTGTACATGGGCCGTCCGATCTGGAGTCTATCGTCATATTCGCCTAGGGACCGTGATGATCAATAAGGCTAACGACAGCGGCAGAGGGCCCAGCGAAGGTTGACGTGATGAAGGAATGTAGTAGTTTTGGTTGACTGCACACGTACAGCCTCTTGTAAGAGATTTGCTAAATATATTCTAGTGAGTGCACAGTATGTAATATGATTCGTATTCCAGCTTCCGCGTCCAATCCTGCAATCAACAGGAGAAACCCATATCATGCTTTGTACCATGATGATGAAGCTTGACGAGTGTATGATTATTCATCTTTTGTACGGCCGATCAGACCTTTCAAGAAGCCTTGACCCTTTGCCTGAAGATGTTGATCGTTGAGCTTGTCTAAATGTGTACTGGCTCAGACCTTCATGTAATTTCTGAGACTTGTCGCCCGCCAAACTAGCTGACGGGAGGCCGTTAGTCAGTTTCCCGGACAAGGGTACCGGCTTAGCTGTCCTCTTACTTTCCTTACCTCTTTTATCAACAAATGTATCGAAAAGACGACCTGATTTGGATCCTTCGGCAGAGAGCAGTGACGCTACCGGGCTTTCTGGTTTGCTGGGTGATTTTGGATCAGACGCTTTGGGCGATGCTTTCACAAAAGTTGGGGAGGCCTTGGCTGCAAAAGTAGAAGTAGACGGTATTGTTGGACTGGCGAGCCTAGCCGCTTTGCTGGCGACGCCTGCGGGGTCCCCTAGCCTGCTCCTTTCCACGATTCTGTCGTGATATAGTTTCACGCTTTTAATCGAGGTCGATAGCCACGTTGAGTCATTAGCACGGCACTTGAAGACAAATGATTTGAAAGGCGTCTCCACAACGTACTGAAAATCACTTACTTCAAAGTCGTCTCCCTCGACAATAAGTTCTTTGATCCTTACGTCTCTCTGAGACAAGTCAATGTCATACTCAAGGTCGAAATAGAGATTAGTCTCTGGTTGCGCCACACTCCTTTTAACAAAAACAAGACAGCGACCAAATGTTGTGATCACCAAAAATCTTTTCAAAAAACCTGATAGTGGGAATACTTCTGCAACTCGTGGAGCCTCCTCGTTCTTGACTTGGAATAGTTTTTTGAATTTATTCGACACCGCATGGGTCTCTTCAGTGTCAGACTCAGTTTTTTTGTAAGAATCAGCAACAACTCCATCCGCGATTGACCATTCGAGATAATAGTCTTTCTCGAGAAGACTCTCAGAATTACTTTCAGATCTGAAACCCGTCACACCGCCCCCGGACCTCGCAACCTGCGATAAAAATGTGGTTCTCTGTGTGGGACGTCCCAGGTCGACTAGAGACGCATTCGTCTTGGATAATCTCTTCTCCAAGATAAGAGACTTCATGCTAGTCATTTCCACTTCTCCTGTTTTGAGAACCCGCTCATCAATATTTTTCAGATAGAAAGACCACAGGATATCAGTTTTATTCATGGGGGGTACTGCATGAGCGGTGGCAGATGATCCGCTGCTGCTCCCTGTCTGGGTTCGATCCGAACGAGAAGGTGGGGGGACAGGAGTTGGTCTAGGAGACGGAGGATCTGTTGCGTTAGTTCCACCAGATGATTCGGATCTAACTGTATTGGGCGGAGGGGTCGACCTAGCCGGAGTCTTCATTAGAGCTAAAGCAGCAGCAGATGCCGCACTGGTTGTTCTCCTGTTGTTCTGACGTCTATTCTGAATTTCTCTTTTAGCATTTTCCAATATCTGGGCGGTTCTGGCATCCGTTGGAGGCCGAACTGTTTCCGAGATTTTGGGTTCATTCGTAGGCTCGGGTGTTGATGGAGCTGAAGGAGTTTGTGGCCGGCTTTGTTTTTTTGGCATATTGATAACAAGCCGTGGTTTTGTTTTGTCAAGGGCAGATACTGGCTGCATGGCCTTAGCATTCATCTTGTAAGGAACAATCTCGGGAGCGGGTTCATTCCAAATGCTATTATCGTCAAAATTTGTGTCTTTGAAAAAATGGTGTTTCTTGATCTGTGCAGCATCTAGCCTATTCTCGGGTGCTTTCACCAGAATACGCTTGATCAAATCTCTGATGATTAGCGGGAAACCCGCTGTGAATGCATATTGAACTTTCATGACTTTTTGAAAGGTCAAGTATTCATTGGTTGCCTTGAATGGTGGCTTCCCAGCTATCATTTGAAACAAAATGCACCCAAATGCCCAAATGTCACACTTGTAGTCCACGTAGTTATCATTCAAAAGTTCGGGTGAGACGTATTCAGCCGTGCCAACAAATGATTTCGACCTTTCTGTGAGATCATAGGAGTCTGCACTACCGTTTTTGTCGAGAAGTTTGGCGGTGCCAAAATCTGTTAGCTTCACCTTCATATCTTTATCCAGCAAGATGTTTTCAGGCTTTATGTCTCTGTGCACTACCCCCATGTGGTGAAGGTAGTCTATAGCATCTAGAATCTGGGCAGAGTAGTATCGCGCACAGTCCTCTGCCAAAGTCCCATATTTCTTGATCACCGAAAGAAAGTCGCCGTTGGGCGCATATTCCAGTAGAAAATAAAGGCTAGCTTCGTCCTGGAAAGTGAAATACAACTTGATCACACCTCGACCATTGTTCAGTCGCTGTAGTGTGTTTTTCTCGATATTGACGTATTTCACTTTTTTCTGACGTATGAGGTACTCCTTATTGAGCACCTTGACAGCATATTTCTTGCCACTGTCATTGGAACGAGCGAGCATAACGGTCGAGTACGAGCCGTCTCCCAACACTTCGCCAAACTTGAAATCTTTGATGCCCTTTTTGATGACGTGTTTTGCCATTACTCCAGTTTCTGGGTTTACAACTTCTCTCACGATCTTAGCAGCACCCCTTTCAGCCCAATCGTCGCGCCTTTGACGCATTGATTCCGCCATGTTCATCTCTTTGATCGAAGACATCTGATTGTTGTCAACTGGTACTAAAGAGTCGGTACTGGATTGTGCACTGGTTTCCAATTCACCGTTGCTGCTAAGACTGTAATTGTCCGTTCCGTTAGTCGGTTTGAATTGGCGAGACGAGTCCCCATGGATCTGAATGAAGTTGTCCGTGTCAGTGAGTGCCTTTTCCAGCGGCGGTCTTGCTAAATTCTGTCCATAGCAATGTCTGGAAGAAGCATGTTGTTTAGCAGTTTTTAGTTCTTCTGGAACCGAATTCACAGATATCTCAGACTGGGCCAAAACAGACCGATGGTCCAGCCGCAGCGCTGGTGCCTTACTCGGGTCCTGGTCCCCTGGAATGAGTGGTCTTTCGTAATCTAAAGACATCCTATTACTGATTTTTGGTGAAGGTTCCGAATCAATGCTGTTTCTTGGTCCAATTCTGTTGTAGGAAAGCTATGAAGTAGCAGAAAATTGTGCATAGGTCACAACCAGCTTCGCAAACGGTTCAATCAGCCTCTGGAAAGGGTTAACGCTCCAGAACACTGAGCTTTTTCACCTGAATTGATCTGCAGGAGATGTAGTGAATTGCTAACTTGATTTATTAATATCTACCACCTTGCATTCGTCAAAAAAGAGTGACAGATACAAAGAAAACCTACAGTTTCGACCTCGCTAGTCACCGTAACCACTCAATGGCTCTACAATTGAAAAACTAGGCTCCTAAGGTTTTCTTGGGATGGTCTTGGACTTCGAAACGATGCATTTTTGGTCAAGTTAGAGGTGACGTTTTGTGACGACACTTGTAAAAGGGTATGCTACCTTGGAACCATAGAATAGTGTTTATATATGAGCTTGTTTAGCCTGGCCAACCCATTTTTGGTGACTTTACTTCAGTCAAAGTCGGCAGCTCTGGCAAGTTTTCGTCTCGTCTCGTCTCGTCTCGTCTCGTTCCATTTCGTTTCGTTTCGTTTTGTATATGGCAACAACAGAGCTGGTAGACTGCTTCGAGCAGGATGCTCAGGAATATTTGGGTCGTTTGCGATTTCGCAGTCGATTGCGGTCGTGGCTCTCCGGATCGACAACATCTTGGGCCAGTTGCCTGGAAAGAGATAAATTCAATACCGCAGAATACAGCTACGACACAGAACAGCTCGAGCTGCTGCTGATACTTAACGGGCTCAAAAGTGGACCGTCCTCCAGCGCTGCTGAAAACAGGACCTTTTCTCCTGTAGACACAGAATCTTCCAACCTGGGCTCCAAACACGACCAGGATCCGCATGCCGAGCCACCGCAACGCTCTAAAAGACGAGTTTTCGAGTTGGTTCGTCGTTTCAGAAAGGCGATGCGCAGATCGCGCAAAGCCGATGAGCCACAGGCATCTTCTACACGCAGCGGTGACGAAAACTATATGAGAGTGCTCGAGGACTCGAAAAAAAGTGTTGGGTCAGAGTCCTTGAGTTCAAAGCACAACAGCTCACAGGAATCGTGCGTGGCACCATCCACAAATGTTCTTTCACTACTACAGCAACATCCAGGAGGCTATCATTCAACAATTCAGTCTTTCCGATAGGCTTGAGTACTTACCTTCTGCATTGCTCGGTCATGCTGGAACTTAGAAATCGCACAATTGCATCAGTGGGCTTATTCGAAAGCTAAGATCAGCGACAATCTCACCAAGATACAAGCCTATCAGTTTCATTCCGCTTCCCTTGAGGAAAACACTGAAAACTGTGTTTTTCAACCTGCACAGCTCATCTCATCGCCCAGGCTCGTATACTACTAGTGCTGAAAAATTAATCCCAACGAAAGCTGAGTACATTATGTTGAAACCTTTAACTATAAAAGGTGTGGTCGAAACTACCCAAAGATCAACTCTGAACCTTTCCAGAAGTTTGGTATCGTAACTAGCGTGCCAGTTTATCCCTAGGATTTCAATGAGCGTAACTTGCACGGTACGGCAACGGCGAAGCACGCCTGGGAAAGTGGGAAACAGTGACCGGGTGAAAAACGCTGGTAAATCCGCTTTCCAAAAGCTTTGCAGCTACAATGAGCTTCCCGAATGGCAACGCGACAACGACAAGATCCTACGGGGCTATGTTCGTGAGACGCGGTCCCTAATCAAATGCGTGAAGTCGCTCTTTTACTTCCACAACGAAACTGTAAACATCTACACCCATTTGATTCCTAGCGGGACATATCTGGCATTGCTACTGTTCTTCACGGATCTTGTGCTGATTCCCCAGTTCCCGTCAACCTCTATGTCGGATTACATTATGATCAACTTTTTTCTTCTGGGGGCCTTTTTATGCCTAATGTGCAGTAGTTGCTTCCACTGCATGAAACAGCACTCCGAGGCTCACAGCGACGTCTGGAGCAAAGTCGACTACATGGGCATTATCGTGCTGATTTCGTGTTCTATGGTATCGCTGCTGTACTACGGATTCCACGATTACTTGCTGCATTTCAAGCTTTTCACCATTGTAGTGGTGGTCCTGGGATCCATATGTGCGGCGTTTGTCTTGAACGATCGTTTTAACGCCAAGAACTGGCGTGCGTTCCGGGCCGCTTTTTTCGTGCTGTTTGGATTCAGTGGAGTTGTGCCCATCATCACGGGTCTGGTCAAATTTGGAATTGAAGAATCCTGCAAGAGAGTCCAGCTCCGATTTGTATTGTGGGAGGCGCTTTTCTACATTGTAGGTGCCGTGATATATGGTCTGCGGCTGCCCGAAACACTTTTGCCCGGAAAATTCGATTTTGTTGGCCACAGTCACCAATTATTCCATGTGTTGGTCGTGCTGGGTTCGATCTGCCATTTCCGGGCGCTGATCGGGTCCTATTTCTTCCTGCACACTGGTCTCAGCACTTCGAATCTTCTCAATCTGAAAGTTCTGTCATGAGGGGCTGTGCACTGCCGGCAAATAGAATATGATCTATGCTTTTCGTGACATTTCATGACAGTATCTTTGCTTAAACGCTGCAAAGACCTGAATAAACATGTATACATAATACAATAATACGTAAGCCCTGGATGGCTTACAATCAGAAATGGGAACCTTTTGCGGTGTAGGATGGTATTTCGGTTTGCCAAGTCGCACTCATGTCACTTTGTACTACGATGTCGTTTTTGCAGATGACAGATTAACGATAACTGTGATTTTACAACAGGAAAAAGTCGAAAGCGTACGAGGAATGTCGAAAAATGCTTTCCTCTCTTAATGCATGATCTTTAGAGTTCCTTCAAGGCACTTCCAAATTTTTCGGAGCTTTTCCAGTGGATCTGAATATATTGTTCAAAAGTTGCGTTTCAACATAACGGGAAAAAAGAACACGGGCATGATTCCAGAAAATAAGGATAGCTACAATATATAGTACAATTTAGTAATTTAAAGCAGCGAATTCATGTTCTGTAGGTGTAAAATCAGGTTTCCCACCTCCATCACTATACACGAAGTGGAAAAGTTCCACCAATATTAGCTAACTTCCCTCATCAAGCTAAAGCGATGAGCTCACCACTTGTTGGCATCAAATAGCGCTATTCTTCAGCTCAAAGCCATCCACAATCTTGCAATACTATCATGGGTTCCCGTATGGCCGCGCTGGCCGCTTATAGAAACGGTCTGCGAGCTACAAAAGTCGCTTTCAGTCAAGATACAAGAGTTCTTCTAGCTGCAAGAGCTCAGATGAGAGATGGTATGTTGCATCCACCAAACCCACAGCTATCATCAGAAGAACAGATAAAACATTTGAACGATGTTGCCGAGTTCTTGCGACGCAATATCGTGCAAGGAAAGAGAACTGAGGGTGACAAATATGCGTTGAACATTCATAAAGACACCGAACTGGGAGATAACGAAACGGTAAAACAAGCAAAAGCTACACTTGTGGCAAAAGGAGGAGGCTGCTGCGGTGGTGGCCAGAAACTGTACGACTAGTTCGTCGTCACCTTTTGTCTCCCGACCCTTTCAGTCTTCTTTGAAGACCTCATACCTGTAAATACATGCATTTTATGTATACGCTTAGTTAACTTGCTGCTGATTTTGGAAAATTGTAAAGGCTTGTTGAAAGAACCAAAACCTTGATAGGAAACCCGTCATCTGAGAATATTCCTCGGCAGCGGTCCACACCAGCTACTTCTTTTTGTCCTTTTTTTCTCGAAATCCATATTTTGTTGTTCATTCATGCCATCTCATCGCATCCGTTCACTTGCGTTTTGAAGATAAAAGCTAGAGAAAGCTGGGCTATGTCCGAGAATAAACGGGATATCCAGATATCCAAGGCGCTGGCATACCTTCTGCGTCATGGAGCTGTCAAGGAAGGCCTTCCCATAGACAACAATGGTTACGTCTCCATTGATCTTTTGCTTCGACACAACAGGCTGAAAAGCTTGCATTGCACGCTACAAGATGTTGAACGAGTGGTGGCCAACAATGCCAAGAAACGGTTTCATATTCAAGCTTTCCAAGACGGCCAAACGGCCATCTGTGCCACACAGGGCCATTCTCTCGCGCAAGTGACTCCATCGGACGAATTCCTTCATAAAGTCTGCGTCCAAACGGAGCTCCCATCGAAACTCGTACACGGCACCAGCTTCAGCAGTTTGAAACTCATACTGCAATCCGGCTTTCTTAAAAAAATGCGCAGAAACCACATCCATTTGGCGGCCGGTGTCACTGGCTCCGACGACAACGTGGTCAGTGGCATGCGAGTCTCCAGCAATGTGTTCATCTACCTGAAGGTGAAGGAGCTGTGTGAAAGACTTCAAGTGTTCAGATCTTTGAATAATGTCTATCTGACGCCCGAGGATATACCAATCGATTTGTTTCAATGCGTGGTTTTGATTGGCAGCGAAAAGAGCAAATCTACTGTCCACGAATTAAAACTGGCCTTAGAGCAGCTTCATGTTCCATGCGAAGTGTCTGAGGGTTGATATCATTGTTGAAGCTCGCACCAGAGATTTTTCAAGACAGATTGTTCGACATCCAGAGCTCGTCATCTACAATACGAACATGCAAGTGGAAATAAAACAGCAAAAAATTCAAAGCTCAGTATTCCATCGAACTGCCTATGCAAAGCTCTAAAAAGCTACCGATTTGACCAGAGTAATGGCATTTGAAGCGTTTGATTCGAGTTCCGTCAAAATCGATTTGTTTTGGCCTCAAGGAAGCTTCTCTTCCCACGAAACTTGGTAGAAAATAAGGAAAATATCCAAAGAACAATTCGCAATTTTTGGATATACCATTTGGCTTTTATATGCTGCGTTGTTTGCAATGACACGCTTTCTAGTCTGTAAAACTGTTCTTTCACTGTAGCTAGTTCATCTCTCTTATAAGCACATCTGAAAAAATATTGAATGAAAAGTGAGAAGTTCACCAAAGTTCGAAGTAAAAGGACGCTAAAGAGCCCATTTGGAAGCGTTTGAAACTCTGAAAGTCAGCTATGATTGTACCCAGGAAACTTGGGCATTCCAGGAGACTTTACAGCGGCGCTATCTCCCAGGATTTTCTGAAAAATGTGCTAGAACGAGTGAAAGAGACCGCCGCAAAAAAACCAACGTTTAATCGGCCAAATCCAAGAAGTAGGGCCCCTAGACGTGCCAATGACAATGGTGAAACCGGCAGAAATCAATATGGCAAAAAATCTGGCAACAGAAACGCTGTTTTTGCTAATGGTCCTGCAACAAACGATTCGAATATGGCCGGCAGAAAACCAGGTATCAACGCTAGTATCATCAACAGACAGCCACAATTTAGACGCAGAAGGACCGGTGCGGACGATGTGGCCAAAAAAGACGCTAGCTCCGAAAGTATCGGCATAATGGACGCTTTGGATTCAACCAGCGGCGTTCAATTCCGTCCGAACAGATCACAACAGGCCTCGAATTCAACGGGAAGAAAACCTCGTGCTCCCCGGACAGCACAGCGCTCAATTCCAGGTCGCACAAACTCGTCTTCCTCAGTTGAGGGAATCGCTTCCCAGGTTAGAAAATCGACTCCTTCTCAACAGTATTCACCAGAGGAGCCTACGCCGCTTGGGCTGCTTAAATATGCACCGAAATTGGCCTTCAATTCGTTTTCCAAGATGACATCTTTTGGGCTAGCAACTTTACAAGAAAACGACTTTCCACTAACGCGCCCTGTAAATTTGGGAGTGGTAACTTCTCCATCCGAAAATCCCCGTAACGTATCTTTGAGCCCCAATTATGCGAGTTTTAGTAAATTCATGCCTGCTTCGTCCTTAGCATGGGGCAGGGAAAGACTATTCAAAAATACCGCAGTGTCGCTAGACGTGAGCCAATTCGAAAAAGCTGTGAAGGGAGAATACATTCATTTATCGCCAGCTGATCAGAAAGCTTTTGAAGGCATTGCTAAAAACGCTAAGAAAAGAGATGACTTGGTTAAAAACAGTGATATTGTTAGATTAAGTTTGGAAAAATCTAACATGGACATCGCCAGCAAGGACCTCGTGTTCAACGTATGTTCGGGGCTCAAGCCAGTCTCTCAGCTCAAAGTGTAAAAGGTCACTGCTCTGTGAGCTTATCGTGTCTCAAATATAAACATGTATATAAAGAAACTTGACTCAATTTCGAAGGTTGCCTTTTCCCTCCAGTTGTGCAAGAAGCTCAACGTCCTTATAGATCTTCTGCTTCAATAGTGCTTTTGTTAATTCTTGATTCGTGATCATTGTTTTGATTTTGACCAGTACCAAGGCTAAAGAGTCAACAATATCTGCTAAGCCAAAATCATGTGGGATAAGCTTCAGAACTTCAATCAAGCCTTCAAGAGAGGTCATGGAGTTGAGATGTTTTCCTAAATGATTTTTCAGCAGCATGAATGAGTCGTTTTTGGATTCGAGTTGCAGGTAAAATTTTAGGACTTTTATTACATCCTTCTCGGTAACTAGCTTGTCGATGGTTTCGAAGTCATTGTAAGTCATTAACTTGTCCAGCAAGTCTTGCTCAAAAATCAAATGCTTGTCTTCATCTTTTACCAAAAAGAAGAGCAGCATATTAGCAATGTCAAAGAGCTTTATTTTTTCAACAACAGCATCGAAGACAAGCCTATCGTCATCTGCATACATCAATGCTCTAAGCTTTTCTCCATAATGTAGCAGGTCGCTACACTCGGGACTTGTGTTCAGTTTCAGGTCCAAGAAGGTCTTTAAGCTCGGCTTTAAATAGTCCAGATCTTGAGCATAGGATGCAGATAATGCACCAAGAAACTCCCACAGGTTATCTCTTTCCAATACTTCTCGAAGTCTCGAGACATAATATTCTATCATAAAATGCTTATCATTAACGTCATTGGAACCTAAAGCCTCCAAAATCGCCATTTTCGTGACGTTCTTCTCGGGCACGGATATCAAATCCTTTACGCCAAGCTTGGATCGACTCAGAATGTCTGTGATATCTTTCATCATAGGTTCGCGTTCGAGTACATTAGCCGCAGTCTCTATCAGGAACACAATATCTTCCAGCAGCCTCTGGTCGTCATATCCTTGGCTTTTTTGTAGATTTGTGAGATTCTCAAGAATGAAAGAGCTTATTTGAGGCCCGTTCTTCCCTTCCTTCAGCAGCGACAGGCAGCTTGGATAGTCACCCACGCGAAAATAAATGTCGTACATCAACCGGCTATACTGCTCCTCTTTTCCCTTGAGTAAGACTAGTATATCCAGGTAGCTCGTGGCCTCGCATTGGTCTAAGTCGACACTAAGTCCATGATCCACATAATACTTTACAATTGCGATATCGACACTGCGAGAAACGTTCTCTCTATCCTTTATAGAGACTAATTTATCATCTCGGAGCTCGACCCGAATTGTCTCGAGCTGTTCCGCAAAGTTTGTGAATTTATTGCTCAACTTCAACCCGCGCGTTTCGCTGATGAACTTTATAAGACCATTGGGCACCCAAACATCACCAAACACTTCAATATCACACAAGTTTAAAAAGATTCGCAGATCAACATCCACAGCACTAGTGCACCATTCCATGACAATTGATCGATCTATCGACGGGCAATGTAAGGTCATGAGAAAGAGTTGCAATAGGCGTAAATAGTGCATCTCGAGTTTTAGGTGAGATCCCAAATAATTGAGGCCTCTGTAATGCTCCAGTATTCGGTTGATCTTCTCAATCGTCGGCTCGTCGTAGTCGTTGACTTGAAGAATCACAGGTTCCTTGCTCAACAGATAAATTCCTGCAGAGGAATATAACAGTGAAGACGTGTTTTCTTCATAGTTGTTCTCCACATATGCTCTTTCTTCGTTGATGCGAAATTCATGAGTACCTGGAGTCAAGGGAACAGAGCGAAGCTTCTCAACGACTTGTTGCTTTCTTTCCGGCTTGTCGACGGAAAAGATATTGCTTGTCTTCGCTAACCGTAGCCTGCCATCATGAGAAGTGCTCCAGAATTTTTGCACAATCTTGGGCTCGTTATTCATCTCGAGCTGATAGACGTAGACGCCATGTTCACCGTAATCCACGAGTATCAGAGGTAGGTCGATGAGAACGTCTAATGGGTACTTTTCGAAGACTAGAGTACCCTGTGTGATATCGCCTTGACAATTTACGACAAGTCCCATTGCGCTATCTTCCATGGAGTTCCCGCAGCACACAAGAAACTCATCAGTATTGAAAATTGCAACCAAAGGCTTTAGGTCGGCGCCTGTCTCACTGACGTGAAATAAAGGGACGGTTTCTTTGGTCTTGAGATCTGTGAGTTCGTAATTGGATCCGTTTGACGCCATCATCGACTTGCGGTAGACTTTAGCCCTCGAGATCGGCTTGGAGAACACCAAGTCGGAGGTTACAATACGCTTATTGAATACGGTGACTTTTTTGGCTCCTTCTGAACCAAATACCTGTATCTGGTAAGCATTTGAGCTGGAGGAGTACCGGATTACTTGGAAGTCACACACGTTGGGTATACTGCCCATATTGGGGACAGGTGCGAATTCAGGTAAGAGAAAGAAGTGTAAAGCCCCTCCGGTGTGAACTAATGCGATTTCGATCAATGCAAGTACTCTGATCGCTTCAATTGGCTCGCAATGCTCGGGATCGAATTTGGTCTGGGAAACTAGCATATAGTTTTTAGTCTCCATCTCGAAATAGTGCAAAAGATCGCCTTGTTGTGTTCCCAAATACAGATTTTTGTCGTGAGCATCGAAACTAGTGGGGCTACAATCGTTTGGTAGGTATTCAATCAGAGTTTCCAGTATCAAAGGGCCCTGTGAAGCATTCACTTTTGCACTTTCGCGCAAGCTGGGATCTCTGTCATTTGTGTCATTATCGTTCGAGTTATCGATTTTCGTGGGTTCCTTACCAGTATCCTCAGCTTCCGATTGCTGAAGACTCCCCTCATCGCTCATACCAGTGCAAACGGGACTAAGCACAGTGCTTTGTTTGAGCAGAACCTTGAATCCATCGAGCTTCTTGAGATGAGATGAGATGAGATGAAATAAGAGAATACACTATAATGAATTTCAAGAGTGTCGTGGCAAGAGATAATGTCTTCGAGTAAAGTTGGCTTTATGTATAATGTACAAGTTTTGATCAAATGGAGTCACTTATGACTTCTCATTCATTAGTTTTGCCAAGAGACGACTACCCTTGTTGTCGCTGCTGTCTTTGTCGATGCTCTTTGCGACTTTTTTCAAGTCTTTCAAGAATTTTTTGTTTCCGGCCTTGGACAACGACTCATAAAGTGCCACGACGGTGAAGGAGCTATCAGCGTTGTTGATCCAATCCAAAAGATTTGTTTCGTCAATGATGGCTTCGTAAAACTTCTGGGCAAATTCAGGTCCAAGACCTTGAACTTTATGCAATGGTTCGAGCTTCTTTTCTTTGGCATTCCACTTTCCGCCCTGAATCAACGATTTTAACAGACGGACAGAGAATGGTCTGTGAATTGGATGAGTTTCCTCTGAAATGTCACCTTTGAAATAGGCAATGACAGTGTCGATAACTTCCTGGAACCTTTGCTTGTCTTGTTCGCCGAGCTGCTCGTAGAATTCATCATTGACAAGCACCTCGCTTATGAATTGGCACCCGAGAGTTTCCTCCAAAATCAAGTCGTAGTACTTGGCAATGGTGCTCAAATACATGGGCGCAAACTTATTCAGAAGCTCCCGTCTTCTCTGCTCAAAAGGCTTTTTCGAGGTCTTCTCTGAAAGCTTGATATACTTTTGCAACTCTTTCTTGGCGTTGGGCGAGAAATACTTCCCGTCAAGTCCTAGAAGAATGTACAAGAAGGGCCTTCTCCCAAACTTGTCAACAATCATGCTTTGCAAACGATCTTTGATGGCGGGCCCAAATGATTTAAACATCATTACAGTGTCATCAACACACATTAGCGCGGTGACAAACACACTGTTACCAAACTCGTTTCTGATAAGATTGTCAGCATGGTCCTTCAAATTCTTAATGATCAGCTTTCTCTCCTTTGCGGTAGCTCTTGCTATTAGTGTGGAACAGACCTCAGCTCCTTCTGGAGTATGTACCAGCTCCGCAAATTTGTCTTCGAGCACCTCTATGAATTCTGAGATTTCCTTGTCGCCCGCGATCTTGACGTATTCGACCATGGCGGCATGCAAGATCTGGAACCCCACAGAGCCCTTTTCGACCGAGGCGGTGATTGTACCAATCAAGTTCTTGCTGATGATGTTCTTTTTTTCTGCGCTGCTCTCGCACACTTGCTCAAGAGTCAAGTCTTTGTGGGCGTCCCTGAAAACAGCGTATTCGGCACCCCAAAACTCGCGGATCATCTGTTGTCTTTGTTCGTGGGAAGCGTACAACACATACAGGTCTTCCACGACGTGTGCACCTTCACGATGTCTCATGAGCTTTCTCAAAGATCCGTGCAGTTCATCGATGATGACTTGTCTGGACTGCTTTGTACCGTAATGCAATAATTTGACCAAAAGGTATTTACCGTAGGAAGAAGTGGCCAAGACGTAGTATTTGCCCTTCAGGGCGTCAACGACCTGTTCCCGACGCTCTTTCGAGGAGTACTTGACCAGGGTTTGCACCACACGCGACGCATCGTGTTTCATCACCAGATCACTGATACAGTCTTTCGAAAGTTCCCACACCTCGTTGGCCAGTTTTTCACGCACGGGTTTAGGCACCGGTGGGTTGTTCACACGCAGTCTTTCCCACAACGATTTGATCTGCTGGACTTCGTTACCGGACTTTCTTTGCAGTTTACGCTCTTTCAAAAGCTTTCTTTGCTCTGCATGTTGTCCTGGACCTTCACTAACGCTTTTTTCCTTGTCTTCTTCGTTGCCAGCTGAGGTTTCCTCGTCTTCCTCACTATCAGATCCGGTTTCTCCATCTGGCTGGTCTAATTCGTCTTCTTCAGAGCTTGCGTCTAGCTCGTCCTCTTCCTCAACTTCTTCTTCCTCATCGTCCTCATCGTCCTCTGCTGAAGAAATGTCTTCGCTGCTGGACGTAGAATCAACTTCAACTCTAGCTTTTTTCGCACCTTTCTTATCATTCACCTTCAAAGCATGTTTCTTACCATTCTTGGAAGCAACAGGAGCCATTATCACTGGTAAAGTTGGATCTGGTTTCTAGCGCATGTTCTTGAAATTCTAGCTCATCGCATCGACTAAAATTTTTTATAATTATTATGACATAGGGTAAACAAGAAGAATATCAAGTTGGGCGTCAGTTTGAAAGAAAACGTACGTGGAGTATGATGCGAAGAATAATTAAGAACTTATATGTGGGTGGTGGTGTATTTAACGGCTGAAAAGCTTTGGAAACGTAGGATAACTATTGCATTATCCAGAACTTTAACCAGTAATGCAGAGGGGTTGAGTCCTCTCCATGTTCTATCTCACTTTGATTTTTTTGTCTTTCCAGGTTCTTCCTTGCTGTATGAAGCTTTGTCTTAATGCCAAACCTAAAGGATAATATTATCTCCACCCGCTCGATATTGACAAATATTGGTGCTTACTTCTCCATTATCTCATCCGAGGGTTTTGTCTTGTTGTAGCCTTGCAGCTCACTGTCATGAGCAGAGTGTTTCGCGTCGGACAACTGTTGCTTACGCTTCTTGGCCAAACGCTTGGAGGCCTTGATATTGAAACCGTCTTTCAAAATAGTTTGAACTTCTTCAAGCTCAAGACCGGACAACTCAGGGTAGCAGAAGTAGATGAACAAAAACGACACAAACGACAACCCTGCAAATAGCGAAAAGGTACCGGTGGGCGTGATGTTTTGTAACATGGTTAGGAAACAGGACGCGATGACCAAAGAGCCAGCCCAGTTGGTGGCAGTCGAATAAGACGTACCAACACCACGCACCGCTTGAGGGAAAAGTTCGGATTGTTGCCATGGGACCGTACCGATACCCAAAGCGTAGAACGCGGCATATAGGATGATAGACAGAATAACGATGATTCCCCAGGCGGTGAATCCGGTCTGCTTGATTTCAGCACTGCTGCCCACAAACTTGACATCCATGAAATGGAATGCAATAGCGCACAGCACGAGCGAGAGACACATACCAGGCAACCCAATAAGTAAAATAATCCTACGACCAACACGGTCGATGGCCAGGAACGCCACCATGGTAAAGACGAAATTGGTGCCTGCCACAACAATAGACACAGCAGCTGGATTTTTGAAACCCACAGTGGAAAAAATAGTACCAGAAAAGTATAGTAGCGAATTCCAACCGCAGAATTGCTGGATGCCTTGCATGGCACAGGCGAGAACCAGGGCTCTAAAGTTCGAAGGCACGACGTGCAATTCCTTGATGGAGTTGACGACTCTCGCGGCAACAGTCTTACCAGGAATAACACGGTTCAAGCTGTTGAGTTCGATAATTTTCTGTTGAATGAGTTCTGGCGAAGCGTGGTTGTAACTTCTAGCCAATACTTCGGCAGCTTTGTCGAGTCTGCCTTGCATGACGTAGAAACGTGGGGTGTCGGGCAAAAAGCAAAAGCACGCAAACTGGATGCAGGTTGGGATCAAAGATAGCCCGACCAGAATACGCCATCCGTTGTGGACTTTGTCAAGTCCAGCACCGCAGCCGTATGCAATAAGCTGTCCTCCGGTTAGACACAGAGAGTTAATAACAACCAGACGGCCACGGATCATTTTGGGGGCAATTTCACCGATAAAAAGAGGCGAAATCAAAGACCCAATACCAACACCGAACCCCATGATCAGACGGCCCACAGCCATTTGCCAGAAAGTGTGGGCTGAGACCTGCAAAACGGCACCCACTACAAAGAAAACGTTGGAAAACATAATACAAGGTTTGCGGCCCCAGATATCGGCACACGTACCTGCCACAACCGAGCTGATCAGAGCACCGAGCGACGTGGCCGCTGTGATGATCTCTTTGTTGCCGTATGTGAGTTCTTTTCCGTCGAGGTCCGTGCCAATCGACACCAACGCGCTTGAAATGTAACCGGTATCGTAACCAAACAGAAATCCCGAGATCGACGCTACAAACGTCAACACCACGATGAACCACGAAACTTTTTGGTTGAAAGTGATCATTACAGAAGTGTCATCTTCGTCGTTGACGGGTTTGATCTGGATACGTGAGAAGGAGTTGGCATCGGAATCTGAGTCAACGTCTCCGCCTGCACCAGAAGGCCCAGGGCCAGCGCCTGCGCTGGCCGGGCCTTCCGGGTGTCCTGGAGACTCCGGTTTCCCCACGGTTTCCGTGGTGTACTCTGAGAATTGATGTTTTGTCATTGTTCACTTCAATGATGGCCAATTCTGAGAGATGGCTAGATAAATAGAGAGAAGGAGCGCTATTCTTAACGGGTTACTGCGTTCCACTCTCTGTTGTCTCTGAGTACTTGTTCCTTATTCCACAACAACAAAAATGAGAGCCAAGAAATTTCGATTCCAACTACTTTATCGACGCCTTTATATACTTCAAAAACTCCACTTTTGAACGCGGTAACAAGGGGTAGTTTTGAATCCACGGTTCTGTGGATGATCCTATCTTCTTGACTTGTCTTTGTGAGGTCGATGATGGCCACAGGTACAAAAAAAATTTTTTGGCCCGTGGGAGGAAAGGACAGTGTGTTATGTGTTAAGTTAATGTTTTTATCGGTGGGGGTTGGCCACGAATTCCGCCTCTAAAATTTTTTTTCTTTTCTGGTCTGTTTTTTTTATCTCTCGCTTGTCGTCAATGGAGGCTTGCGAGCGGGGTCTAGATCATGGTTGGTTACAAGTGAAATCAAGAGGTTTTCAGAAGTGGCGGCTAGGTGAGAGGAATCAATTGGTCTTGAATAAGATTCAATGGCTGTTTATATAGTTTTGAAATGGATATGTGGGGGGAGGGAGAAAGTAGGGGTGGGGTAAAGGATGGTAATGGCGCGTAAAAAGGTTTTCGTGCATCATGATGTATATGCACATTCGGCGAGAGAGATATCATTTACGACGATAAATCCTAGAGAATCACGCAGTGGCAAATATGCAAGTTCGGCGAACTTGCATGAGTACTTTAATATTCATGAGTACAGCTGGATGAGTCCTTTAGTGAGTACTCGACGTGAGTACTCGACGTGAGTACTTACGTGAGTACTCGACGACTCTTCATGATGCAACCTTATTACAATACAACGGTGAAGACAGTAAAAAGTAGTGAAAAAAAGGTTCCTAAGAAAAGTGTAAATGAGTGAACAACACGAAGAGTCGAGGAAATGATTGGATTTTAAGGGGAATTCACTATGGTTCGATTCGGCACGACTCCATACTAGATGGTCTCCCATTTTTCATGGTTTAAAACACGGTATTAAGCTCCCGCTCGCAAAGACCAATTCGTCTAACGTGATGTTCTGATATCATTTGGTACGACAAATACGTTTTTATAACTTTAAGAAAAGTAAACTATAAAGAGGAAGTTTTCAAGATCCCAGGTGTGCTCATAGTCTTTGCTTTCGATACAAAACTTCTCAAAATGATGTTATTCTCATTCTCAATCTCATTTAAAAGATCCGTTAACAAGATTCGAGTCACGTGACTATTTTTTTCTTTGTCTCTTTTTGTATCTCGTCCCGTAGTAGTCTTAAAATTAAATCTCTACACTATGTATCATGCCAATCCTAAAAAAAAACGAATTGATGGCACGGGAGTATCGCGAGTGCCTTTCCAATAGTTGTTGAATTACCGTCCCTTTCTCCGCTAAATTCTAGCTAAGCCCTTCACCCCAAAGGGAAATTAGCTTGTATCGAACACGTCTGCAAAAATCATGTCACGTGTTGGAGAACACCCCGCCCTCGACTTGGTAAAACCGTACTCCCCATGGCGGTTGTCAATCGTTACCACCGGGAGAGAACAGAGGCGGAAAAATGCTTCAATCGTGTTTTGTTTACCTTCTGGTTTGCCGTTTGAGGATCCCCAGAACTAATTTGGAAAACTCACAGCATAGGTGCTCAACTTTTGCCTTTTCTTCAAACACCAAAAACGACACGCCTGGACAAAAAGACAGTATCTGGCGTGCTCATTGTGCATTTCGGGAAACTTAGTGTCGTGTCCTCATCTCTAGCTTTACCGTTGCAGCCTGACGGTTTAGTAGATTGTGTCCGTCCGTAGTGAAATTCTAATGAAATTCTAATAATTTCCTGGCAAGACTGTGGTTTTACCGGCTTTAAGCAAGCGTCTTGCAGTTGGACTTTTTTCTTTCAGCCACCCCGTGGTTAAGAGATGTAATCAAGCGCTCTGGCCGTGGTGGCTTTGATCGCTGGCTGCTCATGGCAGAGGCCAATACAGATTTCTTGGACGAGCGTGGCAGATAAGTACAAAGTGATATCACTGAGTACTCGACAAGCACTGCAAATATGCTGTCTTGACAGTAAGCCAAACTTTTAGGTCAGTCTGTTTCCATTGACGGCCCTCCTGTTGGTGGCACATTCTCTAAACGGGCTTCAAGACGTGGATACCCACGTTGGTGGTAAAATATGCACTCACTTTTCAAAAGACCGTTGAGAAAGGGCCGTGATAGGTCCTGGTCCATCGACTTCTCTGTCCCTTGTAATTTTTGATTTGCTCCCTTTTCACAACTCGTCCCGTATTCTGGAAAACGCATCATCTACCGCATCACCCACCATCGTCGCCATAAAGTCAGAACCATCCTGAGTGGTTTCTGCAGCTTTCCACACGGCATCCGTAGTAACTGTTGCTAGTGTTGCAATTGAAGATGAGAATGATGTCGGATCGAAACCAACCTCGATTTTAGGAACCGCTCCGAGAATGGCCAAAATTGACCGGAAAAAGCGAAACCATAACCACAATGCGAGTTTCACAGGCATTTTGAAAACACGCCTCCAGAGCACCCAACTTATGCACAGCGCTAGAAACGCTAGCCCCGAGTATATCTGTCGCTTTTCTTGACCGGACGAACTTTGGATCACCCGCACGACTTTCGAAGAAGTGGTCAAAACCCCGGAAAGAGAATCGAACCGATCGTTCAATTTGTGCAGCGAGGTAGTCTGTTCTTGAAGCTCAGAAACGTTTAATTCGCTTTGCAGTACAGAGCTGCGCAGCATGTGGCTCGTTCGCATTAATGATGACGTTATTTTGCTGTTCGTTGATAGAAGCTTGTGCTTTTTGTTCTCAGGTTCTGTAACACGATTTTCCGAGCCTGAATCGGCTGTCGTATCGGTCTGACGACCGTGATCTATAATTTCCTGTTCATATTTCTTGTAGCCCTCTATCTGTAAGTCCCGGAGGTGCGAACGAAACTCTGTTTGATTTCGTGTCTGAGCTTTTCTGTATTGTTTTTCCAATGAGGTGATGAGATCTATGGCTCTGACAACTTCCGCGATGTGCTCAGTGACGAGTGGCGAAGCTGTGAAATCTCGTTCCTGGTCCATTTTCAGAGCTGATCCTCTGCGCCATGATAATCGAAGACCACGATGAAGTTGGCTCACGCTAACCACCAGCAATCGAATCATAGCTGCGTACTCTGAAATTAAGCTTGCGGCGTCGCTGGAAAAGGGATCCTCCATAATTCGATACTCTAGAGTGCGTAGAGCATCACTGCAGGCTGTGAAATTGCTGTCTGGACGCATTATTTTGAACTAAAGCGGGCAATTTGTATGATCTAGTAGAGCCTTGGTTGTTAGCGCTGGTACACTGTATAGGGTTCATTAGAGCTGTAGGCCTTATATATTGAAAGAATTAGAGAAAGCTCTTACGTATTTAGTGATTTGTACAATCGCGGTCACGGGATCAGGAAATAAAGTTGAAAAAGATTATTAGCCGCCCAGGTTCAAACTCTTCTTTGTACACAACCCTGCTAAAAACAACAACATCGAAGTACGTCTCTGCTGGGATAGCAAGCCAGCTTTTTCTTATCCCACACCTATTCAAGTCATATATATCTGGTATCTACCAAGCTTTCGCGTCGCGAGCAGTCTTTGTCTCCCGAATTCATGGTGGACGACGCGGTAACTTTCATCGGCTCTCCAGAGAGATCCTTTTTGGGCACTAGTCGAGGAGAAACAGCAGAATTTAACGATGACACGGTTGTGTCTCTCCCGTTGCCTTTGGTAGTTCGCTCCAGCGCTCCTGTTGTGCCTCCGTTGCGTTTCATCAAAACAATCAAGGATGCAAGCGTGCGACAGAATCACAACCTGTCGTTGCTGCTGTGGATACTGAACAGTAGCCCCAAGGTCCTGGATCTTACCCTCGACATACGTCAATGCCCTGCCCCGTTCCAGCTGTTTAAGACCTGTTTTGAAAACAGTTGCAATGCCCCAAACTACGAGTCGTTTTTGTCAGTCCAAACACTAACAAACCACAGTTTGGCGTTCAAGACCGGAAAAGCACAATATGAGATATCCGTGTTTCCTCAAATTCTACAGAGCACTCGGATGGATCAGTTCAAAACCGAGCAGCTCCTCCAGCAATACACACAGCAGTTTGCGCGGATCCTGGACGCCTATAAAGATCGCAGTCATCCAAACAGTGCAATATATCTCGGTGCAAATCTGTCGCGACTGATACAGTGCTACGTCAACGACACAATTTACGATATTGTCTACAAATGGAGACACTGGAACCGGATTCTAGGCCATCATGTTGAATTTGCTCCGTTTTCTCAACTTGTCACCAAGTTTTGGGACTCGTACCTGGTGTTCCACGTTGGCGGCTCACTTTCCCAGTTTGAAGTCAAAATGCGCCATTTTGGGAGCTTCCATTGTGACTCCAGCAAGAGAAACCTCAGGTCCAATAAATCAGGGAATACTACTGTAAAATACGGGATATGGATCGACAACATTCAAGGTGTGATTCTTCTAAGCAACATGATCACCACGGAACTGATGGATGCAGTTCCGAGTCTAACTCTGGACCTTATGGTTACTGAGTGTGACGAAAGTGTCAAAAAATTGTTGCTCTTCATCAATTGCTGCTTGATTGAATGCGTCAATCAGGAAATGACTAAGACAGTTTGAAAAAGCATCGGAACGCAACTTTATTGATCTACTGTTTTACCAGGTAAGTGCCAAACCAGCCCCTTACCTCATTGCTAAGCGACCTCAATCTTCATTGTACCAACGAGCGGAAAGGCCGAAATCCGCATTTAACCTTAACACATCGGTTAGGGTCGTCTTTTTTCAAAAATTAAACGAGCAGGGCGTGTGTTGGCATATAAAATTGAAACAACAGACTTTTTACAGTCGGTTGGATCAAACTAGAAGAAGGTAGGTGGTAAACCAGCAATAACTACAGGTTTACGTCAAAATTTGCTGCCAGACTTACACATTCGAGTTTAATTCAGAATGTCAAAAGATGCTGGGCCTTTGAACCCCAGAACTACGAGCTATGAGTTTAGCGGAATCCCCGGAGTGCTGAGCATCGCTTTCGGTCTTCCTTTACTGTCGATTGTCCTCAACCAAATGGTTCGTCCCGATTACTACATCGAGGGTGCGTTTTCCAACTTTGATATAGCAGAGCTCTGGAACCACATCAAGCCTTTGAAGTGGTACTTGTCCAATCGTGAGTTGTGGACATACTACTTGACCTGGTTTGGAGTTTTGGCAGTCTTTTATGTGACATTGCCAGGACGTACGATGGACGGGGTTGAGCTACGTGATGGTACAAAACTACGCTACAAAATTAACGGGATAGCTCTCACGACAACTTTGGCTACCATTTTGGCAATCAGATGGCATTTGACCAAGGGCGAAATGCCCGAATTGCAGTACTTGTATGACAATCAAACCGACATCTGCATTATCACGATTCTTTTTGGGTTCTTCATGTCTTTTTTCCTGTATGCTTACAGCTTCTTTCCATTGCTAAGAACCAACGGCCGCGGTACGAAAGAGCACATTTTGTCCGTGAGCGGCAACACCGGAAACCCCATCTACGATTGGTTCATTGGTCGGGAATTGAACCCTCGGCTAGGTCCCTTGGACCTCAAGTTGTTTTGTGAACTGCGTCCAGGTTTGCTATTGTGGTTTTTGATCAACGTTGCCTGTTTGCACCACCACTACGTGCAGACCGGTGAATTGAACAATGCCATTCTTTTCGTCACTTTAGCCCAAGGCTTTTACGTCTTTGATGGTATTTTGAACGAAGAAGGCTGCTTGACGATGATGGACATCACCACCGATGGGTTTGGCTACATGTTGACTTTTGGAGATCTGACCTTGGTACCTTTCACTTACACTTTGCAGGCACGCTACTTGAGTGTTTCTCCAATCAGTCTGACCGGTCCCTATCTGACCTTTCTGGTAGCGTTGATGGCCCTCGGCTACTATATCTTCCATTCTTCCAATAACCAGAAATCCCAGTTTCGTCAAGGCAAGCTTCCACACTTGAAGAGTATCGACACAAAGAGAGGCACTAAGCTATTGTGCGACGGTTGGTGGGGGATGTCTCAGCACATGAACTACTTTGGAGACTGGTTGATCTCGCTCAGCTGGTGCCTTGCCACCGGTTTCCAGACCCCGTTGACCTACTACTACTCGTTGTATTTTGCTGCCCTGCTGATCCACCGCCAGCAGAGAGATGAGCATTTGTGCAAGATCAAATACGGCGACGACTGGAAGAAGTACGAGACCGCCGTGCCCTACAAGATCGTGCCCTTCATCTATTAGAGTAGTTTCTACGCTAAGCACTAAGCTGCATACCCTATGTATATCATCTATTCTTATAACGCTTGTACATCTAAGTGTTCCTGATCGCCATGAAAACAGGAGTGGTGCGGTGTAGTCACATTGCAAAGACGTTTCCTCACGACTGCTGCACGTCCCTGGAGTGCTGCTCGATGAGATCTACTTGGTACTTGCAGAGTGCAGCACGAAGATCGGGGAGTAGCTGTTCTTTGACCAATACATAGTGTTCTCCAAATCCCTCTGGTCGAATTTCGAAATCCGTTTCGTCGTGCACAAGCTCAGGGACCAAAATTTTGCCTTCACAAACCAGTGTTTCCGATTCTGTTTCAACTACCTGAGACACGAACTGGACATTGAGGTCAAAATAGCAGATTACCTTGCCCTTACGTTGAGAAACGTGTGAATCGCCTGTCACCGAGTCCAATTTTACGATTCGTACCGTATGTGCTCCATTGGATGCCACCACAGATGGTAAACTTGCAGGCAAGTTTTGAAGGTAGGATTCAGTCCATGGGAGTGTGTTTTTGTCAACCCAGTGCCAATTATTAGGATTGAGAACAACCATAGTATGCTAGCGAAGCAGACCGACAAAGAAGATATTGGAAATCAAAACCAACGCTATTACCAGCAAAGGTTCGCAAGATTGTAGCGCAGAGGTTGGTGAAGGGAATGGACTTGGGCCTTCTTAAATCTCTGGTAGTTTGGATTCTATTTCGAACTGGTTAGTTCTTTCTAGAACCTGGCGATGAGCGTGGAAAAAAAAAATTTTGGGAAGGCCAGGAAAAACAGTAGAAACGAGAACTGCTGAAGAGTTGAGCGATCCTTAGAGCAAACGACAGTTTTACTTGGACGATTTGGCTGATTTGGTATTCAACGATACCTCTGAAGCTATTACGCCTATCCTAGACTCACTAAATTTGAGCCATGGTTGCGGGGTCACGTGACCGACTCTTTTAACCAGCTGAGACGCAAATTGCAGGTCAAAATTCGAATTTTCGATCAACAATAGCATCCCATCGTGAAACTGGTCCTTGGGACAGCATTCGTCCAAATGTGAGATGAATCCCCGCGGTAGTGGGACTAGGACCACTTCATATCGCGATACACGGGCCAATATCGGAATCTGAGCTAGTAAAACACTGGGGACAGAATCGCGATTGCACACGAATAGAAAGACGCGGGGCAGCTCTGTGTGTGTATTGGATGTGACGGCATCAGTTTTGACGGGACCTTGCAAAAATGTGACCACATTGTTAAATCCAAAAAGTGCTTCTAAAGAATCGGGCGCCTGTTGTAAAACCGAGGTCACGTGACTCCGCACCAATTCCGCAACTAATGGTTGTTCCTCCACGTAAGGCCAATTGTGAGCTTCATCTGTGTATGGATTATCTAGAATAGGTTTGTACACCTGTTTTTTGACAGCTGATTGTTGCAGTTGCTTGAGGGAGCTCATAAAATCTGGTTTTTATGGATGAAGTTATAGCGCGATGAGCTAGAAAGCTTGGTTTTGATTACATCGACTTATGATAATACCTATTTACTGTGACGTAACAAGTGAGAAAAAGCGACAGGACAGATAAAGATGGAGGATTTCAAAGTCTTAGATTTATATGAAGCTGAACAGTGGCTTTGGAAGGTTTTTGGTGTATTCGGATAATACCTTGGAAGTGAACACTTGGTTAAGAAACGCTCGACTCTGAAATGATGACGGTTAAATCTTGTCACTATATACGAAATAGGTGAGAATACCGTACAATAGCAGTGAGACAGGTCTTTTTGTCACGATTTGCAGGCAATATCGGGTATTTGCAGTTTTAGACGTAGACTACAAACTATCTGTTTATAAGTTTTTGAAGTTAAAGGTTCGAACAGTAAAACTACCAAAAAAAAAAAGGTATAGTAAATGACACGAGCACGTGATCTCGGTATCTATTCTTCGTTGCTGTCTATGGGAATGCGGAGAATCCTCATCTTCTGGCTGGTAGGTATCACTATTGGGTAAGCGTTTCACTGCTTTTTGTGTGCTTCATGGACAGTCAGGTTAGGCTAGTGTTGTTTTGAGTCACTTTGTACGGACTTTGTGTTTTTTTGCAAGCGTGCTCATGACCAAATGAACAACATCACTTGCATTGGGCATTTGAGATAGTGCAGTAAACCGGGAGCTCTATTTGCTGTTGTTTTTGAGGAATTTCCACCCGTCTGAACGTTTTCTGTCATATTCCTGTCACTTTTGTCACAGAATAACACGCATCACGTGACTGCTTTTTGTTCCACTTTACTCGCTTGCATTGGATCAGATTTCGCAGATTCCGTCATTGGCAATAGAATTTCCTCTCATATCGCTCAATTGTCAAGCGCTCTAAAATTTCTTCTCTTTTTAAAACCAATCCGTGGTGTTTTACTAATTCGATGTTTACGAAAACCACGAAAAACCTCGAAAACATGAAATCTTCCAGAAAACGTAATTTTAATCCTGGAAAAAAAATGTACAAAGGAAAAAGCCCAACCAAATAGGAAACCCCGTCCAATCTCGATGACACCAAATAGGATATCTTATTTGGCTACTATCTCAATCTCAGAACAAGACTTCCGATTATACGCACTGTATACGAAATACGTCCCAAATGATAGAAGGTCACATGGTGTTCAGATCAAAAAGTCCAGAACCGCGATTTTTCGTAGCATAAATAAAATATGCTGCGAACAATTTGAAGTTTCAAAACATAATATAAGAAGTTTAACCTATCAATTGAACACTTCAATTCAAACACAGAAAGCGAGTTTTAAACACTCTTGGGCGTTCCAATCTCGTTGTTTTAGGGTTCGCATCTTAAAGAGGAAGGGCAGGTTTTTTTAGAGCCCGAAAACCGCGTCATTATAGCCCTCCTGGATCGGGTTTTTCGCTTGATTTAACAAGAATTATCCCAACTAAAATAACGGCATGTTGACTTTAAAGCTAACAAAAGGGCTGATATGGGCTGTGGGAGGCCTAATTGTGCCATTGGTACAGGCCGACACGTCATATTCAGAAGTGGGATGCTATAAACAATCAGATTTGGGGTCTGGCTTGAGCTCCAAGGGCTCCTACACATATCAGAGCGTTTCGTACTGCCAGAACGAATGCAACGGAGCAGACGTGGTGGCGCTTCTGGGAGGTGACACATGCTACTGTGGGTCTTCTGCGTCGAGCCTGGCGTCGGCTTCGTCGGCGGATTCCAGCCAATGCAACACCAAGTGTGCCGGATGGCCTTACGCTACATGCGGTGGAAGTGGGTATTTCCAAGTGTATTTGAAGGCGGGCGTTTCAATACCGAGCTCCAGCTCGAGCTCCAGTTCTAGCTCCAGCTCAAGCTCCAGTTCGAGTTCGAGTCCGAGTTCCGCAAGTAGTAATAGCAACTCCGGGTCAAGTTCAAGCAGTTCCACGACTTCAAGTTCCAGCTCTAGTACGGCATCGTCGTCTTCGTCATCCTCATCATCATCATCATCATCATCATCATCATCGTCGTCGTCGTCATCGTCGTCGTCGTCTTCGTCCCAGTCCACCGCTTCGAGCTCCAGCTCGAGCACTACCTCTGGATCTTCATCAACACCGGCTTCGTCCAGTATGAGCTCTACTTCGAGTGACAGTTTGTCGCCAACTACTAGCTCCAGCCAAACTTCCAGCTCCAATGCCGGATCTACTGCTTCCTCGCGCTCTCCTACTACCATGGTTACGTCGGATATCACCGTCGCTACTCTTCCAAACAGTAGTCGGTCAACCATGTACATAACCCAAACCACAGTGATAAGCGCACCCAACTCTTCCGGACAAACCAATTCTGGGACAATAAAATCCAATAACAGCAACAAGAAGAAGTCACTTTCGGGCGGAGCAATCGCCGGTGTGGTTATCGGTGCCATTGTTGGATCCGTTCTGGTGGCTGCGCTGGTTTTCTTTTTGTTTTGGCGTCACCGCAAACAAGAACAGCTTGACCTGGAGGAAACGAAACAGCACAAGCCTTATTCTTTCGGTGACAACGCCTTACCAGCACTGGCTGCTACGCAGCGGAACGCGTCTCTACGCCGTTCGTCTTCAGAATTGGAAACATCCATGGTGAACGACTACTCTGGCCAAACGCCGGGCTTGGACGACAGTTTTGGTCGCATAAGGCTCAGCGACGGCTCGCTTCCCGATGTCACGCAAGAACACGGGCCGCTGCGAATAGTCAACCCAGAAGAGCTCGACTATAGAAACGGTATTCACTGAAGCTATTCGACGAAAGCTTGAAAAGGCATAATAAGCCAGGTTTCCCCAAAAAGTAAAGCGGAAAACTGCACATATATTTTAGACAGCATATAAACTTTAAAGAAAAACAGTTCACTTAATGATACAAATGGTTTTAGGTGTCGATGAGTCGATCCAGCGCATGCATTCATGTTTAAGACCTAGTTCGTGTTAACCAATATATATAAAAATTAAAAATATATGCTTCCAACCAGATTTGAACTGATGATCTCCACATTACTAGTGTGGCGCCTTACCAACTTGGCCATAGAAGCTTCTTATGGAGACATCAAGGATTTTAGCGAATAATACCAATGGTAAGTGGCACGGTATCTCAGCAACTTCAAAAAATTTAACCTTCACATTTGATCTTTGAGATGATGAGTTCAAACTCTCATCAAGAATAAGTGGAAGCCATATTTTGAACAAGAGATCCAAGATGCTCTTGAATCGCACCCTGACACTGCTCAGGGGATCCCAGTATAGTATAGGACAGTTAGGAAATGTACAGAGTCGATGCATATCGATTCTGTCGCAATTGCAGCCGTCGGAGGGCTCCACGAAAACATACAAAAGAGTGGGTCGCGGTCCCTCTTCGGGCAAAGGTAAGACGTCTGCGAGAGGTCAGAAGGGTCAAAAAGCTCGTGGAAAGGTGAAATCGTGGTTTGAAGGTGGTCAAACACCTATTTACAAGCTTTTTCCCAAGATAGGGTTCACCAACGTAACATCCTTGCAACTTAGCGAGCTGAATTTGGACCGCGTGATGTGGTTTCATCGCAAGGGCCGTTTAAATTTGGAGCCAGGCGAGGTGCTGGATATGAAAAAGATGAAGGATCTGGGACTGGTAACCGGGTCCATCAAAGACGGTGTTAAACTTCTGGGCGATGGGAAAGAGTATTTCAATCTTCCGTTGAAAATAGAGGCTACCAGGGCGTCCAAAGGCGCCATCAAGGCTCTGGAACGCGCCGGAGGAGAGTTCACGGCCAGATACTTCAACAAACTAGGGTTGAGGGCGCATTTGAGTCCTGGCTGGTTTTTGGAAAACCGTGGACGTATTCCGCTACAAGCAAGGCCTGTCAAGAGAAAAGATATCGACTATTACAGTAGTCCACTCAAGCGTGGCTATTTGAACAAGGAAAACGATCCCTTTCTAAAGCAAATCCAGGAGGCCAGAGCCGGTGGACACCAGACTTTGGCCCGTAAGGCCGCTAAGAAGACAGCTTTGGAATTGCAACTGGAGAAGTCGGGAGGCGAGACCGTTCAGAACGCTCAAACCGTTCAATCACAGATCATCACCGTGGAACAACTGCGGTGAGACCGAAAATTAGATATCCAGATAGCTACTGGATCAATCTCATGTACATATACGTATAATTGACTAGTGAGTCGCACTTTGGACGAAGGTCCAAGTTGGATATCTCTTTAGACGAGTGTTTTGAGCCAAAGTGAGCAACGTTGCGAAAAAAACCAATGAAATACGTTGAATCTGTTAACAACTGGCCTGCTCAGATGTAATCGATTGGTCAGGTATGGATACATACGCTGAGCTCAATGACCATATTGTCGTTCCGTACATAGCGAGAGCAAACAAATTGAAATTTCAAAAAAAATATGCACTCACGGTGGGGGTCGAACCCACAATCTTCTGATTAGAAGTCAGACGCGTTGCCATTACGCCACGCAAGCTTTGATGAGAAACCTGAAGAAAATGAACCTACATAGGAGTAAGACAAAATCATGTGAGACCAAACATGTTGCATCAACCACCTTAGTAGCTTAGTCTCGAGTATCTGAACAAAACAGTAATTCCACAAACAGGATGATCGTTCTCACCTTCTGGTAATCAGCGTCCAACCTCAGACCTTTGATCTCTGATCTTACAATATCTTTCCCTCTCTCTCTCTCTCTCTCTTTCTCTACTCTTTCCACATGTAGAAAAAATTATACAAGTAACCATACTCCAGTGTACTCATCTCGAGAGCGCATCAGCAAGTATCTGGTCCTGAATATCAAAGCTCACTTAGGCAATGACCCATCCTACGACCGTAGACGCTCCCCCCGAAGTTCCAAAGAAACGAAAACAAAGTCAACGTGTGTGTTCTCTTTCGGAGGACCAGAAACGTCAAAACCATGTTTCATCCGAGCAAAGACGGCGTCAGGCGATGCGGGAGACTTATGACACTTTGGTCGAAATGGTGCCCGATCTCTCCCCGGAACAGCGACGCTCAGAAATGCAAATATTCGCCAGAAGTACGTATACAGGCGCGTTTTCCCAGTCTAACCAAAACTAAAATATACTAACTTTTCGCACTTGTAAAATGATAGGCTACAATTATGTGGTATGGTTATATGAACGCAACCGCATTCTGCGAGAACAGCTACAGAAGGCTACTGGCTCTCAGCCTGATGATGCTCTAAGGTTTGAACTTCCACAACAGCAACAGCAGCAGCAGCAGCAGTAGTAGCGGTAGCACTAGCAGCGTGTTTATGAGAAGATCTGAAAAAAAATAATAATAATCATTGACGAAATTAAAAATTAGCGACCTCGGTGAGGATTGAACTCACGATCTTGCGATTAACAGTCGCACGCCTTAACCAGCTTGGCCACGAAGTCATACAATATTTGTTGGAAGAGGTCGCGAATTTAGCCATTTGGGTACCAGCTTCGAGGTCACATGGCATGTGTTTGATCTCTTTCTTTTTTTCCTTTTTCGGATAATCTTTCGCGTCGGCGGCAATGCAGCCTTCATGCACGATTGCGTAAGCATAATGCTCGAGGATGTTAAACGATGTTCACGAACGAGCAGGTGACCACGCCATTCCAAACGGTACCAAACACGCCATGGCTATAAAAAGAAGACCCTCCATCAAAGTCCAAGTCGACCGACCCTGGCACCGAATCTCAACGGTTTCCAGTTGATATCATCTGTGCAATGGCCATAACGGGAACTGGACTATGGCTAGTGGCCGTGCTGGGCTACGTGGTGCAGACAAAATCAGTTTCATACGTCTATGATATTTCATATGAGACGCAACAACAAAGACCAAGCCAGCGGGACGTTCTTTACCTGCTGTTTGTACACCTCTCATCGTGGATACTGGTCGCGCCGCTCACGCAGCTGTTTTCTCGAGTGAAAAACGGCTTTTTGAGCAGAAACGGGTCTTGGCTCGGAGACGCCATGGAAGTCGACCCAGAGATTTCGGGCTACAACAACGGCCGTTCCACACCGAACCATACCTTGGCATCCCGTTTCAAACATCTGGTTCAAATTGCGACCCTAGCTCTACTAATAGTAGTTGCCGGATACACATTTTTCGTAGCTCTGGGACTATCGCCGGCCGTGGACGTGGCTATCATGCACGGCACCTCCATGTTTGAAATCGTGTCATTGCTGCTGGTGGTGATGGGGCTGGTGCCCGGAAAGAAGCTCGGACGCAGTTTCGCGCTCACGGTGGTGATTTTGATCGGGATCTTCATAGTCTCTTACACGAAGGGCACTTGCGACCTGCTTTCTGGAAAACTGTCGATGAACGAGTCCACAGGCGAACTGGACGACCCATTTCTGTTCGATCGGCTTAAGGGAGCACTGACTTGTGGATTGGGAGCACTCACAATAGGCCCATTCTTTGTCCTGTGGAGCAAATGGAGTGCAGCTTCTTCAAATGAGTCCACCACCTCGATTCGGCCATTTTTGACGCATACCGAAAGATCCTACATATCCAACCTCGAAATAAGCCATTTGGGTGTTGCCAACTTGCTGATAGTGGGCCCCATGCTCTTTTTGAGAAGTGCAGGAGGTCCCTTCCATCAAAATAACACTTTGTCCAACTCCGCTTGGATTCTTCTCTCTGTCTTCGCAGGCCATCTCCCCATGATCTGGGCCCTCGTGCACTTGTCGGATCGAGTATCTTTGGCGTTCTCTTCAACGTGTTTCGTCGGGTTCATTGTTTTCACAGCTCTGGCTGATTGTATCTTCGATAGTGCCCAAGTGGTTGTTACAAGGTGGGAGGTGGTAGGGTACCTGATGATCAGCGTAGCAGGACTACTGCTGGCCCGCCATCACTTGGTGGCCGCTAAAGCATAAGACATTGCATCCATAAGTAACGATCGGTCATAAAAACGTATGTAGCAGAACTATCCAATATGTCAAATAAAGACTGTTGAATTGCACGGGAGAGGGCGAATTGCGCCAGATCACCATTTTAGCACCACCACGTTCTTGTTGCCCTTGGTGGTGATCCCTTTCTTGATCAATTCGAGTGCTTCATCGTCCGAGGCGGACGCAGGGTTCCACTCAAGCTTTGTGACCTTTTCTTTGGGAGAGATGAGCTTACCTTCCGCGTACAAACGGGCCACATTTGCAACGGTGTCTCGCTTATTCTGCGGATCCTCAATGGAGTTCTTGGTGACCCAAAAGCCCAAACTTTTCAAACCTTTGAAGATATGCAGCGATGGAGGTAGAGTGATTGGCTGCTTCGCCATACCTCCATACGTCAACATCGTGGCATTCACGTCCAGCTTGCGGGCTAGTTGTGTAGACGACTTGCCACCCACGGAGTTGAGACCCAGCTTAACATGAGCGTCAGGTCCCAGAATTTTCGGCAACTCGTTTTTGCTGAACTCCCTGTCATTGTTCTGCGACTCTGAGATGACCTTGGTAGCGCCATATTTCGATTCCAGCTCGTGGGCCACTTCCTCAAAGTTGTCACGGTCTCTGATGATGCTGAGGGTCTTTATATTTTGCAACTTGGCCATCTGGGTCACCAACCTCGACACCGACGACGTTCCGGCATTCTGGACCAACCAGTCGTTGCCATTGCTATCCCACTCGACGTAGTTGTTGAGCATCTGGTATGCAGTGCACCCATTCACAGCAATCGACGCTGCTGCGAACTTATCGCAGCCTTCCACCTTCACCATTTGCGAAGCGTCTTTACAGGTTCGATAGCTCGACCAGGTACCAAAATTCGCTTGCAATGGGATCACCATATCTCCTGGCGTGAGCCCATTGACCGTTTCCGGGACATGAACCACTTCAAAGACACCTTCGTTTCCGGCAACTGCACTGGGCTCTTTAGTGCCCAATTCCAGTGTTTTCTCGGGCTTTGAAGGGTACACGCCTTCCAATTGGTTGATGTCCGATGGATTGATTGGGAACGCTAGTGTACGCAGCAGCACCAGCTTTTCGAGATCCTTTGGTTTGTACTGGTGTACCGACAAAACTTTGGTAGGATCTTCAACGTCGTGTGTTGAATACACGAACGACTTGAACGTAGAGGTAGCCATCGTTCTGCTTGCAATGCCCGCTGTGCCCGCAATTAAGGATTTAGCGCAAGGTTTCACCGAAGCTAGATACATAAGACTATATATACTCTTCTAGATACTTGAACTTTGACAAGCTTGACTAAGTTAACCAACTTTTGACCAACTTTTGACTAAACTTTTGACTAACTTGACAAACTTGACAAACTTTAAACCATATTGAATATATAATTGGTCAAAATAGGAGGAGTATTCGTGCTTCTGATCTTAGTTTTGAATACTTGGCTCGTCCCTAACTAAATACGATTGTCATAGTCTAGTTAAACCAAGTGATGTTCCCGTATGTGCTCTTGTGTTGTTAGCAGTGTTACTGGCAATAGTTCAACGGTAGTTTAATCTTGCACTCACACATCAACATCATCCCAGGTAGTGCTCTTCAAATAGGCGACTCGATCGTTGATGTAGGTGCACATATTGCGAAGTTCTTTAGCTGGGGACTTGCTAGCAGCGACCTGGGATGACAGGTATCCAAAGCTTTTGTAGCCATCTTTCATTTCGCACAGGTAGGTCTTGAACACATCCCAATTGGCCAACTCAAGGTCATAGCCAGTAAGTTCGGAAAGCTTGGATCCGTACATGCGGTAGTGTCCAGAGCCGGCCGGTTTGTACTCGGAGTCATGTTGATGGTTCTTGTAGGCCTTGGCACCGTCATACATCATATCGCCAGACTGATACCACTCCCATGGGTCATATTTGGGCAAATGGGAGTGGACAAAGGAAACTTTGGTGAACTTGAAAAAGGCAACGAAATCTTCTAGATTGTACGAGTCTCGAAGCTTCTCGTAGAGCGCGTCGCGCACCTCGGTACTATCACGACACTGCTTGTAGCGCTCATCAGCCTTGTTGCTGAAATCTTTCTGGTGGGACTTGTACCATTCGTCGCAGAATTTTTCTTCTTTGTTGCGATAGGTGTTTCTCAAATACTCGACAGCAACGGAATGGCACCGAACGTCCTCGATATAATCGTGCTGGAGCATCGCAGTACCTCTGAAAGACTTGGCGTCGCCGGCCTTTTCGAGATCTTCGTCGGCGATACGAATCTCGTCCTTGGTGTCCGTCCAGTGGCCAATAGCAGATACTGGCGTTTTCACCTGGTGCCACGAGTTGGGTCCGTGCAATACTCTGCTGGCCAACAAAAATGTATCCTTGTCTCCCTCGCCTGCAAATCCTTGACCTAACAGCGGATAGTAGTAAGCCGGCCCGTTGAAATTGAAATACAGACTCAAAAGTAACGTATCCAAGTGTTTTTTCTTGTTTACCAGCAATTGGCCCGATTCCGTGCCGCCATCTGGAATTGTGTTAGCTAGGTCATGGAACGGTGAGGTTTTAGAGTCTCCCTTGAACATGTATGAAGGTGACCCGTCGTCAATAGAGTTCCGATCTCTGTGGTCCCGGTTAAGCTGCAAGTTCAAAAGGTCGTAGAGTTTAGGGTGGTGCAAACGGCGCCAGTAGTCAGGCCACAGGATTAGGCCCTTCTCACCAAACTTGTTGTTCGTGAAGTAGCCCTCCAGCGAGTTGATCACGTAGTTGTCCGAATCCAGCATCAAAACCCGTTCGAAACTTGACACCAGCAGCGCTAATGACTTGATCTGGTAGCCCTTCAGATGCTGCAATGACTCTTTGTTCATAACCTCATCCAAAAAGATGCATCTGGTGAGCCCTGTAGGGTCGAGTGCTGGCAACACGTTGTCGCAGAATCCTCTGTCTGCGTTGTCCTGCGGAGGAATGATGATTTCGATTGGAACGGAATCTTTCATCTTGATCCCACTATTTTGACGGATCGCTTTGATCGCAGGAAGAGCAAATAGCGTATATTTCCCGCCTCCTACGATGACAATACCCTCGCCGTGGAAAGCTGATTCATTATCATCTTCGAACAACGGCAGCAAGTCGTCTGCGATAGATTTTCTGAAGCTTTCGAAGTTATTGCGTAGCTTACCCAAAGTCTCATCTGAGATTTGAACGCAGTTGCTGAGGGATTCCTCTGTCAGCTTGTGGAATTGTGCGGTGTCTGTGATTGATATATCTGTAAGGTCGCATTCTTTTTTCGGTGTAACGTCAAGTTTACCTTCGGGAGAGAACTTCATGATTCTTTTCATGGTTTCATCGATCGCTTTGCTGACGATTCCATACTGTTTTAGATTCATGCTTGAGTTGATGTTATCATAGTCAGTGAACGTCGAATCTGTTTCTTCGTCGGAATCCTGAATCTTACCGGCTGGATTTCCATCTTCCTTATTCTCGTCATCATACAGCAGCATGTCTGTAGACACGTCTTGGCCGTGAAACGTGTGGATTACCGCTATCAAAGCGACAAGACCAACTATGGCCATGATGATGGTTGACAAGTTTTTGGACTTTCCTCGCCTAAAAACATGGTTTGACTGTCTCAAACGCGTCCCAAGAAGATCCAGGGTGGCACCCACCCTTCTTGGCAAGCTATTGACAGCTTGAAGGGGGCTCATAGTCGGCTATTTGAGTGATTGAGGAGTCGTTGATTTTTCGCGATGGAAGCAGACGGTAGGTTCAGTAATATAGATGGATATTGATATTTACTGTTGCTGTTCAAGTGAAGCGTCAGCGAATGAAAAAGAGTTGTATCTCGAGAGGGAAAGACATGAGCGAGCGGAAAGTAATATATTTGAATTGCTTGTAAAATTCTGAGTCTGTGGAGTGTTGTTTGAGCTTTTTTGGAGTTATAAAGCGTGCTGTGAAAAGAGTTGAATAAATATGATGGACCTTTCTGTTAATGGAGGTAAGTACAACATTCAAGGCTTGTTTTAAGGCCGGGAGAGATTTTGAATGAGAGCTTAGAAAATGTGGGTGATAATTTGGAGACTATGGCGTAGAAAAGTGTGTTTGGTTACTTGATATTGTAAGATCAGATTGATGAATTTGGAGTGATTGTTGAGTTACGAGCACTGAGAAAGACGAATTGAATTCATGAAAGAGATATATTTTGCAATCGAAAAACAGCTAAATGGATGGCAAATTGTTCTGACAGCTCTTTTTTTTCGCTTTTTGGTTACCAAGTTTCCAGTTTCCTTGCAGAACATACCGACTTAGATCGACATAACAACAAAAATCATATTAATTCAACCACAGCAATCGGTCATTGAAATACAATTCGGATGGCCTGAATCCTGAACCTATTCTCTTTGATGCGATTGTTGTCCGGAACCTATGGAAACCGACGATGAAAGGGTCCTACAAGCATATCATTTCGTACCTATCTTTCGCCGTGGTCAAAGTCAAGAGACCAGTGACGTTTTCGACATCGTTGATCAAGGATAGACCCGTCTGATAGCCAAAGAAGCTGTATCGAGGAAATCAAGATTAATGGTCTTTTTTTTATTCGTAATACCAATGCCATTCGGTTGATTCCCTTGACAAAATGCGGTTTCTGCCCTTCGAAAAGTTCGCACATATGGCGAAGTTTTGGATTGTCCCGCAACAGTTGTTAAACAATTTCAATAGCACTCGCTCTATTCTGTACAATTCTCAGAGCACCCAATTCCATTAGCGTTCTCGCCTCTTATTTTGACGTCGTCGACGTGTCAGCTAATACAGTTCACCTGCTTGCGACGCAGTATAAAAAGTCTAGCTTCCAGTCATCATTTTCAATCCCTTTCAGTTCCTGGTAATTCAAATATCAGTTTTGACAGTGTTTGGTCAAGCAACGGTTTTATCTCAAGTCTCCTTGCCAAGTCTTCAATGTCTCTTCATTCCTTCACCAAAAGCGATCTCATCACTTGCTTCAAAGCAGGAAACAAATGGATGAATTGCGACACGGAATCTGTTGAAAGCTTGGTAGATATGCTGCAACCCGGCAGCATTCCAAATTCTGGCTGCCAAACTCCCCAGTACGATAATAAAGACGAGATCAAGCTAAGAATCGAGTATATCATCGGAAGACACATACTCAAAGGCAGAAGTGAGAGTAAACCATGGCGTGCGTATCTCAAAATCCTCAAAGTGAAAAAAGATAGAATGGATAGCGTGGAAGAACCTCAACACTTATTTTTCAAACGTCAAACTCGGTCGTCAACGGTAGATCCTCATCATTCGCAATCCTCCATTAACTAGTTGAATTTATCTATGCTATACTACACTTTTAAAGTTAATACCGTTATCCCCTCCCTCTCCGTACCGTAGTGCTTTTGAATTTTTAGTACACACTGGTTTTTGAGCCAACTCGTTAGAAATGGCGTTCCAGGTAGCTTGTGCTCGCGACGTAGCTGAACCCTTGGAACAATTGAGCATGCTCGGGATTCAATTCTTGAATATCGATGCAACCATTGGCACTGTCTAGCCGCATATTGGTGAATTCTGAATCGAAGTTCTCCGCCAGCTCCCAGTCCGTGATGATAGGTAAAATTGGTCCATTTGTTGCCTTCTGAAGTTCCCCGCTCTCCAGTTTGGTCCAGTCAATCTTGCGGAATATAAAATGGGACTGGAAACTCGTAGTTTTCGCTTGTCCGGCCTTTTTCTTCTTAGGCTTGGGGCCGTCAACAGCCCACAATCTGTCAACATCCCATCTCTTCGACACATCTTTTTTGAGTAAGGATCCCAAGAAATCTTTCATCCCTTCGCTAGAGAAAGTCGGGATCCTAGGTCCTGTGTCTTTCATGATCTTGTTGAGTATAACTTTATGATTTGGACCCGTGTACGGTGGCTTGCCCGTGAGCATATCGTAAACTAAACATCCAAGCGAGTACCAGTCGCAATTTTGAGTGTAGGGCTTACCGTCAAGAATCTCTGGGGCACAGTACTCAGGGGTCCCGATAATTGAATACAGCGTCTCCACTGGTTCTGCCTGTTCCGGTTCGATACCATCTTTATTAAAAGGTTCGCAAGCGCTTTTCTTGCTGAGTCCGAAATCAGTCAGTACCAAATGTCCTCGCTCATCCAAAAGACAGTTTTCAGGTTTAAGATCGCGATAGACTATCCCTCTCTGATGTAGAAATTTTATTGCAGAGCTTATTTCGGCAGCGTAGAAGGCAACTGTATCTTCGTCAAGCACGCCTTGCTCTTTCAAATGATAAAAAAGCTCACCCCCAGGTATGAACTGCAGGACTAGATATAGTTGATGATGGTCATGAAACGTGTAGAACAGTTTCACAATGTTGGGATGCTCCAACTTCGACAAAATTGTTCTTTCCGCGAAAGTACGCTCCAGTTTCTTCTCAAGCGCGTATTCTTCCGACTCGAACATCGAGGATTCGTCATGGATCAAGATCTCCGCCTTTTTTAGCTGTTTCATGGCAAATAACCGACTAGTATGCGAGTCTTTAACAAGCAGTACTTTCCCGTAGGCTCCACGACCTAAGACTCTGATAGGTTTAAAGTCTTCAAGAACGCGCGGGCCGTGTTTTTGAAGGGTAGTCGCGCTACATATAGATTCGGTACCTTTGGTCTCGCCCTGCGTCATTGGAAGCCGTCTTGTATTTGGAGGTGTGACCACGCTCATTTTATCGTAGACAGACGACCGTCTCCGCTCTTTGTTGATGGCCAAAGGTGAGCTGGATGGAATTGCCAGACGTGAAAGCGACTCTTGCGGTTGCGGTCCCACAGAAAGCAGGTTCTTATGCCATAAGTCATTGGATGTTTCCTGTTCGAAATCATCATCTTCGCTGTCAATCAACGCACAGCTACCATTTACGGTGAGCCTGGCGATGTCTTCGTCAAGAGAAAATATCGCCATGCTAGTAAAATGAGCTTGTTATTTTGGCCTCGAGCCCGAGCTAAAAACGGTGCCTAGGTGGTTGATCTCTGTCTGTTCTTTCAGGTCGATTGAGATGAGATGAGATGAGCTTCGAGCGATAATTGCATGTTAATTATTTCATTGTAGAAAGACCTTAGTAAATAGGTCGACAAAAGACATGAATATTGGGTAATTAGAGTCTTTAAAAAGGCTTGAATAGTACCAAATTTTGGAGTGCCATGAAATGAGAGCTCTGAGCTTCAAATTGGTTTTTTCAGCGGCGAAAACGGTCAAAGACTGAAGAAGTTTTTTAATTTATACATTTTTAGTGAAAATGACACGTTCTTTGACTGCAAAACAGCCATAGTGGTTATTCAAGCCACTCAGATAATTTCAATACCTTTCATAGCGCTTTTGGAAGAGAAACTGGGTTCTTTACCAGCGATGAGATGTGGTATGTGCGAAAAACTCCGGGATCGTTATATACGAAACTAACTACTTGCTAGCTGCCCCATTGCAATTGAAAGCTTTTGAATCAAAACGTTGGAACCGGAGGATTTTTTAGACCATGAAAATGCCGATACTTCTTGGATTTCAAAATATAGAAGTTTTTACTGAAACTCAAAAAGCCTTATAATGCAGTGTATTAAGGCTGACGCCCTAGAGCACTGTGAACGAGAGAACCACAAATGGCCTGACATGGCTGTGATTTGCTGTTGGCGCCCGAGAAGGGCCTCTGGCTCTCTTTAAAGAATAGAATTCGCGGCCTCTAAGACTTTTCACGTTACACGGTGTATGTAGTCTGAAATGATAAAAATTGTTCTATATAAATCTGGATAGAATATCGAATGTGACTTTTGCGACTCTTTATCTGCTGCTGCTGCTGCTGCTGCAAAGAATGCCGAAGCTTACCGAAGGCTGAGCTGGCTTCACTAGTATCCCGATGTTTTGTGCTACAGTAACTCGATCACGTGACCTACATGCAACTCTTTGTATCCATTCATATGCCAGCAGGAGTTGCACTAGTACTGTTCAACCCGTTTTACCAGAATACCGGCAATATCGCCAATGTCATTTGCTTTTGTTCTTTCCCCTTTTCAGCCAGTTGTCGTGCTTATCCACCACCATTAGCTAGTCACATCTCTACTCGATCCTCCAGTCGTCACTAGCAGCTATAAATTTCTCCCGACTAGCTGACACGCGCCAAGCCTCTTCCATCCAAAGCCTCTACCGCTCGAGAGAGGCTTGTCAGGGCTTGGCAGAAATGCAACGCTGATTGCCAAAAAGTCCACAGGTGCTTCTCTGAAGATTATGCAAATTCATAACAATTTAACCTTAATCGTTCACTACTTTCAGAACCCTGCAGTAATACTCTGCGATTTACGCTGGTTGCATATCAATTCGGGCATCACAAGCCACCCTGAGAATTCTGCAGAATTACGTACAGTTCAATGCACCACCTCTTGAATCCCTTCGCCGCACTGTTGCCGAAAAACTGAAATTTCAGTCATTGCGTGCGTTCATGTAGAGGCGAAATAAGCTGGCGAACAAAGAAGAGCGCGTGCTGCTTGTATGCTGACGTTGCTACAGGATGAGCCAGTCAACTTGTCTGCGGCCGAGATGCGGCCGAGATGCCGTTAACATAGCAGAAACTGATAGGGCTTTTCAATGCTGTTGTCAGTAGAAGCAGCAATGAGTTTCTCACTTAACCCAAATGCTTGAGTGGTGTTCATAACAAAGCCTCTGAAAAGCGAAGTGCTTCAAATGTGGCTAGGAAAAAATGTATAAGAATGCGGACTAGATTATGGATTTAGAAGCAATGTTGTATCTCTTGTAATGGTTTTAACTGTGCCAGACACTAATTACTGACACACGGTGAAAGTCAAAAACAATCAAAATGAGCTCCAAAGTCACTTTCTGGGACGGAAAAGAACATATCGTGTATGTGGTGGAAATTGCCTTCTACAGCGTCCTTTTCATTGCGTCTGTGGCGGCATTGTTGAGAAGACGTCAATTGGTCAAGGGCACCATACTTTGCACGATTTCTGCTCTCAAAATTAGCGGTTCGGCAGTCAGTGTTCATGCAGCGATTCAAACCGTCAATGCAATTAATAGCCCAGACACTTCCAAATTTCCTTCTACAAGTCTTGTTACCGTTGGCGCAATTTTGACATCGCTAGCCACAGCACCGTTGCTTGTGCTGACACGAGCGTTTTGTCCGGAAGACAGTCTGCACAAAAAGTTGCAGAGATTTTCCAGGATCTTGGTAATTGTCCCTGCTATTCTCGCTATTGTTGGGTACAATTATTGGGCTGATGGAGGATCTTCCATGGACACAGGTATCGCTCTCGTGAAAGCGTCGTCGATTCTATATGTGGCACTGTATCTGCTTTTCGTTGCAAGCGGTTTGAAAAAGTATCTGCAGATACGCGACAGCGCAACTCGGCTCGAGGCAACGGGTATCTTCATTGTCTTGACAGCAATGCCTTTTTTCATAGTTCGGTTCGTCTTCGTCATTGCCTCTTCCTTCTCATTGACCACCAACATGAATGCCCACCACAAGTTCAGCTATTTTGATGGAGACTGGAGAATCTCACTAAGCATGTTCGTGGTTATGGAGTTCGTTGTTGAAATAGTATACTGCTTTGGCGTCCACCTGCTCATTTCCAGAGAAGCCCAACAAAGCTTTGCGAGTAGCGACGAAGCAACAGAAAAGGAGAGCGCTTGAAACTGTCAGATCAATAGTTTATTCTAGTTGCAAAACCTGTTTTAATTGAGTAATTCTTCGATCAACGTACGAGTTTGCCATGGTAGGCAGTTAAATATTATACAATTCCGATAACTGACCGTAAGCTTTATCACTGAGAAATCCGTTGCTGTAAAGAACTTCATTCAGGATCTTGATAAGCTCAACAATCTGTTTTTCATTGAAATTGAGTAGGATTGTGGATATCACGGTTTCGACAGTTATTCTTTTTTCACTGATAAAGGTCTCGTAGTACAAGTTCATGAAAGAGCCCATGAGGAATTGGCAGTCGACTCTGTCAGTAATACCACCGTGGCCCGGAATGGACTGACCGAAATCCTTCACTTTAAAGGTTCTCTTGAGACCCGAGGCAAAGAAGCCTCCGAAGGGTGCAAACAAGGATGCAAAGGTAGCTAGATTTAGTGCATGCAAGTAGATAGGTTTGATGGTGACAGTGCTAATGCCAAGCTTTTCAAACAGAATAGGCGGCAGCCTGTAGTCCTGTGGGAGGAAAACGGGGTTCAGATCGCATGTTAGCGGGGTGAAAAAGTTGGTATTGATGTCCTTGACTGGGCAAGTCATGTATGTGAAAGGCGTGAGCAACCGCGTGAGAATAACACTGGCTATGGCGGTGAAGATCCATGCACCCAAGAACCCTTCCAGCGTTTTCTTGGGTGAGATTTCGATCAATTTGGTGCGTCCAAACGTGATGCCGCACAAGTAGGCAAAAATGTCGTTGACGATTACAAGTCCACAAGGCAGCAGGAACCAGATTAGTCCGTTAAGCACATTGTTGATAACCAGATGGGCTTGGAAAACCACCAGCAGCAACACCATGTGTGTAACACACAGGGAACCGAATTGGAACTTCAAATGGCCCTTGCGCAGACTAAACACAAAGAAGACGAATCCAAGCACGTAAAGACAGTAGCAAATGAACAGATGGTTTGAAGCCACCAAATTCAACGCTCTGTAGTGGATAAAATAGTACTGGAAGAATTTGAAAATCGACCTACCGTCAAGATAGTAGATGGTAGTGAACAAAAAGTACCAGTTCAGTGTTCTTGTCAACGGCAGATTTTTCTCGCGGCTCGAAATCGATGTCACCCGGATGCACTCTTTGAAAGCTGCGATTTGGCAAGCCAGGATCAGCAACACGCACCAAAAGTGGCCGGAGGCCAGCGTGATGAAGAACCCACTGATCATAATGAAAGTCCACACCGTACGCACCACGAAGTTGTATCTTTTCGACTCATTTGCCGTCTTGGAATCATTTTTGGTCTGTTTTTGGTCGTTTTTGGACGTATCTTGTTCGCCTGAAACCGTGCTGGTCTCTGCTGCGGCTCTTTTGAGGTTACCGTTACTCCTTTTGCTCTTTTTCGAGGCCATTGCGTCTCTAGCTTCAGAACTCTTTATCCAGGGTTGGGTTTATGGCAAGGATGGCAATGACAGCTAAGAAGTGTGGTGGCAGTTGCAGAGAGGGCACGATGATGAGCTTGATTTTTATTTTTCATTTGAAATTTTTCGGAGCGTGTGACTTTCACATGGCAAACGAAGAAAAATCAACAAACCCGAAAAACGAAGATGGCAAAAGGTCAGATGACCAGGCCAGCACACGTGCTCACTTGCACACGTGACCAAAGAGAAAGATCCCATCCCAGGCCTCTGTTAAGCCACCCAGACACCGCATGCATAGCTCATCACTCTCCCAAGAAAACCCTACAACAGACCTTGTTTGTCCAACTCATCGTACATGCGCTGTGTCATAACATTTCCGTGCTGGTCCTCCACCTCTATGTCCATCTTGTTTGCTCCCGAACGAGCCACCACACCAGATCCTCGCGTTTGTAAGTTTGAAGCCAATTTCTGCACATCTGCAATTGTCGTAAGGCCCTGGAACGTAGTAGAGGGCTCTACACCCAGCTTGCGAAGACCTGAAGTATGAAGAGGCTCTGCGAAATGCTTGTCGAATTGGCGGCGTCCTTTGTAGGCGTGGTTTCCGCATAGTTCGCACCGATACTCGATGTCCAGTCCCTGCAACTTGTAGAGCCAATGAGGAATCGGAAACCCATCAGGCCCCAAAGGCAGATCTGGAGCACTGTCCAGATTACTCTGCGTTTCTGCAACGGTCACATCTGCGACATGCTCTTCAGGTTCAGATGCATTGTAGACTGGAGCCTCGTAATTAGCTGTAATCCGTTCGAGCTCCGCTTGACGCTCCTCAGATGTGAAACCTAGTTTCCGCTCGACAAATTCTCGCGTGCGTGAAAGTTCTTGTGCCAGGAATTCGCAGGCTTTGTGCAGTTTATGCTCTTTGGCCAAAAATTGTTCGTTTTTGCGCAGATTTCCCAGATGTTTCTTGCCTGTGAGATGCGCAGAGTACACGGTGTGAGCCTTGAAGTGCTTATCACACGGAATGCAGTAGAACGATTTCGAATGATCGTCAATTAGCGGTTCAGCTAAATAGGTTCGAAACTCTGCGTCAACCTTTGCGTCCACGCTTCTCCAGTCCAAGACCGGGTATGCACGTCTGGAGAACCCATCGACATAGTCACAAAGCGTTGAAATAAAGTGTCTGTAAGCTCCACTGTTACGATTAGACCCGGGATGCGTCAAAAACTCTTTGGTTCGAAACTTTTCGATCTGCGATAGAAACTGCAAGAAAGTGACATCACCGCTCTTGACCACACCTAGCCACTGCTGGTGAAACGGGGTCAAATCCAAAACCTCCCCGTACTGTTCATCTCTGGAGAACAAGGCGTTCACGTCCAGATCTTGCGCTTTTCTTGACAGGACGTCTTTCGACGACGAAGTCGAGTTCGAGAACATCGCGTAAATATCGCCAGCTTCATCAGCCTCATCTCCAATGCTCTCAACTTCACGCAAGAATTCGTCAATAGAACCCTCAGAGACTCTGTATTTACTGGCATCTTCAAATTCCAAATTTACCAATTGATCACAGTTCTTTCGATATGTTTCCAAAAACAGCGCAATTTCGTGCTCCTGAGCTGCCATTTGCTTCCTGCTTCGTTTGGGCTTCTTAACGGTGTATAGCTTATTCTCAGTCTTGCTCACTGGGGATTCTTCCGGAAATATCCATTCCATGCTCATCGCTTTCCACTGATCGACATTTCTATAAAAAAGTTCGGGGTTTCGCTTGAATCGGGCGCTAATGGCATTTTCGATCAACTCCAGTTCTTCTAACTTCTGTCTAGCGCTCTCATAAGCCACCATAAGTGTATTCTTAGCTGCCTTTCCTGGTTTTAGTTTCTAGTTAGTTGTTAAACTGAATAATAAGATGTCGGTTATATATACTTACAATTCAGGACGACATACAAGTTTAAAGAACAATGTGACAAAGCTCAGCACTCAGCTCTCTTATCCCGTCAATTATGTTATCAAGAGCTTGATATTAAGTATTTACTTGTATGTAGGAAACAAGCAAGACGATCTCTGGCGAGATCTATCAGTACTTCCGCTTTTTAGAAGGACGAGCGTTCTTGGCCTTGCGGTTTTCCTTAGCCACTCTTTCCTTGTAGATCTGTTGTGGAGTCTTCAATTCACTTGTAGAACCAGGCTTGTTGAAGCCCTTGACGGGAATACCACTGCCAATGGCCTTTTCAACCTTCTTTTTCTGAGAGTGGTAGTCGTCTCTGTGCTTATCGGGAAGTCTAGGAGCCTTGACTTGTTTGTGTTTGAATTTTCCACCAACGGTTCTCTGCGAGCCAGATCTTGTAGGATCACTGAGTAGTTTCGACGTGGAGCTCGACTCGCGAGCACCCACCTTGATGGGCCCTAGCTTGCGTGCCTTGGACCACTCGTCAAACTTCCCGGAGCGGAACGAGGCAGGTATCTTGTGACCACTCTCACCCATTATGTATTTCTTGTTATCCACACCCTGAGAGTTCACGTACTTCTTACGTTTCTTGTCCCATTTGACAGTGGCCACTTGCTTGTGATTCTGGACCTTGTCGTCGTTTTGCAGGTCAAAAGTAGCATTAGCGGCTTCGTTCGTGAACCCGGTGGTCAACTGCAGCTGTTTGTCTTGAATCTCATGTGCTGGTGCGTAATGAGATAGGAAGAAGGCTGGGTCCTTATAGGTCTTGGATTTTTTGTTGGGCTTCTGACCGTCAAGGACCTCGTCGGCGTCTTCGAACTCACGATTCAAAACTTCCTCGGGCACAGAGTAACCAACTTCGTTGCTGTCACCCTTCAGAATCTCGTCCTCAACCGTGTGTCTCAAACCTGCCATTCTCTCTTTCTCGAGAAGCTCTTTCCGTTCACGAGCCCTGCGCTGGATTGGCGCTATCTGTCTCCGTCTTTTCTTCATGAGCATTGCCATTTCATCGTCATGATTGCGAGCAAACTCAAAGACAGTTTCCTTGTGATTACGATTCTGTAGCTTAGCTAGAAAATCAAGCTTATCCTTCTCAATGTTCTTACCAAACTTGAGATTCTGCTCATCCCACCCACTCGACGCGACTTCCTTTGACCTCTTCATCGATTCTTGAGATGCTGGAGGACGCGTTCTGAAATATAGTTTCTCGGCTTTGGCAGCAATAGCTTTGAGTTGCTGCAAATCAAAGCTCGATTGCAGTAAAGTTTTGAAAAGGTCTCCACAAGTTTCGAGTTCTAATCTCGGACAACTGCCTAGCACCATCCGACTAGTGTAGGAAACTTTGGGGGGTTTGAAAGTCAATTCGGAGTTACCTTCGCTTACCCACTTGGATTTGAGCATCTGGGTAGTGGCTTCGAACATCGGTGTCAATAGAATTTTCCTTCCCAAAAACAGTTCTAGATCCAAAAGATATGGTAGCTCGTTGTCAGAAACAATTGAGTAAGCGGAACCTTTGTTACCGGCTCTTGCTGTTCTACCCACTCTATGCACGAAAATCTTGGAGGATGCAGGTAGCGAGTAATTCACTACATTGGCCAACATCGGAATATCGACACCTCTGGCTGCTACATCCGTCACCACCAAGATTGTTGTTAAGCCAGATCTGAAGTTGAAAAGCTGCTGGCGACGAGCATGCTGATCGAGCGTACCATACAAGTAAGAAACAAGATATCCGCAGTTTTTGAGCAGCTGTGTGAGGTACTCGACATGATGCTTCGTGGGAGCGAAAACAATGGTAGCTTTTTCTGAAGGTAGCTCGTTTGCTGCCGGTAGCCGTTTGCGTGGTCCAGACTTGTGTTTCTTTTTGTTGCGTTTTGTCTTGTTATTCTCACCATCGTCACTGTCATCGCTGTCTTCATCTTGTTTCGTCTTTTTGCGGAATTCGAGTAGCTGTTCCTCAGTGGCAACCGGAATATCCATGACTTCTTGCAGCAAAAACAGTAGATTTGCTTCTCTTTCCTCATTCTTTGATGTCAAGTAGAGCATTTCCAGGTTCTCAGATACCTTAGTCTCAGCATCCAGCCTCACTAACACTGGGTTCGTCAGTCCGGCTTTGGCAAAATCAACTAGAGAAGCGGGCAATGTAGCCGAAAATAGTAACGTTTGTCTGTTGGATGGGAAAGCGGCCAATAGTTCGTTAAGTTGTTCTTCAAAACCCATTTCGAATAATCTATCAGCTTCATCGAACACCACATACTCCATGGATTTCAAATCAAGATTCATCTCCACCTTCAAATGCAAAAACCGACCAGGTGTGGTAATCAGGACGTCCGGGTTGGACATCATTGCACTGAATTGATCTTCTAATGATTCACCACCAGTTATCAAAATGCTACGAAGATCCGAGCCTTTAGAAAACTCACGAAACACCTTATGCGTTTGCATCGCCAGTTCTCTTGAAGGCGAAAGAATCACTGCACGAGCACCGATTTTGGCAGAGTGACATTTAAGTCTTTCGATCATGGGGAGCACGAAAGCAGCAGTTTTACCAGACCCCGTTCTGGCCATACCCACAATATCACGCTTCTGCAAGATCAATGGTATGGTTTTACGCTGAATTGGAGTTGGCTGGCGAAAACCTTTTTTACCGATGTTCGATAAAACAAGTTTTGACAATCCAAAACTGGCAAATGACCCTTTCTTGTGTTTAGCGTTAGCATTACTTGTAGTTGAAAAATACTCTGTGACCTCGTCAGCAGCATCCTGGGCTCCCTCTGTTCTTGTGTCATCTTCGTTGTCCGACAATTCCAAAGTTGGGAAGGCCAGGGTCGACTGAGCCTGTTTTCCACCCTGGTTGTTCTTTTTCTTGGAAGAGGTTAGGTTTTTCTTTTCCTCGTCATCACTGGACTCTATGATGTCCTGGATCTCCTTCTCTTCTCCACTATCACTCTCTTCATCGCTAGAGCTGCTTTCGTCTCCATCTAGTGCGATGTTGCTCGCGATGTCCACAGTGTCTTCATCATCCGAGAAAGTTTCCTCTTCTCTAGGTCTTTTGAGCGTAGATTTAGCCATTCTTCTTACAAACCGAGTAAAGAAAGATCGCTGATTTCAACTAGATATTCCCCTACGCTTCTAAAAGCTTCCTTTGTACTGGTTTTGCAAAGTTGCAAAGAGCTCATCGCGTAGCTCATCTCATCTCATCGCTTTGAAATTTTTCAATATTACCTATATATGCATTAAAAGTTCCAACTTTAATGTCAGTATCAAAAGGCTCTAAAATTGGCAACTTTGAAAGATCGTTAACAGCCCTAGAGAGTGCAGATCTGACTTCATAGATACATTTATGGATAGAGCGAAATGTTTAGCACAACTGTTGAAATTTTCGGGGCTTAAATCGAGACAGTTACCGGGCTACGGTCCTTTGAAACTTCCCGGCAAATTTGACAACGTTGTGGTGGCCATGTCTTCCGGAGTGGACTCATCTGTTGCAGCTGCATTGTTTGCTGAGTTCCCCAAAGCTCAAGGTATTTATATGCAGAACTGGTCTGCAACCGAGGACACTGTGGGTCCTGGAAAAGAGTTCTGTCACGAACGGGATTGGAAGGACGTCGAAAAAGTGGGTAAGCATCTGGGGTTGCCAGTGGATCGTGTCAACTTTGAGCAGGATTACTGGCAAGACGTTTTTGAGCCGATGCTACAAGGATACCAGCAGGGACTCACACCCAACCCAGATGTGGGATGCAACAAATTTATCAAATTTGGCAAGCTCAAAGCACATCTTGACTCAAAACTGGGGAACAACAATTATTGGCTAGTGACCGGCCACTATGCGCAAGCACTAGATTCTATCTCATCGGGTGAGACCCACTTGTTGCGGGCTTTCTATAAACCAAAAGACCAGAGTTACTATCTATCGCAGATCCCACGCACGATATTGCCAAATCTCTGTTTTCCTATGGGGGTACTAACCAAGCCGGAAGTACGACAGATGGCTAATGAGCTAGAGCTGCCGACTGCTAATAAGCGTGATTCCCAAGGGATCTGTTTTGTCGCTAACTCGCAACACAACAAGTTCAAAAGCTTTTTGCAACAGTATCTGCCTGCGCAGTCTGGTGACATAATTACGCAAGACGAGACCAACGGGTCTAAAATTGTTTGGGGACAGCATACGGGGCTTTGGAACTACACCATAGGCCAAAAAATCGGCTTGTCCATGCCACAAGGCGACCCGCGTTACACGGGCGCCTGGTTTGTAGCGCGGAAATTGCAAGATACCAATGAAATCGTTATTTGTCGTGGACGTGATAATCCAATGCTTTTCTCTAACCGACTCAAAATAACCAAATTCGAGCCTTTGGGCGACTCCGACGACGTTTTTCACGTTCTAACAGAAACCGTGAAAGATCGCGAGATTCGCATACAGTACAGGTCTCTCCAGGATCCGATTTTAGTTACATCTATTTCAAGGATGGAAGGGGACATCGAACTTGTTTTGAACGAGCCCCAAAGAGCAATGGCCCCTGGCCAGTACTGCACCATCTACCACCAGGAAAGAATAATGGGAAGTGGAATTATAAAGTGCTCGCAGGCTTCTACATAATACGCATGATGCCGTTGATACAGCCTCAAACAGACGGCTGCAATCGATCAGGTCGAAGAGCGTGTTGAAATTGCACGCACAGGGGAAAAAACATTACTGCCAAGGTTGAGCGTGCGACGAATTTGATTCAGAGTCTCGAATTACGCCCTAGCAGCTCACCGGGTGCCTGAGAAAGATGGTCCTTTCACCGTCGCAGCAGTTTAGTACATAGTGATAAAATTTGTCACCATCAATTTCGAAAGCACCTATGACAACAACGACTCGAGAGATTTCAAAAAAGACAGACTTATAAATATACATATAAGACTATCATTGATTTAGTCAAATGCGGTTCTCAGGAAGGTAGTAAAGTTATGCATATAGAAACGCATCACTATTTACGAAAGTGACGCGCGACCCATTATAAGCTTGGACCCGGGACTGAGCAGAGCAATAGCTATGAATACTATTCCAAACCTCTCTTCGCAGTTTCCGACTTCTAATTGAATATTCCTGCCAGTCGCTTTGTTTCTTGGGCTGAGTTTAGCTATTCTCATGTGATTTCGTGTTTTTCTATAATATGGTTGATAGTGGCTCCTATAAATTGAATATCCACAACTGAACTCGCCAAACGAGCAAACTTCTTACAACTTTTGTGAGCCATTGCGCTCCTATTTGACTATACCAAGACCATTTCAAAACTTCTACAACTGTTGCACCAATGCCGTTTGAAAAAGAGCTTTTTGTAGCCACTCAGGCTTTGAGAAAAACGTCATTATTGACCAAACGCATCCAATCGCATGTCATCGCCAGCAAAGACAGCACAATCACCAAAGAAGATACCTCGCCAGTGACAGTGGGTGATTACGCTGCACAAGCCATTATCATCAATGCAATCAAGGCCAACTTCCCCAACGATAAAATTGTAGGGGAAGAAGAGTCTAAAGGATTGAGCGATGAGTTTGTCACCAAGATCTTAAGCGAGATACAAGCCACCAATGCGCAATACAAGAGCAAGTTCGGTGCTTCTGGCTCTACATTAGGCCAATTCCAATTCACAAACTCGCAATATCCCTTGAGCTCGCTCAATGACGTTCGCAAAGTGATAGATCTGGGGGACTATGAAGGTGGTTCTGGCTCCAGATTCTGGTGTTTAGACCCCATCGACGGCACAAAGGGGTTTTTGCGCGGTGAACAGTACGCAGTGTGCCTGGCTTTGATTGTGGACGGTGTTGTACAGCTTGGATGCATTGGGTGCCCCAATCTGCAGCTTTCTCAATATGGTGGAAAAGACTCCAATCCTAGTTTAGCACAGGAATTGGGATACATTTTCCGAGCAGTAAGAGGCCATGGCGCTTTCTTCTCACCTACATTGGCAGAATTCGACTGGGCTCCCGTGCATTGTCGTACACTTGACTCCACGAATCCTATGGTCTCTCTGGAGGGTGTTGAAAAGGGTCATTCGGCTCATTCCGAGCAATCACAGGTCAAGGAGGCTCTAGGCATTTCTAGTTCGCTGCACCTGGATTCGCAGGTTAAATACTGCTTGTTAGCTTTAGGCCTCGGTGACGTTTACCTCAGATTGCCGTTGAAGCTGTCGTACCAAGAGAAAATTTGGGACCATGCTGCTGGAAACGTGCTAGTGCACGAAGCGGGCGGGTTGCACACTGAGAGTTTCAAAAATGAGCCTCTGGACTTCTCGAAGGGCAGAACGCTGTTATCCAAGGGTGTTATTGCGTCCAGTGGCCCTGCAGAACTGCACGAAAAGATAGTCAAGGCTGCGTCTGATGTGATGAACAGTAAATAAAAGTCATGACAAACATGATTGAAACTTTCAGTATGTATACAGAAGATAGACTTGGAAGCGGCGGAACATAGCTGGTAGCGTCGCTGCATGAATGAGAGACGGGCATGTTGGTAAGAAATCACATCTTCTACCCAACCCTCAACTCGTTTATCTACCCAAGTATCCCGTCAAGTCTCCACTCGAGTATCCCATCATTTATTGATTCAAGTGTATATAAAGGATCAAGAAAACAACAGACGTCCACTTGGTTTTCGACTCGGATCCTACAGTCGTAACAACCAAACATCGTGAATCCAGGCCAAGAGATCAACTGAACTTAGACATTCAAGTCAAAGATGAATCAACTTGGTAAAGACAGCGACGTGGACAGCACAACAGATCCTGCAGTAGTAGGAATTTCAGAAGTCGCAGATGTCGGCAATGTGGTTCCAATGACGAGAATCGACCCTGAAGTGGGCATCGCAGATCTAGAACCGACGCTTCGATTTTTCCACCAGGAGGTTTTGCAACAGGAACTGAATACTATCAGGGACCTCAAGACTGCTCAATTACAAATAGATGCTGCAATTAGTGAATTGATGCAAGAATTGGACTATAAATCTGCAGACGATGACAAGAAATACAAATTCAAATGGAGTACGGCTTCAACGTACAACCTTTTGAAGTATTGTTTTGATATTGGACCCTTTTACGGGTTCGAAAACGGCAAAGATCCTTCTTTGCGGAAACTAGAGCAAAGCAGTTTTATCTCGCTGAAATGGGGGTGTGTGTGGTACGACGTTTTGAGATCGGCTGAATTTCCTTCGCAGGTGGTCCCCACCGAACTGCAGTGCAAAACCCGCTTCAAATACTTGCTGGAACAGGCCCATTCGCGTCTTTTCATCGGTGATATCAAAAAACAATTCATTCTCACGGGTGTACCCAGGGTCGATGCTATTTTGGAAAAAGTGACCAAACTGAAGTACGAGGCCGAAGAACGTAAAACTCTATTGCAGAAGTTCGAAGGACAGCGTGCCAAACGCAGCGTCAGCGACATGATCGGCGATACCATCGACTCCAGCCTGGCGAGTGTGGAACCTGAATTGGCTGACCTCAGCCGCATTGGAGCAGAAGCCATGAATCCCATAAAGCGAAGAATCGACATAGCAGCTGCTGCAAGAGCTGTAAATGAGGACTTCCGCGATAAGCAATTGGCCCTTCAGCAGGAGCATATTGCGGTCGAACACGAACATCTGGCGTTGGCACGTCAAAAAGAGCGGCGAGAGGCCACTGACTCCAACGTGAAACGCGTAACGTCCATACTTGGGATCTTGGGCTATGCCCACGATCTCGACAACGAAAGACTCCGGATCAAGGACACCCTCCTAAATGTTCTGCAGGATGCCCTTCACGATTTGCAAACTACTATCCATTGAGATTGAGGTGCGAGCTTGCGAATTGTAATAAAACAAATATGAGAAGCTTCTGACGAGTTGGTGAAGCTTCCCGTAATGAGTAGGGTCCAGAATTGAAGGAAACGTTAGTCTTGTCACTTTGTACTAACCATTGTTACAATCCAGGTCTGATTGTAACAAACGGTCACTGTAAGAAGCAGAGTTGATATGGAAGAAAGCAGAAAATCCACGTCTCAGCGATGCACGCAGGTCTTTGCTGGTTTAAATGATTCCAACCAAAAAGGAGCGACTCATTACCAGGGACATCAAAAAATCCTTTTTTTCACCACACGAAAGCGAGCACCAAAAGAGGCTCAGGCGTTCAAACCAGAGCCTAACATAACCTTACAAAAGTCCATCAAAGTTCGAAAACTGCATAGTCTCGCCGTGGAATGTCTGTTCCCAAATGTTCGCATTGTTCGGCCTTTAACATATTTCGTAGAGAATGATGATTTAATTTTCATGGGCCCTCAAGGGTAATTTATTAGAATTATCTCAACGATATCAGCAAGATGCCGACAAAGCTAACGTAAATAGACCACTCAGGACTCAGGAAAAGAGCTCGAAACCTATCTCAAACGTTCTATGGTCTTTTCAAACACGAGGTCATTTTTTTCTGGATCGAATTTGCTCACTTTTTGCCCTGTCTACTGTCCCTCAAAGCGCTTACATATTGAGCCTTTACTCAAAAAAGTTTCGAATTTAATAGCAGTGGAAACCTGAGGCCTTCAGCCCAATAGTTGGACTCTACCGGCTAGACGGTTTCCAAATCACTGAATCCAAAATGTCTTTACCCAACACAACGTTTTTTGCAGGCGGCCATGTCATAGAACCCGTTAGCTTAAATCGCACGTGGAATACAACTACAGTTAACCAGTTGCTGGGTCTCCCGGGGATGTTTTCGACGTTTAATCGAGGGCAGCTGTTACGACTGCGTGGAATAGCAATTGCGTCCTCATCATTGTCAATTTTAGCTGCAATCGTCGGCCTATATTGCGTTCTTTGCATCGATCGGCGACGAAAGGTATTTCGACATCAGTTGATCTTGTTTCTCATATCCTGTGATTTTCTCAAAGCACTTGTACTCCTAATTTATCCCGTGGCGATTCTGATCGACAACCATGTCTACGGGTATCCAGCATTTTACAATACGCTCGGTTGGATGACGGCGTTCGCCATTGAGGGCGCAGATATCGCTATTGCCATTTTTGCAGTCCATTTTGCACTACTGATTTTTGTGCCGTCGTGGAAATGGCAGAACAACGCGAGTGCCAACATGGAAGGAGGTCTGTTCCGCGTGCGGAAATATCTCTATCCGGCAACGTTTATGCTCCCAACGGTGCTTGCCAGTCTCGCGTTTGTGGGCTTCAAAACATTCATACCTGTCAATCTGAATGACCGTGTCGTTTTGGACAACAACAATTTTGGGTTCCCCTACCAGGCTCGAGAAGGTGGTTACAAAGCCATGAGTGCATGGTGTTACCTACCACCACATCCTTTGTGGTATCGCATCGTACTAAGTTGGGGCCCTCGTTATTTTATTATCGTGCTGATCTTCACCATATACATCAGCATCTACATCTTCGTTTCGAAAGAAAATCGCAAGATCAAAAACCAGATTGGTTCGTTTAGACACGACGATAGCGTTGATATTCATCGTGACCGTGATTGCAAGGGTAAACTTCTAAGCGTGGGGCAAAGGTTTCGGATTTACTGCAGATACTTCTGTAAAAGAACAGGTCTATTAAAAATAGGTCGAAGCCTGTGCAATTTCTTCTTCTTCTCTTTTGAGGAGTACCGGGATGAGCCGGCCGAAAAGGATGACGAAGGAAGGCAGGTAGACGCTCTTGCTCGAGTTCTCAGTGATCAGGCTGCATTACAGTCAAGTTCGACTCAGGCACAAAAGACACCCATCAAGGCACACAGGTCATAACTCTCGGCTAGTGGTTCTAACGCCTTACCATATCACTTTAAAAAGAGGCATTCTAGCTTCTCCAATATGAGCCCCAGGACGCCCTTGACACGCGGTAAAGTGGCAAAACCGGCCTCAAAGGGTACTAACGTAGAGCGGGGAACAGAGCAAGACTATTTTTCACACTTGCCAACCTCGGAAGATCACCCGCTTTCAAAAAACAGTCGTCGCACGGATAAAAGCCGCTCAAAAAATTCAGTCACCTATGAAAAACATGGATCGAAAAGCTCATTACCTCGAATCGAAGCCTTGCAAGGTGACGCCAATTCACTTTCACCTATGGGACTGGCAGACTCAGGCAATGACACGTTACAAACTTATCCTGCAGCACACAGGCCGCTGGAGGTAAATAATCAGCTTCGGCGGGGCCAGAAGGATTCTAATTTTACTTTGGCTGGTACGGATCATGTATTAGGACTTCAGCACAACTTCCAATCCGAAACTTATCAGGATTTCAAGAAAAGGCGAGCTCAAATTCAAAAGCAGTTGAGGTCTATCTTCATCTATCCGTTTTCCTACGTCGTAATTTGGAGTTTCCCTTTGGCCGTGGATGTGATTCAGTATCACTACGAAATTTTGCATGGGCCAGTAATATGGCTTGAGTACATTGCAACGTTTATGCAGCCACTCAGCTGTTTTGTTGATGTTCTTGTGTTTCTATATCGAGAACGGCCTTGGAGGCATTCCTGGGCATCGATCACCAAAAAGGAGCTTTACAATAATTATGCTTTCAAAGGCGAAATTGGTGAACAGCCCATTCGGGAAATGTGCAACTCCGAACTGGGCAAGAAAGGCTGGTACTACAGAGGTAGATGGTCCAAGCTGGAATGCTGGCGATACAAGCCGCAGAGGTGGAAGAGGATAGCCTGGTTTTGCTATCGTTTTACCAAAGGTTGTTGGCACAAGCATTTTGATTTTGAAGACAGGTGCAACGACGCGACGTACTGGGACAATTATTATTTGGGGAAGAAACAAAATTTTGATCATATCGAAAGATCAAAGCTCAGCTGTGCTGAGGCATTCAAGGAGGTGTTGGACGTGGATAATAGCAGGCGAGAATCATATGTGTCCAATTCTACCGGTGAGGAATTATACGAAAATCAGGGATATGTCCGCATTCCACTCATGTGGCGGCTTGTGCACTCTTTACCCATGCTTGAAGCTGTGGACTTGGACCAGCTTGACTATGATCTACGCACCAACCAGCGCGAGTGGGGAATTGACATACCGGGGATGGGTTTAGCCCTGCAAAGTATTTCGCAAAAGAAGACGGAGGTGAGCGGGGAATCTTTTTTCAAGCCAGACTATGATATGGCAAGATCCAGGTCTGACCCATCGGAAGTCGCGCCTCTTCCACGTGCACGTTTGGGCATGCCGCGACACAGTTCTTCCCGCCTGTCCCAAAACACTCAAAATACGCAGTCCCCATTGCACAGCTTCGTTTCGGAAGCCTCAAGTAGTGGTCAAAGACAGGCATCTGCAACCAACTCAGGCGAAGCTCGTGGGATACGCTTGGGCCACAAGGAGTCTGGCAGTGCTAGCAGCAGCCAGGACTCGGATGAAGAGAACACGGCTGGTAAGAGGATAGATCTCCTGGACTTTTTGAATGGTTGATTTGGATAATCAACAGGGAAAGAAAGAAAAACCAAATAACGGAAAAAAAAACATAGATAAGTTCTCAAACTTATCCGCAAAAGGCGCAATTGGACGCCCGGGCTAGGCCCACCACTTCAGTCATGGGAATTTCGGAACTTTGTTCACACATCTGGAAAATTCCCAGCTGTTAAAATAATCACTGATGTTAATATCTTTTGATAAGGACTCATCGCCTTTCCCAGGAACAATGGAGCAGGCATTTAATCTCGCAGGTCGGACGATTTCAAAAGTGACATTTCTTATTCTATTGCCAGAATCACTGGTTTAATGTAAAGTTCTTTATTATATGTATGTTCATTCTAATGATTTGAAGAATTGAAAGGTTCAAGTATCTTGAAAGATTTAAAAGCTCAAAAGAAGAAGTAAGATGTCAAACAGCTACAGCGTGTTTGTCTCAACGTTCAATTGTGGGAAGGTTTTACCAGTTGATGATCCGATAGAGCTGAAAGCGGTGCTTTCAACGCTTCTTCCGGCAGAAAAATCGCACGATATTTATGCTTTAGGGTTTCAGGAACTAACGCCTATTTGGCAAGGCTCTTTTGCTGAAATGGTGCACAAAACGCTGCAGATCGTAGGCGAGAGTGCTGTGGAGCTTTTAAATCGGCAAAATGGAGGTCGGAGGTTCAAATTGGCAGCTTTGAATAGCACTGGTGCGATTGGGCTTTTGGTGATAGTAGCTACTGATGTGTCAGTTTCCAACATTTTGAAGGCATCTGTCAAGTGTGGAATGTTCTTTTCAAGTTTGAAGGGTGCTGCAGCGCTACAAATGAGACTGCAGTGTAATGATTCTGATGTGAGTGATTCTTTCGTTTTCGTGACAGCGCATCTTGCTGCGAATGAGGGGGAAAACGAATGTCTAAAACGTGAACAAGATTATCACACAGTTGTTGGTGAACTTCAGCGTGAACTGGGCTCTTTCAGAAACCACCACGTATTCATCTGTGGTGATTTCAATTTCCGGTCTAGCAAATGGGCGAGCAACTTAGACGATTTCTGCAATATGGACCTGGTACGTCAAGCTGTGGTCGAGCATGATGAATTGACCTTGGGACGTAAAGCAGAACGTATTTTTGGGAGTTTTGATGAAGCCCCAATCGCGTTTGGTCCAACTTACAAGTTCACCCTCACAACTCCGGATGAGCAATACAACTTGAAACGAACGCCGTCCTGGTGTGATAGAATACTTTTTCAATCCCAACAAGTGACACCAGAGATCTTGAACTACACGTCTCGCAAACGCAATGCTTCATTACAATTCACAGACCATCTTCCTGTGATTTTGGAGCTCACAGTACCGCATATCGAATTTGAACCAGTCGTTTCTTCAACACTGGAGTCACCACAGGAGCAACAGTGGACCGCCAAACTCACCGGGTCGGTGGTAGACGCTACAGTGGGCTACTTGGGACTGGCCAACGACCTATATGGACGCCAGTTGAAGATACTTGCGTTGATTTTGGCAACTTGGCTATTATGGAAAGCCTTCACGTGACCAAAATGTGTCAAGGTCACATGGTTTTAAATGCTTACTTAATCATTAAGTCACGTGGCTAGAAACAAGCTGGTCGATTACTTAAGCGGCTTTATTAATTTTTTTTCACCAATGAATTATCAGACTCGTCGCATAGAAAGAAGAGGGCCTTGAAATATTCTACTATTATATGCGATGAGCTCAGCTCAGCTGAATTCATTTTAAGAGTCCAAGATCAACGTAAAGATCGAGAAGCGACGGCTCTGTGCATGCTTCGGAAGAACGCATTGTCACTGGTGAACATCAAGAAACGATTCAGGATTTCAATGAGTGATTTTGGAGATTCCAGCGATTCTCGAGAGCCCGGAAACTTCAAAAAACGTCTGTCGACACCCAATCTGTCCTCTAGGGCTGTGGACGAGTCGGGGGAGCCAGCCGCGGACGTGGAACTTAAGAAAAAGAAGAAGCCATGTGTGGGTGAACTGCGGGACAGTGCTGGGTTCAAAATGAAAGTTCAGGAATCGAACCATCTTCGCAATAAGCAGGTGGATCCCGAATACGAAGTTAAAATTGAAGGTCCGTTACGCAAAGTTGTGCCATACCACTTCACATACAAAACATTCTGCAAGATGCGGTGGCGCGATCGGCCTCTCATTGATATTTTTGTAAGCGAATTCCGTGATCGCGAGGAATCTTACTACAGAAAAACCATCGCCAAGGGCTCCGTTATATTAAACGATAAACCGGCAAATTTGGAATCGATTGTGCGAAACGGCGACCTGATAATGCACAAGATTCATCGTCACGAACCTCCCGTGACGTCTCGGCCCGTTAAAATCGTCTTCGAGGACAAAGACATTCTTGTTATCGATAAGCCCAGCGGCATTCCCGTACATCCAACTGGTAGGTATCGTTTTAACACGGTGACCAAAATTCTGCAACGGCAAATGGGCATTGCAGTGCACCCGTGCAACAGACTCGATCGACTCACAAGCGGGCTCATGTTTTTGGCCAAAACGCCCGCCGGCGCGGACCGTATGGCTACACAGCTTAAAGCCCGCGAGGTCAAAAAAGAATACATAGCTCGTGTCGTTGGGAAATTCCCAGTCGAAACTGTGACAGTTTTAAAGCCACTACGCTGTGTCGAGCCCCGGCTCGCACTCAACGCCGTGTGCGAATCCAATGACGAAGGAGCCAAGGAGGCCGAAACGGTTTTCACACGCGTCAGCTACGATGGTCATACCAGTTTGGTGAAATGTCAACCACACACTGGGAGAACACACCAGATTCGGGTCCACTTGCAGTGTCTGGGACACCCGATCGCAAACGATCCGTTGTACTCCAATCCGCAGGTTTGGGGACCGACTTTGGGGAAGGGACAAATTGACGACTTTTCTAATGTCATTAAGGCATTATCAGAAATCGGGAAAACGGAATGTGCAGAGAGCTGGTTTCATCCGGATTCTCATGGTGAACTTTTGTTAGGCGAAAAATGCGCCGAGTGCGAAACTGACTTGTATACGGATCCTGGTCCCAATGACCTAGACCTGTGGTTGCACGCATACTGCTACGAGTCCACTGAATTTAATGATCAGGGCTCAAGGTTGTGGAGTTACAAAACAGAGTTTCCAGACTGGGCTTTGCAGCCACATCGCCAATTCATGGAGCTAGCGCTACAGGAAGCGCAAAAATGCGGTCCCACAACGACCGCTTTTAGCGTAGGAGCAGTTCTAGTGAGCGGTGATCGTATATTGGCAACCGGACACTCAAGAGAGCTTCCGGGCAACACCCATGCAGAGCAGTGTGCACTTGACAAGTATTTCGAAGCTACAGGGCTCACTCATGTCCCTTCTGGAAGCGTACTTTATACAACCATGGAACCATGCTCGTTACGTTTGAGTGGCCAGTTGCCCTGTGTCGACCGGATCTTGGCCCAGGACAGAAACATTCGTACTGTGTTCGTTGGTGTTATGGAACCTGATACGTTCGTGCAGAATAATACCAGTCGGGCAAAACTCTCTCAGCGTGAAATTGACTATGTTTTGATACCTGGTTATGAAAGTGCCTGTACAACCGCTGCATTCAAGGGTCATGACGCCAAAGGAAAAAATTAAAGTAATACCAACTCAAGCTATCCTTGAAGAGCTATATTCTGCTGTTATGGCCACGATCACAGCCATAACCTCAGCTTTTAAAAGCTGAGATCTTGCACTATTGTCATGCGGCACGAAGGGTCACAAGTTTTCCAATATCAAGAGATTTTTGACGTCAAATTGTATCTATCACCAACACTTTCCAAGCCCAGAATCCCATTATAAAACATGTCCAAACGTCGCGTAGGTGGTGTTGCCAGACCCAATGGCTTGGCTATAGGCAGATCAAAAGAAGATGCCAATCTTTTGGAGGCTTTGAAACTTTACGAGGCCAAAAATTACAAGAAATCCTTGAAGCTAGTCGAGGCAAGTTTGAAAAAAAATTCCCAACACACGGACTCGCTAGCTTTGAAAGCCTTAAACCTGTACTGCACTGACCAGAAAGATGAGGCAGCCTCTTACGTGCAAAGAGCTCTTGCCAAAGGTAGTGTGGCCGGTCCTTCACCAATCGGACTTCACATCTTGGGTATTTACATGAGAAACGAAAAACGATACTCTGAAGCTGCAAATCTCTTCCAGTCTTCTTTAGACAATGGTTCAAGCAACAAGCAAATCTATCGTGACTTGGCAACACTTTACGCTCAAGAACACGATTACAAGAATCTATTGAAAGCTCGCCAAGCTTATTGGGAGGAGTTCATGGGATACCGGGCCAATTGGACATCACTGGCTATTGCGCATGATCTGAATGGACAGCAACAGGAAGCAGCCAACGTGCTGTCGAAGTTCGAAGAATTGGCAAAAGGAAAACTGGGCGAGGCCGAGCTTTACGAGCATAACGAGTGTCTTATGTACAAGAATGATCTTCTTTACCGTGCTGCTGGAGACGACAAAACGAAACTACAGCGCGTTATGAAACATCTAGACGAAATCGAAAAGGATGTTTTTGACAAGTACGCTTGGTTTGAGAGACGTGCTGCTCTGTTTATGAAACTGGATGATAAAGAGAATGCGTCGAAGGTGTATCGGACGTTGATCAAAAGAAACCCTGACAATTTCCGTTACTACAGACTATTGGAAGTTGCTCTCGAGGTGCAAACTGATGACGACAGTCGCAGCATTTTGTACAGTAATTTGGAGCGGTTTTACACCCGTGCCGAACCACCTAAATTCATTCCTTTGACCTTCATCAAAGATGAAAAAAAGTACGCTGAGAAGTTAGCGAATTATCTTCTGCCTCAAATTGAGCGTGGGGTTCCTGCAACTTTCAACAACGTCAAGCCCTTGTACAGAAAAGACATCGAGCGTACTGCTAGGTTGGCAGGAGAAATTGTTCTTCAATTTTTAGGCAAAATTGATTCCAAGCAGTCTCCGCTTACATTTGTGTGGGCCAACTACTATTTGTGTCAGCATTTCATGTTTTTGAAGGACTATACAAAAGCTAAAGACTACATTGACACTGCTTTGAACCACACACCAACAATGGTGGAACTTTACATTTTGAAGGCAAGAGTGCTCAAACACGCAGGACTACTTGCCGATGCAGCCGACACGGTCAACGAAGGTAGAAAACTGGACTTACAGGATAGATTTATCAACACTAAAGCCGTGAAGTACTATTTGAGAGCAGACCTCGTTGAAAAGGCTGTCGAAGTTGTGTCCATCTTCACTAAAAATGATGGCTCCGTCAATGGAGTCATGGATTTGCATTTAATGGAAGCCGCATGGTTTGTCGGTGAACAAGCTGAATCATACTACCGGTTGTACTTAAGCAATAGACAGAAACTGAAGGAGGCTAAAATGAGCGAGGTGGGTGTAGAGGAAGAAGCTCAGTTGGAACGTGCCCATCAAATTCGTCTTTTGTCCTACGAGACTTCCAAGTTCGGCGGTCTTGCTTTAAAAAGATGGACAGCAATTGCTAAATTTTTCAAGCAATTTGAAGACGACCAACTGGACTTCCACTCCTATTGTATGCGCAAGGGTGTTCCTAGAGCCTATTTGGAAATGTATCATTGGGGCAAGTCCATTTTTGCCTTGCCAATGTACGTGAGGGCCACCAAAGGAGCTGCTAAGCTCTATTTTGATCTTTACGATGCGCAGCAGAAACCTGTAACAAATGAAAGCGAAGATGCGGAATCGGCCTCGGTCAAGAAAGGTTCCAAAAAAGCGAAGAAAGATGCTGCTGCTTTGAAAAAACGTACTGATGAGGACAAAAAGACAACATTGGCTTTCGAAAAGGATACTGACATTTTGGGAGAGAAACTCATTTCAACCACAACCCCATTGCAAGACTTTCATGACAAGTTTTATGCGAATTACGCAAAGGCAGCCACAGATGCAACGAGGGATTTCGTCCTGGAATTTGAATACCAGCTGAGATGTGGAAAACTACCACTTTGTGTGGGTGCACTAGCCAAGTACGCCGACATCCATGGCACGACAAACAGCACCGTCGGCGCTATGGTCCTGAGTGTTTTGGATAAAATCAAGCTTTCCAATGAGATCGACGAATTGACGAAAAAGCTTGCGTTGAAGGGACTAGAGCGCCAACTTTCTTCACTACCTTTAGACCAACTAGAAAGCGAAACTTTCGACTGGCTTGAATTTTTTCAGCAATCGTATAGCGTTCCCACACTTGAAGCATTATTACTGTTGCGTCGTTCTGCCTCTCAGATTGTCAGTTCCGCAACGGTCAAACAATTGATTTTGGAAAATTTGGGATCGCAGGAACCGATCGTGCAGGATTCTGTGTTGAAATACGAGCTTAACTAGAGGTCAGTGAAGAACTCTAGCTTGTCCAATCCAAGCTGACTGTCACTTGATTATTTGACGACTCCCATATGTGATACGAATCCTCTCTTCACACTTGGCAAATGTCAAGATCATATACATTAAGATTGAAGAACGTCTCCGAACCGGCTCAAATTTGATACATAGCTTAATACTAACAGTCTTGATACCGCTAGCAAGTATTTAGGTGTGATGGTGCAACTTAAATCGAGTTGTTGTACTTTTCCATTTTCCACCTCCATCACATAGGTTGAGTACCTAAATTAACCATTAGGTTCATGTTCATCGCTACTCACCAACACATCAGGAAAGACAAAAAAGAGACAGAAGACCTTGAAACGATTGTTGTACCGGCTGAAAATGAGCTCAGCGCCACGGCCAGAGTCCGAGGCGTCTTCTCTGCCCTCAACCGCTGGCTTCACAACGGAAAATGACCGTCGAAGAAGGGATAACTTGAATGACAAGATGCAAACGCTTTTACAAGTAATCCCAGAGGAAATGTTCCAGGAATACTATCGTCGTAAGGACTCAAAAGATATGAAAGATAGTTTAGAACTGGATGGCGGCCATAATACGCCAGGCAGTGGCAACGTTACAGGTGGAGGCTCTGCAAGCAGTAGCAAACCTAAGGGCACAGGTACTAAAGATGGGAAGCCCAATAAGGGTCAAATTCTGACCCAGGCGGTGGAATACATGACTAAACTGCAGGCACAAGTGGATACACGCAACCGGGAAGAGGTGGAGCTGATTTTGAGGGTCAAAGAGCTAAGTAAGAAAACGGGCGTGGCACTAACTGATATCAATCTGGACAACACAAGTGCTGAGATCGCACTGGCTAGGATCGGTGTGGGTCCCCTGGCAGGTGCGGATGAAGACACTCTCGACGGAGCGGACGATTATAGGAATTGACATCGGGGCTCGATGTAAGTGTGTGGGGAAGCTGCAGGTCGAAAAGAGAGAGAGAAAGAGAGAGAGAAAGAGAGAGAGAGGTGTCACAGATTAGTAAAATAGGGAACCTAAACAGGTGAAACTGTTATCGGGCAAAAAGCCAGTTTGGACCTCAATTGGTGACAGGGAAAAGAATTGAAATGCTGGCTGAAGGGAAAATAAAATCACAGTTGAAGTTGAGATTCCGATTGATAGCTGCTGGATCAAAGCTAAGATGCGTTAATCAACGCACACATACTAGTATCTGGATTCTGGATTGGTGTTGATGGAGTGTATCTACACCCAAAGTCAAATCCCAGTACTCGGGTACTCGTACAGACACTCAACCAGTCACATGACCAAATGAAGTCATGTGACATTTGATGTCACGTGGTGTTTTTTTGGAACATCACGAAACACGTTCTCTTTTCAAAATTTTTCAAGATTGAACAAGAAATCCAATTGAATATTGTTATCCCTGCTCATCATCTCAATGTGAACCAACCAACATCAACTACGAGCCAAGCTGGTTTTAGGCTCCCGATATCTGTCTCTTCCATATGAGTCTCGACAGTCCGTCCGACGGAGCGGCTGGGAAAAGACCGTTGTCGGAAGCTAGTACGAATTCCAACGAGGTTTCTAGCGTTCAAACCGAGGGAGCTAAGAAACCGCGAGTTCACGACGAGGAAAAGGAGATATTTGATCAGGAACCACCCGCAGACGAGCTGGAGGACATTGTGGATGAGTACGTGCCCGTCAAAGCCGGCGAGTCTGAACGCGAGCTGGAAGCAGACTCGGGCGAAACTAAAGACATTCTGGACGCACTCAACGAATATATGCCAGCCGATCCAGTTCCCGCAGTTGAGATCACTCGCAACCCAATAACAGGGAAGTATAGATTTCCCTTTATCAGCAAAGAGGACTCATTGGCAGCACGGTCGTATCTGAAATACCATGGTTCAGGCCGGTTTCTGGACTCACATCTGCCAGAAGATCTCAACTCGCTATACATTTACCATCTCATCAAGTTGTTGGGATTCCAGATCAAGGACAAACAGCTCTTGGGAGCCGTTCAGGCTGTGTCTGAAAATGACATTTTGCCGCAAGGACCGGTTTCATCTGCTAGTACGAACGGCACCGGCAGTGTCGGTGACACTCATCCACAGCATCAAAACAGTGTGGAAAAAGGTCAGGATCCCGACGAAAGTGACTACTTCGATGATCCCTTGGAGAAAAAACACGCTGTGCGTTTAATCAAAGATCTACAAAAGGCCATGAACAAAGTGCTGAGCACGAGAATGCGTTTGGCAAACTTTCACTCTTTGGATCATTTTGTCGAAAAACTGAAGACTGCGAAAAAAGTTCTGATTCTCACAGGGGCCGGTATTTCCACGTCTCTGGGAATCCCCGATTTTCGGTCGTCTGAAGGATTCTACTCCAAGATCAGACACTTGGGTCTCGATGACCCACAAGATGTGTTCAACTACGAAATCTTCATGCAAGATCCATCTGTTTTTTACAACATAGCGCATATGGTATTGCCACCAGAGAACTTATACTCACCATTGCATAGTTTTATTCGCATGATTCAGGACAAAAGCAAATTGTTGAGAAACTACACTCAAAACATCGATAATTTGGAATCCTATGCCGGCATACAGTCCGAGAAAATGGTACAATGCCACGGTTCTTTTGCTACCGCGTCCTGTGTTACTTGCCATTGGAAGCTCCCAGGGGAAAGAATCTTCGGTAACATCAGAAATCTCGAACTGCCGTTGTGTCCGTATTGCTACAAAAAACGCAAAGAATTTTTCCCCACAATCGTTCCTGGCTCCAAGGAGAAAGAACCCGAGAATTTTAACAGTCTGTTTGGCCATGTACTCAAGTCCTATGGCGTGCTGAAGCCCGATATCACTTTTTTCGGCGAAGCACTACCTTCCAAGTTCCACCGCTTCATACGCGACGATGTTCTGAAATGCGACCTTCTTATCTGCATTGGCACCAGTTTGAAAGTGGCGCCCGTCTCTGAGATTGTCAACATGATCCCCGCATACGTGCCCCAGGTGCTCATCAATAAAGATCCGGTAAGACATGCCGAGTTCGATTTGTCGCTACTTGGCTACTGCGACGACGTTGCGGCCCTTGTAACTCAAAAATGTGGCTGGTCCATGCCTCACGACAGGTGGCTTGCTCTTAAAGATACGGAGTATGTCTGTGAGTTGCACGAAAGAGGGACTTACGAGATTCATGCTAAACAATCCGATGAAACGATGCAAGATAAGGAAAATGGGCTAAAACAGTAAGTTCAATGCTAAAAAGAGACATCACATCGATAGCATAAAGATACTAGGCAAAGCATAGTTGGAATAGTCAAATTCAACGTTCCCAGTGTATAAAAATTCTGTTTGTAGAGTATAACGTGATAAGATGTAATTGACAGAGAGAGAGTAAGATCTTAACTGATGATGAAAGACGTTTGGATAAAATCTAGACAAGAAGTCGATATAAAGACTCAATAGTTGACTTCGATACCCATTTAGTGGTAGCTAGCACTGTTGCAAAGATGGATTATCAAAATCGGGCTGGTTCGAAGAAGGGTTCCGGCGGTGTTGCATCTGCTTCGCAAGAAAACCTGCACAGAAGAAAACAGGTCGAGGAACTGCTGAGAGAAGGAGAGGACGTACCATACTCATTTCAAGGTATCAGTAAAGAGGACGAAGAGCTCAGCAAGAAGAACCCATATATATACAAGAATTATGCTGGCCGTCTAGTATGCAAGCTTTGCAATACGATGCATATGTCATGGTCCAGTGTGGAAAGACATTTAGAGGGTAAAAAACATGGCCTCAACTTGCTGCGAAGGGGTACAAGTTCTGCTCACAACCAGCGCAAGGAACTGTCGCAGGAAGAAATCGAATTTCAGCAAAAAGTTGAAGAACTGCGAGCTCAAATCAAAGATAACGGTCTTCTACCTGAATACCAAGTGGCTAAAATACATGATCCTGAGACCAATGCAAAAGGTATAGCAATGAAGCTCAAATATCCCGATCAAGGCCACGCACTCGATGTTGACGATCGTCCCTTCGTTAGACTCATGTCCAGTCTAGAAATGTCAGTGGAGCAGACTGACGACAAAAAGTTCTTATTGGTAGCTTTCGAGCCTTTCAAAACGGTGGCAGTAGAAGTGCCAAACCGAGATTTGCGTGCAATCGAGTTCAATACCTCTAATGAACCTTTTGTGGACGACTTCAATGCCAAATATACCTACTGGGACGCCAGCAATTTAACGCTGTACATCCAGGTCTTTTTTAGCGATGAAGACTAGGCCCCACACGAGGAAAAGTTCATTGATCTCCATATTTTCTTTTTCTCACGTTATCGTATCCTTTGAAGCATGCTGCTCATGTAATTGTTTATGTGAGTGGCCAAGAGCGAGTACTCGAGCTCTATGGCATCCGATTCTTTTTTGAAATCTTCCCTCAACTGTTGCATGTCTTTTTCCAGACCCTTGATGACAACGCCATAAAGCTCACTTTCCACATGCTCGTCGATCTTTCGAACCTCCGGCAAGATTTCTTGTGAGAATTGGGTTTGTAAAGTGTGTAGCACACTGGAGTTTTCTTGGTGTTCGATTCGGGTGGAGTCTTCTAGCTCTCGGATGCTTTTTTTACGACTTTCCAGCTGAGTTTGCATATTCGTCAATTTAACCGTTACCCCGGATGTGAGCAAATGTTCTAATTTGGCCCTATTGTTCAAAAGCTGCTCTTTAAGCTCCAAGATGCCCACTTCCTGAAGATGTGATTTCTGCAAATCTGTCGAAATCACTCGTAGAAGCTCGTAGAGCTCTGTTGTGACCGTTTGGAATGTTGACATAGCCTTTGCAAGATTGCGGTGCTGCTTTTGAAGCCTCGAAAGGCTTTCACTTTGCTCCTCCAGGGCTTGTGACAGCTCTTTGATACTTGCCTGTAAGCTTCCTACATCTGCTTCGGAGTAGCGCTGTAGCTTGCCACGTTGCAATTCAAGCTCAATCAGCTCAAAGCCCAAACTTTCCAGTTCGGCCAGCATTTTACGCTTACTGCTTTTGTAGTTGTTGTAATCGATGGAAAATGTTTCCTGAACCTGTGTAAGTTTCTTCAACTGGTTTTCCAGATTGCGGTTATTACTTTCTAACGAAACGAGCGTTTCCCCGTCTGCAAAACTGGAAGCTTCCTCGAGTTTCTGAACCTGTAGTTGCAGGAAGTTGTGGTCATCTAGCTTTTGACGCAACTGTCCCAGTAAAGTTTCTGTCTGCGACATGAATTGGTCACAATCAAGCATGCGTTCTTCTCTGAAACGCGCATAGTTCACCACAGCGCTCAGAAACCGCTGAGTCCGTTGTGCTTCGGGCTTGTAGAGGTCCATCATATTGAAATCTGGGACGCCTACGTCCTCGAAGAACTTGAAGCAGATCTTGTTCAGCGTAAGCATTTGAAGCGTATCTCTATAGACTGGATCATCGTCAATATGAGTTCCGCTCGACTCCAGAAGCAACTCTCCATTATTTATGAGTGTATCGGGAGATATTCCAGAGAAACTGTCTATGATTTGCTTATATAGTGTGACGACATACTTGGAAGATGGTCTAGCTATGTTCTCCTCATTGGCAAGCGCAAAATCGCAGCTTTGAAGACACACAACAAGTTCCTGAAGATCTAATAGTGGAAAGACGTCTTTGCTCATATCTTCATCGGCTCAATTGGTCGTGGTTAGACTCGAAATCTTGCTGTTTTTGATATCTGATCATGTTGATGCATTAAGGTCAATATATCCACTTTTTCAGATTTGAATTTAACTTAAATCCAACCTTAAAGATATAAAAACATCATCGTTTTAAGCCTTAAAACTAGCTTTTGGGTTAGTTTCGATAGACGCTTTAGCTTCTCCCAGATTTCATATACCTAAGAGCTTTTTCAGCGGCCTCTTGGTGTTAGTTTTGAGTGAGATAGAGATAGTTTTAGTACATATTTCAGTGATAGCCGCGTCGCGACATATCCAATGGGTTTGATCAAGAAGGTAGCGGTAATAGGTGGTGGACCGGCTGGTCTTTTGGCGGCTGAGAGTTTGGCTCGACAGGAAGACCAGAACTGGGAAATTGTGGGATTTGAAGCCCGAAGTCAGCTAGGCGGTGTTTGGAGCGATACTCCGGGCTCTAATCTAAACTCGGAGCAGGTGTTCCAGCAATTGCAGCTGTTGGGAAATGTTGAAGCTCCTCTTGATCCAGCAACAATATTCCAGAAGGATTCACCGCTTGTGGAAAACGGGCGAATTCCAAACCTACGTCCGATGCTTGCGACCAGTGTCAATAAGCCAATGTGTCTGAAAAGAAAGCCATTACTACGTGACGGTCTCGTTTTATCTAGCAAGACCGGTGTTTACGATAATTTCATGACCAATGCACCTAGACAATTGATGGACCTTGACTGCCGAAACCCGTTGCAAGATGACCGAAGAGACGACATTGCACCATTGGAAGACTTGCAGCAAGTGCAGGAAAACGTGAAAAGTTTTGTGGAAAAGCACCAGAGCTCCAAAATATTTCGACTCAACACAAGTGTTGAATATCTCGATAAACTGTCGCCCTTGAAATGGATTATAATAGCCAAAACCTCGGATCCCAGAAACGATACTGACAGTTGGTACAGCGAGACATTTGACGCAGTTGTTATTGCTAATGGTCATTTTATGTGTCCATATGTCCCCTACTACATGAGCTCGACGTCGAATGGCGACTCGAACATCCACGAGTTCAACAAAAGCTTTCCTGATACCCTATCACACGTACGGGATATTGACGTCTGGTATCAGAAACGACTTCCTCTGTTGCATAAGGCATCTGCATCTCGAAAACAGAAAATTGTCATTGTTGGCAAAAGTTTCAGCGCCATGGACATTCTGAAGCGCCTCGTCCCTCTACAGGATGCACACCACTCGCTTGAAATCATAATTTCGACGAAAACACCTCCCAATCCTGAAAATACAGCCAATCCGTTCTGTTGGTTTGACAAGTGGCTTACACAAACAACAAAAGTGACCACAGTGTGTGCAATCTCACAATTTTTCGAGAAACAGGGAAAACCCGCTTTGCGGCTAGAAGATGGATCTGAAATTCAGGAGGTATCCGAAATCTTATTTGCAACGGGGTATCTTTATTCCTTTCCATTTGTATCCAACAAATTGCTCGAGAATTACCGTATACTTCTGACTCCTGATCCACGGTGTCCAAGTGGGACGCCGTCCAACATTTCCCGTGTTACAGGTCTCTACCTCCACACCTTTTCGATTGCAGATCCCACAATGGGTTTTGTGGGAATCTCCAGCAATGCCAACTTCCAGTCCTTCCAAATTTCAGCTCAAGCTCTTGCTGGAGCGTGGTCTAAGGTCAATTACCTTTACGAAACGCTAAAACCTCAAGACGGGCCAATCTATGACTCTATATGGTCACAGGTTCTCCCTTCTGTTCAAGAGCAGCTCAAGTGGTGTCAAGAACGTCTGCTTCAGACCGGAAATAATGGTGCCTACCATTTTTACTTTCCGTTAAACCTACTCAAAGAGCAATGGCTCAAGCACAGCGAGCCGCTATTTACCGACAAAGATCGTCAGCAGCGCTTGTTTCCGGAGGACTCTGCCGAGAAAGCGCAGTCAGGGCTAAAGAAACTCGAGGAGCTATTTTTACAAACCGTGGAGCCTAACAAAAATCTCTAATGCCGTCATAAGCAAGCAGATCAGGTTTCTTGGCGAAATCGCTCCCGCTGAGCACAGCTTGTCACTAATCGATCGAAGTGACAAAGCGAACAACTTGATGATCATCATGTGAGCTGTGAAGATGATTACGCTTTGTCGAAGTGTTGATGTTTTTGTATTACCGTTTTTGGAGGGCTTAAAGCGTTTATAGATATTCAATTGATATTGAATATCTGAGCCTATACCAAGAACATCAACAGTTTTCACAGGAAAGCCAGAACCATTGCCCAGATTTCTGCAAAGGCCGCGATAATGGCAATGAACACTAACTCGAAGAGATTGTCGGCCATGATCGACTCTCTTCACAACGAAAAAGACGATGATCTCCTCTACTATCGAAGAACGACTCCGCCCATGCAAAGTACGACTGCGGACGCAGTCAATGGTAGCACCTCGTCTACCGATACTTTTCCAAAACCACCAGCAGTTTATTCAAATACTGCTAGCGAAAGAGGACCCACAAGCCCCAATTTCAAATATGGCAGTCCTGGGAATCGAGGAAGTCTTATCTCAGACTACTCAGCAAGTATCCATGAAGGTGTACCCGTTTATTTAAACCAAAAACCTTCTCAAGAACGTTCAGATCGTCCCGTTATCTACTCAGCCGTTAACTTCCCACTTTCGGAAGAAACTGTGAACCAGAATGGAGAATTACCGTATGAACATGAGAAAAATCCCCCCATGGGTACAAGCGGACTTCCGGTACCTAATTCAAGTGTTGATGTGGCGAGAACATACGAACCTATGGGAAACAGCTCATTGAAGCTTTCTGCGAGACAGCATTTTCATCACAAGAAAAATTCGACTGTCGGATCAGGTAACTTGGCTAGCGAGAGCGGCCACTCTCACAATATTTCCGATGTCGCTAGCTCACCCAAATTTGTCAATGAAAAGGAGCTCTCACCGGCTTACGAGTACGTTGGAAGCGGGGGGGTTGAGGCAAGCAAAACGCCTTTGAATGGTGGACCTCAGGCATTGAAAAGCGAGGACATTAACGGAAACAAAGCTCTGTCACCAGTCCGCTCGGAAACTGTGGGGTCAGTCGCAAGTTCGGTGAAAGACGCTAGCGATACACAATCCCTTGCGTCCAGTATAGTTCCCTCTCTGCGAACACATCTGCCCACGGAACGAGCACAAGCTATGCTTCCCGATCGCTCGCTGAATTCAGACTATAACCCTTCAATTCCACCTAGGAGTCGAAACCGTCCCAAATCTCATCTATTCATAAAAAACGGATTAGAGGACATTCAAAACCAACTACAGGAGCAAATGGCACTAGAACATTCGCGAAGCACGTCCCGCGCTAGCACCAATAAGTCCAGCAGTTACTTCTCTGCCGTTGATCCCGCAAATAGATATAACATGAATGATGACGAGGACGACAGTGAGGAGGACCATTTCGGTAAGCCAGATGACGATGACAGTTACCTACACAGGCCTCTACCGACCGTTCCAGCAGAACACTCGAAAAGTGGCCTTGATCGCAATGATACCATCCTGATCTCTCCGGCTCCTCAGCCAGATGCTCAACCCCCACGTATGCCCAGTTTTCCTGCTTCATTGTCTCAATATCGTGATACCAATGACTTGAATACTAATGAAAGCTCTATGCACCCACCAGTTCCTAACGATGATGACGACGAGTACGAAGATATCTTGGATGAAAACACTGTAAATACAGGTGCGCCTCCTACAGCAAGTAAAGGGAAAGCAAACAAAAGCAGGAAAGGTGCCCCTGATGTGTCCGGACGTAAATCGCATGGTGCTCGCAGCGAAAAACGTAAGAGCAGGGATAGTAGACGAGAGGTAAGATCTTTCGATATCGATACCATAGCGCAAATGCTGGACGTTACGAAAGGTACGATGATTGGATCGGAATTTGCAAATCTCGGAATGCAAACGGAAGAAAAAAGGGCACTGGAACGACTTGTGGACTCGCTTTCGAGGTTAACAGCAGACATGGTAATAGACCCAAGACGTTTTCGGGAGGGGATGAAAAGATTGGATAAGGCCACAAGAGCACTGGAGGGTTTTTGAGGATCGCGGTTCGTGAACAATAAAAAACCGAGTCTTGTGTTGTTGTTTCCTGGGTTTTCCTTTGGCATCTCTGGTGTGTGCTCAATACTGTGATATGTGATTATCAGAGATCAGTCGCTTGAGAAACATGCGCAGCGTAATTTACTGTCGTCAACAACTTCAATGCTCAAACATCGAACAGAACATGCTAAGTTTTCAAAACAAACCTTTGCAGATACCCCCGACTTAACTAAAGACGACTAACAATCCTGAAGTGATGCGGACAGGCTTTCGAAGAAAGACGAAATCTGATGATGAGCTCTTCATTAAGCTAAAATGACCATTTCCGAAGCAAAATCAGCACTTGAAGGTCACAGTAAAGACCTAGACATAAACCCACATGTCCGGCCGTCTTTTATCGATGCCATCAACTGCTTTAAAATAGCCAGGACTTGGCTCTTCCACACTCAAGTTACACTTCGTTCGAAATAATACTCATCGCCTCTACAATGACATAAATTAAATTTGATTTTAGACTAGCATATATCATCGACAATGAGATACAAGTATCGATGCAATAGTGCCGCTGAAGTCTTCCTGTGCTACTTATTCAATGCTGAAACGACTGGTTGGTGTGAAGCTCGCTTGTGGGCGAAATTTCAGCTATCTCGGGGCTCTCATGGGCGAAAAACAAGCCAAAAAAATGGACTCTAGAGAGGCCGATGGGTTTAAAGACGAGCAGGTATCGTCGGTCCATGAAAGAACACTGTTCGAGCAGATCTTCACACAGATCATGAAGAAAGACGAGAATAAGAAAAGATCCAAGGAACTTTTAAGGCCAATTTTAGGACAAGAAATTCACCGATCAAGCGTGGAAACGGTGAACAAGCAAGACAATCTTCAAGTGGTTTTCGAAAACACCAAGAAATCCGATTCTGTTAACGATACACTTTCGAAGTTCTTCCGGGACGCTGTGGGTAATGATGCGGAGGATTCCAGCGCTCTTGCGAGAATGACAACAGAAGATATTCGCAAATATCCGGTATCGTTGACACCGACGTATTTTTCGAAAGAAAAGAGCCCCGGCATTACTGAGAATGGGCAAAATGTAAGCCCATCTACGCAGGTATCTGCTGCGTCTTATATCGAAAAGATTCTGGCGTCAGATCTCAAGTTGAGCTTGTCTCGTGAGAAAACTGCAACCTCCAACATTAATCCTAATCTCATAAGACAAATCGAAGCCAAAAACCGATTAACTGCAAGTTTGGAAACCGCTTTGGGTCCTTATTTGCTGATGTTACAAGATCGCATTCAAACCGACGGAGATTGTCTTGCAGTCATTCAAGATCTTCTGAAGCAGTACCTGAACAGAGATTTGGATTGCGATTCGGAGACTCTAGAGCACCTGAAGCAAAAATGCTCAGAAAACCCTGCTCATTTACCGCAGCCGTTGCATATTACCGCGCCGTTTGTCATTCGGCATCTTTTGACTAGCTGTGACTTTTCATTTCCACCGGAGCGTCGATACGCTCTAATATCTCTGGTTTACAATTCGTGCAAAAAAGCTTCAGACGTTTCTCTGTATCTGAACGTGTGCAACATCGACTTTTACAACTTACTCATCGAGTTGACCTGGGAAAACCTCCAAGAAATACATCAAGTGAGACAATTGGTGGCCGAAATGACGGTAAACGGCATCATTGGTGACCTACGAACCGTAGAAATTCTTTCAGAGATTGCCAAGGCTATGAGACATATGAATGATGGTATAGCTGATGACTCTGGCTATTCAGAAGGTGCTCTGACTGTGGGTGTCGTATGGTGTCGTGAAAATGCTCAAGACTTGAACTACATCGAGGACTACCTGAAGAAACTCGAGCAGAGTCACACCCAAGTACAAAGCATTTGAGAGCATTTCCTGAACAAACAAAGAACCCTTTTAGTCTCAACTCAAGCTGTAAATATAAACTAGCATTATTCTTCCATCATTATGTACTATACAAAGCAGTTGGACATTATTAGATCAGCGCGCTGTTGAATCCACCATTCAAGAGTAAAGTTACCATAAAGATAGCACTCAAAGCTTAGTTTCGGGCCCAAATGACGCTTGCCGATATTTCTAAACATTGTCACAACATAACCAGCAGTTATTTGGCTGTCACAAACGGTTCAGAACTCGTGGAATCAACTAAAGATGCTATACGCTTGACCCGATATCATTTGCTAGAAGAAGTGTTCCGTCGGTGGGATCCGTTTGGAAATCAACTATCATTCTCATACAATGGTGGTAAAGATTGTCAAGTTCTTCTTATTCTCTACTTATCATGTCTCTGGGAGTTCTTTATCACCAAATCCAGAAGCTCGCAGTACGATTCACAATACCACCATTTCCCACTGCGATCGTTGCCAACAGTGTACATCAATCAAGCTGAAACATTCAACACACTTGAGCAGTCGATCGAGTCAGCTCGGGAACGATACTTTCTATCCATTTACGAATCGCCTCAGAATCAAACCAGCATGCCAGAGGCATTTGAAAACTACCTGAAAGTACACTCCACAGCAGAGGCTATTGTGATAGGAATACGATACACAGATCCATTTGGGGCCGATCTGCGGTGTATCCAGGAAACAGACAGCGGCTGGCCTCAATTTATGAGAGTACAGCCTTTGTTGCATTGGACTCTGGCTAATGTGTGGAGCATACTGTTATATTCTAACGAAGAGATATGTGGTCTATATGAAAGGGGATTCACATCGATAGGAGGTATAAACTCTACGGTGCCGAACCCTGCATTAAAGATCAACGATGATGCAAACATTCCAGCCTTCAAAAACTCGTTTGAGTGGGAAATCGCCAACGCCTACGGAAAGCAGATGCCGTCCGACAAAGTCAAAGTGTCAAAACTCACAGACGCTGACGAAGCGTTGTTGCAAGGTACCGGACAACTGGGATTCTATCCTGGATGGTTCTTGACCGATGACTCGCTTGAACGAGCCGGCAGAATACGCAGATGAGAGTAAAAAGCATTGCAGCACGCATGATGCGGTGAAGAGACTTTTAGATCTGTAAAAGACATGTTCATTTTTTAATGTCCGAAAAAAACAAAAAATCGACTATGTACAATGGTGAGATGTTGGTGTGTTTTGTTTTCTTCCTTTCAATCGTGAGGTTTACCAGAAACCCGGTCGTAAAGTCTCGCAGCATGATAATTGATGCTGCTCTTTTGGACACCAGAATTTTTGCCACTTGCATTCTCAGAAGAGCACAACTTCAGGTCCTTAACAAGATTCTCACACACAGGACTCATGTGGCCGTTGGACGACCAGCATTGCAGTAAATTTGACATGAGCACCAAACATTTGTTAGTTTCTTGTTGAATGATCGGTTTTTTCACCTTCAGCCTGGGCAAAGGAGGTAGCCTGGGTACAGGTGGTTTTCCAGACATTTGCAACGTGTGGGAATTGGTAGAGAGTGCAGCTCCAATGGGCGTTGAGTTCACGAACTTGTATTGTCGATGAGATCCAGAGATGGGTTTTCAATATCGAATTTTTCATTTTTGAAGACTCGAGTACCATTTTGACATGTACTCGTGAGTACATGCAGTACTCGGCAGCTTTCTCAAAGTGTGAAGTAAGGCACACAGTCCGAGCTTTAAGACCATCCACTCGGCCATTCAGTACTGAACTAGTATCCATCACAGCACTCGTCAAGTTATATTTTTCGTTTTGGTCCATCGCCACTACATTTCCATTTCATCATTACTGTAAGTATTGTCAGACAGGTTTGCCAGAATCCAAGTAACGCAGTCACGTAGTGAACATACATCATTTCCATTACATTCTTCAATAACAATAAGTGTCGTCTTCAACCCCAAAAGATCGCGATATCGAAAAAAAAGAGACCTGTTTTAATAAAACGCTATACAAGAAATGCCACCCTAAGAACTAATTCCCTTAAACCCAGCTTTTAAACCCGTTCTATGACATCTTTGTCCTTTTTTCTTTTACCTGCTACCTAATTCCGGCATCCTCATGACAACCTTTTCCCTGTTTTCGCTAAAATCCTGCAATTTCTTCAGCAGCTTGGAATCCTGGAACTTTTCCGGTAGCGGAGTCACATCAAAATTCTTGGTTGCCCAGTAGTAGATATCCCAATCCAATTCGTCGAGCAATGAGTCGTATTCATCGAGCTCTTCCGGAGCCATGGTGTCTAGATATTTCGCAGCAAACCGCGAGAGTAACAGATCCGTTTCCAAAATACCTCTTTTACGAGACTGATACACCAGACGGGCTCTTTTGCGCTCCAAAGTTTCGCCCACGCGCTTGATTGGTGGTATTCTTAGTCGGACATCGGAACTGTAATGACATGCTAAGTTGCGAAAATTCGACGCAGGAACAATGGGGCTTACGATCCTGAAAGCAGAGGGTCTAGGAAGTGCTAGTTTCGATAGCATGAGTGTATACCGCGGGGAGAAGAAGTCCGTAACACCTATGAGAAATAGGATTGGATTGTATGTGAGAGTGATGAGTGTTTAGACATTGGTGATTTCAGAGATATAATTGTATTATTAAAACTGATACACTTTTATCGTAGATAGTTATCGTGGGTGGTGATATTTGAGATTGTTAAACCCGTTATAAGTGACATAAATATTACATTGGTGTCACGTTACCTTGGTGTCTGGGTGGGAGATTCATGTGTGTCTGGGTTTTTTCTGGGATGCTGGCCTTACGTAATACTGCATTCCAATTTTTTTGAATTATGTTTTAAGTCACGTGACTTGCGCACGTGGCTTCTCTTTGTCTCCCCTTTCTCTGTCATGTGCGTGAACTAACTAAACTCATCCGCTCATGCGCCAGAACAACAGCCCAGCTGTTATCAAACACAAAGAGTGATGAATTTTGACCATAATAGGTGATTGAGTTTTGTGAGTTCCATCACAACACACGCATAGGCTTCAGGCTATCAAGACCTTCCTAATAAGCCGGGAAATAGATATCACCGCTGAGACAGGTAATCTCGTCGTCGTCTTCTGTGTAGGCCCTAGCCAAAACCGTGTATTTTCCAGGGGGTACTTCTTGTGGGATTTCGACGGTTTTTTCAATCATGTAATCGCCAGCCTTGATAGGACACTTGAGACCACCCACATCGTTATTTTCGAGCTCTTCACACAAATCGTATGTTTGTGACAGCAGCTTGATATATCCAAGACGCACCTCAACGTCCACGTACGCTCCCTTTTCGATCGTCTCTTTCACGTACCCTGCGGCAGAAATTGTGACGTTTTCACCGCGCACTGGAGGATTGGGCAACAAATTGACCAATTTTATGTCCAAAACCTGCTTTTCGTCGGTATCACACTGCTGCAATGGAGAATCGCCTGAAATAGGCTTGTTTCCAGACTTGGTGCCTGGAAAACTGAAAAAAGCTGGGAAGACAGGCGAGGCTGCTGCAAGGGCGCACAAAAATGCCAACAGTATTACAGAATAACGAGTCATTCTAGCTCAAAAATCTGGAAAACAGGATAAGTGCTATGCTAAACTGGTAAGTGTTCACAGTTTCCAAAGATCAAACGTGTCAGTCTTAGAAACTATGAATGGCCAGTTACTTCAAAAAGTGGTTGATATATTGTCAAAAATGCCTTAGGACCCCTGTTTCTTTATATAATCATTAATTTGGGATTTGTTGGTTGTGGTTAATTATTACTGTCGTACAGAGTGATGCTAAATGGCCTAAGTGAAGAGTGATGAGAGTGCCAACGTCAGACTTGAAACGACAGCGAATGTTACAAGTATGGTAGCACTATTATCTTTTGGAGCGCATTGGGTTCGGATTACACCATGGCGATTTCTATACCGTTCGGAATTTTTGTTTTTTCTTCCAAGAAGGCAGGTTTTTTAGACCCTTCATGATGTTGAAAATTTTCCTTCCAATGGACACCAAAACCTCAAATTTAGCATTATATCAAATGTAAGTGCATCGTGGCAATCTCGGGGGCCATCGAGAGATTTAACCTTTTATAGCTGGGCTACTCCCTCGATAGTTTATTCGTCGGACCGTCAACGGTGGCTCGTGATCGTCATTAAAAGCAGAGAAAGGAACAAAAAGTCCAGCGGCATTCCACGCGGCTGGTAAGGACCTGAGGACTGGAGGGGAGGGTAAAGGTCGATGTACCGCGAAAAAAAGACGCTTTTTAGTCTAGTGTACAGATGTGAGGAATCGTGGTTGTTGTTATTGTTTGTTGTTGTCAATATTGACAATGATCATCAAAATAAGAATGTCGTGACTATAATGATGATGATGATGATGATGATAATGATGATGATGATGGTGGTGGTGGAGTTAAGTATAATCGGCACGATGACTCTGTTGCTTGTGGAGCTCTCTCAAGGAACTACAAGAAATAGCCACCGCGCTGATTGCTGTGATTGTTTTCCTGGATGTAATCGTCAGGAACGGCAGAGAATATCTTGAAAGAGGGCTCGAGATCCTCGTCCACCTTCATTACGCTCGCCACATTCCCACACCGATAACAATAGTTGGGCGCAGACCACACCGTGACCACATCCTTTTCCGGAAAATGGTACTTGAATCCTTCCATTACTAACTGATGCGCTCTTGCTATGAGATTAAGCCCGTTAACATGATTGAATTCGCGTGCCACTTTGCTCCCAAAGAGCCAGCCGGCTCCACGCGGCGAAACCTGCCATGCCTCCACGTTATCTGGATCACTCCATAACAGATCCGAAAAGCCACCCTCGTGCGGAACCTCCTGTGCTCTTGACAGCACCCGAATTTGGTCCAGCATGCGTATTTCCGGTGACAGACCCCCATGCACACACAATATTTTGCCGTCGATGATTGCCGCCAGCGTTAGAAAGTCAAACACCTGGCAGCAGTATTTCCACACCGTGGTAGACCCGTATTTGTTTAAACATTCCTCGTAGAACCCGTAAACCTGTGTGATTTGACGAGACTCATGATTTCCTCGCACCAACGTCAGACGAGCCGGGTATTTAACTTTCAGACACATCAGCAGCGTGAAGGTTTCAAGACTGTAGTAGCCACGGTCCACGTAGTCGCCGAGAAAAATGTAGTTGATCTCGTCTGGAAATCCGCCTGCGGTTCGAAACAGCTCCAAGAGGTCATGAAACTGGCCGTGAATGTCCCCACACACCGTGACGGGCGTCTGCACGGGCTGAATGTTTGATTCTTCCATCAAAAGCTCCTTCACCATCTCGCAAAGTTGCTTCATTTCACTTTCTGTGAGCGATTGGCATTTTTTTATTTTCTCTAGCCACTGATCGGGCCCTCTTTCCACCATTATGTCACCTTTCGAGTTGCGATTTTCAATATTTCGAGTATCTTGACACTCTTTGGCAGATCAACGTACGATCGGTATGCTAAAACAGCTTTATTCTGACTCTATCCCGCGATATTGGCAAAAACGGAATAAACTCTTCCTATCAAAAGTTTTGGTCCAAAATCGACGCAAAAAAGTCCCAACTTTCGGCGATTCTTTAAATGCTGTCGTTGAAAGGCTATAGGTGTATCGCAATACACTCAAGTTGGATTTAATGGTCTTCTTGAAGCTGCTTTAATCTGAATCCAGGTCAATGTTGTGATGTTACGCTCTCATTATTAGATTATCAATTCGCTAATTCAACAAATTTTTACAGTACTCATTTTCAAGTGGTAGTGACGAGTACGCTGTTTCTCACGTGACGTAAGTCAGCGGGAGAAGTAATGACTTGAGAACGTCAGTGAAGAAGAATAAGAAACGGACTGGAAGCTGTGGGGTTGTAAGCTCCATAATGAGATCTTATGATGAATAGGCCGCATTTTGCACCTCTTCTGAACTTGAAAGCAGTGGTGAAAATATCATGCTTCTTCTTCGTCTGTTTTTTCTGGTCCTCAGTCAAACGTCGTTTTGACTTGAAGATGCCAGGGAATGAAATAAGATGGGTTCTTCGGGGTCCTTAGTCTCAGTTATCAAGCCAGACATCATCTCCGTTGAATGGGAAAAAAGCCACAAGCTTTTCGTTCACCGATGGAAAAATAAAATCAATTTTTTTGGCTTTGGGAAATACGCACTGTTTGCTGAGAGGAAAACAATTGGCCTTCATCAGACCAATGTTGACAAGAGATTCGAGGGCGTTTGGGACATTCTCCGGGACATGTACCATGGTGTATATCGGCTTCAAACCTTGCGGGGAGCCCAGCGAAATCCGCAGTGCAATCTCAAGGAACGCATAGGATATCTTGTTGCTGTCGTTCGAGAAACAGAAGTCGACGATGACACGGCGGAAAAGACTGCGATATATCAGAAGAGGGCATTTCTCAAGAAGCAGAAGTAAAAGTTTTTGTCTGCGCAACTCGTCTTCGTGCTGGGCCATCCAGACGTGAAAACGACGCAAGCATCCGCTTTTAACGATATGTGACAACTCCAGGTATTTATGAGTGCTCTCGCTTCCGCTACCGTGCAAAAACTGGTGTTCCAAATTCATAGGCGTTTTGCCGAATAAGATACCCACTGGCAACAAGAATCTCAAGATTCTCTGCTTGTTTCTTTGAACTGAGGGATCTGCAGCGGTGTTGGCAGTATACTTCACCAGCAGACTATAGGCACTATTGAGCTGATGGAACGCATTGGAGACACGGTGGTTTAGCATATAGTACCGGCCAAGTAAATACCGGTACTCGATCTGCTCGTGCACTGGATACTGTGAGAAGCTTTCAATCGCGGATTTTGGTTTGACGTTTTTGAAAATATTGGCACACGATGCCGGGGAACCAATCTGCATGTAAATATTGTTCAGTTTATTTGCAGTGTATAGCAGAATCTGCTGTTTCTGAGGCAGCTCCTCAAAACGCACTGTAGGTTTTTCGTAGCGAGGTTTGATGCTGTTGAATAGTTTGGTGACGACAGACGAGATGTGTGTCAGAAACTGATGTTCCCGCGTGTCTATTTCGCGGTATTTCGAATCTAGCTCCCGGGCCAGCGGTATGACATATTCAGTGGTGCTCTGGAAAATTGTAACCAGTGGATCTACCGGGAAATTATCGTTAAGTATGCAATTGGTCAGATCCTGGTAGTAATTGAAAATGAGATCGGAACTTTCCCAGAGCGACCAGGGGTTAACATCTTTGCAATATCGCATAAAACTCACTATCAGCATATTAAACCGAGTCCATTTTCCTCCCTCAAACCTCCTGTTCTCAACGAAAGCCTCTATGTCCTTGTCACTCAACCCGTTCAGCAGTTCCGCTTGTAGCTCAGCAACCAAGCGTCCATTTTGATTCAAATTAATGTTCAAGCAACCTAGATCTCCGGACTCGATACTGCTAAGAAATTGAGCCACTTGAGACCCTGCAGCGGGCTTCATAGAAGGTACAAGATTCTTGACCTTTGAAGTTAATAGGGCATCTGCTCATTGAATTCAAGTAATATTGGAAAATTTTCGACACTTTATGAAAATAACCTGAACTGAACCTCAAATCCATGAAAGAACATGGATGAAAGGTCCCGGGATGATGCTGAGCATGAGGTAAAACGCAGCGCTGACTGGAAAGGTGGATACAAGAAAAAAACCGGGGCCAAAAAGCTCAAAAATGAAGCAAAAGGCCCCACATCAACAGGCGGTTCCGGAAATGCAAAATCCAAGAAAAAGTTCAAACGCAACAAAGAGCAACCAAAAGTTCCGCCTGCTCAGCATAAAGTTGTGGTTCGTTTGCTGCCGCCAGATTTGACAAGCGAGTTATTTTTTGAAACGTTACACAAAGAGCTGGGCTCTGAGAACGGTAGCAAAGCTGGAGCACAGTTCTTGGCCGATAATGTTGATTCTCAATACTATGTGCAAGGCCACTACTCCAGAAAACCGTTCAAGCTTCCGACGTACTCTAGAGCGTATCTGACGTTCTTTGAGCTGGCAAAACTGCAAGAATTTCAAGGAAAAATCAAAAATTTGAAGTTCACGGACGACAGTAACACTTCAATGGTTCCTGTAACGGCCATGAGTCCCTACGTCAAGCGTCTCAGAAACGATGATCGAAAAGGTGCAAAAAACCATAAGGCCAATCTTGAAGGTACCATTGAAAAGGACAAAACTTTTCAAACTTTTTTGAAGTCCATGGCGCTGATGAATGAAAACAAGGAGGAATTTGGCTACGCTGATCTCAGCGTCATTCAACCTCTACAGAAAGCCCTGGATCGTAAGCGAGAAGAAGAAGCCAGGATCAAAAATCAAGGAGAGCGTGCTGTCATTGCTCTGGCCGGAGAAGGAGCCAAAGAAAAGACTAAAAAGAACAAGACCAAAAGTAAAACCAAGTCCAAGAACAAAAAATCTGTTGGTGAAGTGTCAGCTACCAAGAAAAAAAACAAGTCTGGTAGGGCTCCCAAGGGCGCTTCGGACAAACAAAACATGGTCATTATCGAAGAAGCGGGACGACGTGAGCTTCAAAGAAGAGACCGTGTGAAGAAAATGGAGAAAAAGGGCAATGCAGCTGATCAAGGGCTTTCTGCCACCAACAACGCTGATGCTAATGCTCCATCTACGAAAAAGCCTGCAAAGAAAAAACCTAAGGCGAAGAAAAAGCCGCAGTCTAGAGGCAAAAAGAAGACAGACCCTGCGGAGCCAGGCTCATCAAGTGCCTCTACCAAGACTGAAACTGGCGGTCAAAAAGCTGAGGCGCAACCTAAACTAGGATGACTTTTAGTCTTTCAACGAAAAACTAGGAAATTTAAACAAAGTGATGCTTATGAAGTTATGCACTCAACTATTGTGAAGGCGCATCATGGATTGAACTATGAAAGTTGAAAGCGAAGAATACTGTATTTGCTGGTTTATTAAAAAGACCAGTGCTTATTTTTGGCTCTATGACATCTTCATGTATATGTTTTGCCCTGTGTTAAGCATAGCGTATGCAAAGCTAAAGAAAACTGACCATTTCTCGGGTGCGATAAACTGCTGTGCTACGGAAACAAACACAGTAGAGCTCAAAATACTGCTGGTGAGCATGGGACCGTAACGAGTATGCAAACTATTCCGGACAGCTTTAACTTTCTCCTTCACGAGACCACCACGGGTCTCTCCGGGCTCTAAATTCACCAACGTGAGCGCAGTGAGCAGCCCAAAAACCTGGACGGGGCTGATGACAAACCAAGACCCGCAAAGTTGTGCAAGACGTCTCCATTTGGGTGCTACGCGTCTACTGGTGAACAAAGTGAGCCACTGGTAGAAGAAATGGTTGATGGGAGCGTTCACGATGCCGCCGTACAAAAGCATTGCCAGCAGTTTACGATATTTTGGTTTCTGCAAGAACGCTTTGATCCCTTGTAAGCCTGTGGTGTGCTTTTCGTCGGTTTTCCTTGTGCTGGTAGTGGTGCATTGACTTATCAGCTCGCTGAGCGCGCTGAGAATTGCCCCGGTTGCTATTTTGGTGAGCAACGGGCGACGCGCCAGTAGCGAGTTATATACCAAAACAGGGTTGTTATTTGATTTCTGCATTGACATTTTGCACACACGATTGACAAATCGAAAAGATTGGTCCTGTTTCTTTCTTGCTTGACGGTTCTTCTTTTTCGAGATGGATTTTTACGTAGGTTCACTTATATACATATATATCTGGAAGATCTTATCAGTATATATATTCTCCAGGCTCGCATATGCCCGATAACGAAAAATCGTCAAACAGTATGGTAGAAATAGCTGTAAAGACAACGATTCCGAGACAGAAATCGAATGTTCAAATTGATTGGCATCTTTTTCCCAAACAGCCTTGAAATGATGTGTTTTTTGGTCGAATATCCGTCAGGAAACATTTCGTGTCACCAAATATATTTAGACGGTAAGGAGCACTAAAATCAATTCCCAAAAACCAGAAAAGCATCGCATGAATTGTGGCCATAAACATAGCATGCTCCAAAAGAATTGAAGCGATCAAATCCTTAAATCTTCAACCTTGAAAGGGCGTTCTCAAGTTTTTCCACATCACTTTATACTATCCTGACATCCAATTTTAAGAGAAAATAGAATAGAACTTGATTAGATCTAGAACATACATTCAAAACCGGGATTATTAGGGAAAGTGAATAAAGATGGATAAAAGTCAGAAAAAGGTTTTTTGTTAGCTTGTTTGGTTGTTTGATTGTAGAAAGCTCTCCTCGTAATCTTTATCTCCCTGTTTGTTTCCAATTTGACAAGGTCACATGATTATCGTATCATATGACACTCATTTGAATTTATATTTTTCGTATAGAATGCTCCCTCACAACTTTCTTGAAATTTCATCATTATAATATCTAACCATCTTTCACATCAACTGCTCATCCGATGAGCTACAAGTCAGCGACAGTAACTCGGCAAAGAACGCTCTTCAAGTCCAGATAGTATGAAACTCGTACACTTTTTGATGAAACTGCGCAATGAACAAGTGACTGTGGAATTGAAAAACGGGACCACGGTCTGGGGCACTCTGCAAACAGTGTCTCCGCAGATGAATGCAACGCTGACAGACGTCAAGCTGTCACTGCCCAATAAAAGCGGGAACAACGCCGCAGCAGGTGTGTTTCTGAGCGGAGGAGAGCATAACACAGAACAGAAAACCACAGCGCTGCAGTATATCAATATTCGGGGAAATACAATCCGGCAGATTATCTTGCCAGATGCGCTGAACCTGGACTCATTGCTGGTGGACGAAAGACATCTGCAAAGAATGAGGCACTCTGGAAAGCTCACAGACGAATCGGGGCGCAAAAGACGACTGGATACAGCTGGTGGGCCTGCCAAACGTGTTAGACGGGCACTGTGAGAGTTTGAAAAGAAAAAAAAGAATAAAGATAAAGAACGAGACAGGTGCCGGCACTCGTGTATCATAGATTATAACAACCGCGTACAAGTTCATGAGGGATTTGCAGACGACAAAGGACACAGTGTGTATAGGAATAATGCATAGAAGAATCCAGTAAGAAGGATCAATTTTTCAAGCTCTAACCGTCATCGTCGGACTCAGATTCAGAGCTCTCTGTTTCGCTATCGCTGTCGTCTTCGTCTTCGTTCTCGGCATAAATATCACACCATTGACATTGACCCAAAGGAAGTGCCCAGATCTGGCTTTCGGTGCATAGCCAATCCACGATCTCGTCGATATGGCGGATCTCGACCTTTTGTAGGCCACCTTGGGACCAGCAGTCGGCATCAAGTGCCATACACTTTACTTTGCGATAGTCACGAATATACAGGAGCAACAGACTTTTGAGGTTTTCTGCCGTCACGTCTTGATCCTTGTCAAAATCTCGAATACTTGTTATATTCAGAACTTCCGAGGGTTTCGACAGAAAGTAGTACTGTAGACGCAGGTATGTAAGCACCAAGACTACCAGGTATTTATTATCGAATCTGGAATGCTTCTCGTGCCCTTTTTGCAGAATCACCAGCAATTGAGCCCAAGTTGGCCTGATATGAATTAGCTTCATCAGCAGACACTTAAACTCAACGCCTCCACACACGATGCCCTTCTGACTTTGGATTCCACGGCATGTACCTAATTCGTGTAACATGGTCTTGGACAGTTGCAGCATGCTGTTACCTCTCAAAGATGCTGTGTCAAGATTCGCTTTATAGTACATCGAGTTGTGTATTCTTGTCCTGGTGATGCTGGGAATGATCAGCGATGTGGATTGAAAATTCAGCTGTTTTTCTGAAACATTCTCATCAAATCTGAACTCCCGGGCCATCGTCACTCAGCTTCCTTGGACTGTTATGCGCCGTTCTACTTATTTCCTATCAAGTTAGCTCATCTCATCTCATCTCATTACCAATTCAAATTTCAAGATCGCTCACTACGCTGAAAGAAAACACTAGTTCGATCAAAAAACAGTGCGCTGTACGCTTTATCGTTATTTACAGGCGTCTATGTAGCATACAAGTGGTATTTCATTACACTATCAATAGCGTGCTGAATTCAGAACCAGCGGGGGGTCTTTTCCAATTTACGTTTTTCCAGTTTCTTTGCATATTTGCGGCCCTTGGCCTCCAGAATGTAGTCGTCTGCGTTGCGAATGGCATCCTGCATTCTACGCATCTTGTCAGATTGTGCCAATTCGTGCTTGTGGCCTTTGGGTAATAGCACACCTTTCATAAACTTCTTTTGGTCGTATTTCTCCTGGAAAAAGAGTTTCTTCCGTGGTGGCAGCAGTTCTTGAAGCCCATACTGATGAGCCAGCTTGTACAAATCACTCATACGTCTCAGGGAGTATTTTGGGTTGTGGTATTTGCCCGTTACCGGGTTTTTGTTGGCCAAGAATGGGTTTGCATCGACCGCCTGGATCGAGGTGGGTTTTTCGCTGTATTTCACGTTGGGAGGATATTTTTTGAAGAAACTTTTCAGCCTATCCGGCAGTAATTGGAAGTATTGTTTTCTTGACGCCGACATCATCGAGATCGGAAGACTACGTTGGAGTGGACAGGATCTCTTATAGTACTTCAAATTGAGAAGCTTTCTTATGGTCAAAGTTTCTATCTCTAATGGTCAAATTTCAAGTCAATATTTGGTGAAAAATTGGATTCACAGTTTAAGACGCGAGTACGAGTACGAGTACAGCTCGATGGAAGTCCTAACTCAGTCGTCAGACTAAAGCATCAGACTGAGCTAGTTAAACTCAGGGCTGATACTTTAGCTGCTTTCACCTAGCAATTTCATGGAGTGGTTCATTTGTATGAGTGCATGTTTCTCTCGTTGCCGTTTATTTCCAATTTGAAATAACACTTATCAATGGAATCGTGAATCGTCATCTCATGTTTTGGGCACCTTGCTCTCCGATCCTTGTGTATCGTTTTTTAGACAGTCTAAAACTGCTTCTATCAACTTCCCTCTTTTTACAGTTTCTGTAGATACCCCTGTTGTACAAGACGCTCCACGTCAGCTTGGCGGACGAAAAATTGCGAGTCCTTGATCAGATTGAACACCCCGTACTCCGTCTGTATCTCCCCTGCGTCCTTCAGTACCCGCACATCAATAAACACGTCGCTGGGAGGTGTCAAAGATCCGGAAAGATCGATATCTGTGTAATCGCCGCTTTTCATTTCTGTGAGGAGTTGGGCGTAGTCTCTCAAATACTCCTGCTCGTGGTGTGATAGGTTTGCGCTGTTTCGTTGCGTGGCGTCTGCTGTGCCGTTTGGATTCCACGCAAGGCTATCCAACGCGTCACTTCGCAGCTTTTGATACGCCATCAGGCATCTTTTATTGCGTTCCATGCACAGAAGCGTCACAAAATACTGACAGTGCGCAACCTTGTCTCCACCCTCACTCTGCTCCTGTTGTGTTCTCAGAAACTCGGCGTTCTTTCGCAGTTGACCTACCTCTCGCACTATACTTCTCACAAGTTCGTCCTGATACATAGGAAGCAGCTCTGGGCCCGAACTTAGGCTCAATTGATGCGCCCGTTTCGCCTCTAGTACGAGCTTGTTGCTGAGATCAGTATACATAGTCCCTGAAAGCAAATATGGGATGTTTTGTATCGGATTGTTTAACTTTTAGTCAAGTTAGTTTAGAGACATCGATGAGATGAATTACTACAATTTCATGTTTCATCACACTTCTTATGAAAATCGAAAAAGGAGCTTGAAAACCATCCCAATGAAGACCTATGGCAAGCTTGGTAGGTCTAAATGGACGCTACGTAATGTAGCATCCGATGGTGCAAATTTCAGCGAAGAAGAGGCTCTTTCAGACTCATTTACAAGCGAAGACTGTGGCGATTCCATAACACCAAAAACAAGTATCGAGTTGACAGCGGAAACTAGGGATTCGGTAGCATCAAAAAGTCCAATTCATCCAAAGACTTTTAAAAAACCGCTGCAAGAGGAATTGTTTGATTTTTTGGATCAACCAGTGCTCAAAAAACGCAAGAAAACGCTCCATGCGAAACCTGACGCGATTTACGATGATGACAGTGACAATGATGACGGTAGTGAACCCAATTGCAATAATTCGCAGGCTTTCTTTTCGAGCCAGGCAGATAAAAGCTTCCAGAGCACCATTGATGAAGCTAACACGATGCTATCGCAGCTTGCAGAAACTCAAAATGGCACCTCTGACGCATTAGCTGTATTCGATCCTGTGGATTCTGTTGACGAAGAATCTAGGAGCTTCAACAATGCTGATACTGCGTCGAAAAAACTTTATGGTAGAACCAGGACCATTGTGCAACAAGCAGACGACGATGACGACAATGACGACGACGGCAACGACGACGACGACGTTCGTGCTGGCGAAGCCATACCAAGAAGTGAAGACGCCTATTTAGACGAGGTGGATTGCTCACAGTCCACTCAGCATTTCAACCATTTGCGGGTCATGGGGGAAACTCTAAAGTACCAGGATGATCTAGAGTTTCTCATGCAAGAGAGTCCGCAGGCCAATCCAGAAACCAAAACTGCCAGCGTGCTTGGGCTGGCTTTGAGTTTTTTAAATGACAGTAAAATGCTTGATTATGCAGTCAAGCAGTATCAGTTAGAACTCTGGGAATGGTGTACGAGTTTATGTCAGAATGCAAATGATCTAACTTTGCATGTTGGTGCTTTCATCCTCGACGCACTTGCTATGAAACCTGAGAATCATGCCTCGGGTAAGTTGAACTTCCAAAAAACTGTTCTTCCACTCGTAACACGCATAAAGATTGTCCCTACTGACCTCTACACTAAACATGTTGAATTGAATTACGGAGACTTTCTGAAGCTCACAGGTGACAAATCTGGGTTATTTTACGGACTCAGGCTCTGGAACCTTTGTCTCGACAGGCACGAGAGCTTAGAAGACGCGGATGCTTTGGAAATCATCCTACAAACATTGGAAAACAATCAGTCATACGCCAATGATGCACTTATTATTGCTGCAAAAGTTCTCACCGAAAGCACAGTGCATCAAAAGTCTCGATCGAGATGGTTTAGGGCATTAAGACCACTTTGTTGTTCGCAGGCGACCAACCAAGATTTTGTGAAAGTGCTCGTAAGATTGTCTAACGATGCTTTTGAAGTTTGCGATGGAATGGAAGATGTACTGAAAACTTCTCTCATTTTTGTTCTGGATAACTCCGTTCTCTTGCTGCAAAGCGGTCGGAGGGATGTGATTGAAGTATTCGTGTTACACCTGGGGCTGTGTTTAAGTTTGGTTCAAATCCATGGTCTCGTAAAATTGGTACCTGACTGCACGGTTCGACAGACATACAAGGTACTACAACAAATTCTTGAAGGCTCCAACCAGGCTTTACTGTGCGATTTCAACCAAAATATGTTTATTCTTATATGCTGCTATTTTGCATGTTCTAAATGCTTGACGTTTCAGCCGGCTGAAAGCGACTCTATCAACCTTCGATTGAAGGCTTTCGCGGAGGAGATTGAGCCTTTCAATGAAAGCATCCATACTAACGTTACGCAAGTGCTAGATGCCCTTTCTGTATAGTCTATTTGCATTGTAACTTCGATATTCAAAAGTAAAACAGAGCTCAAAGTGCGTGTTTGTGCCAGCCAACTCTAAGGAGCGATTCTGGTAATTTTCCATGGATCATTTTCAGTCTCGCGAGAGTAAACTATTCTGTCGTGTAAACGACTTTGTCTGCCTTGCCAGAACTCGATTGATAGAGGAACTACACGGACACCGCCCCAGAACTCTGGACAAGGTACATCTTCTACACCCTCGAAACGGGCCTCGTTCTTTTCCACTAAGCTTTTGAGTTCATCCCGGTTCTTGAGCGAAGCCGATTGTGGCGACGACCAAGCTCCGACTTTGGAACCGCGAGGTCTTGTTCTAAAATATCTCTCTGAAGTTTCTCTGCTGACTTTCTCGACAATTCCCTCGATTCTGACCTGTCTTTGTAAGTTTTTCCAGAAAAATGTCAAGGCTGCCTGGGGGTTAGTTTTAATATCGTGAGCTTTTCTCGACGTTTCCCAATTGGAGTAGATCGTGAATCCACGCTCGTCGAGCTCTTTGAACAACAGCACTCGGGCTGAAATTCTACCACCTGGCAATTCTGCAGATGCAAAGTTTACGGCTTCCGGAATTGACTCGGTGGGATCTTGCTGAGCCTCCGAAAACCATTTTGTGAACTGCATGATTGGATCATTGTCAATCTGCGATTCATTTAGGGAATCTTTGTCGTACTGGTAAGTTTCAGGAGCAACTGAGAGCACCAAATTTCGTTAGTACAACGTCGTCGTAAAAGGAAGCATAATTGAGCTTAGAAAAGCATACAGATGATCGGGTTTTCGGTGGTGGGAGTCTTCTCGGTCATTGTAGTAAGTTCGGTATCCAAACAAGTCGACTTTAAGTCTCAAAGAAGCGATTGAAGCGAGAGATTTTGCTGGTGAGAGTTGACCTGGACGGAACCTTATTTGATTATAATTAATGGGTTCGCATCTTATTATCTTATTATTTTATGAGTACTTTGCGTGAGTACTCGGAATCATGTGATTGGTGAGAATGAGCCAGGTTCAGGTTCTCGAGCTCTCCCGGAGCAGTCGTTAGGCCGCTGAGAGAAGCACGGCTACCTTCTTCACGGCAAGTGTATCTGTATTATAGTGCATTTTTTATTCCTTAAGCTTGGAGACCTTTAGTCCAGGTATAAGAACCCAGTATCACAACGACAAGGCTGAACGACACGAATATCGAGACAAAATAGTATATCATTGTTCGACGGAACGGCAGAATCTGACATTCGTTGATAAAGGTACTCACTGTGGTCAGACCACCGCAGAATCCATTCCCAAGCGCTATCACCACGGTTTCCGCAGTTTTGGAATGAATTATAGCTGAATCATCAGAACGTTTCCCCTTGGTGACGAGCGTAATCACCGCTAGTACTAGAGTTCCAAGGACATTGGCCGCAAAAGTACCCATGGGGAAGTGCTTGATGCGGTGGTTGAGCTGTTTCGACAGAAAATACCGCAGCACGGCACCTGGGAAGGCGAAAATGGCAGACAGTGTCCAAGAACGGGAGAAGTTATCGTAGACACCGGCCAGGACGATTTGCACAATCAACACCGGAACTGAGAGTACTAAAACAATTTTGGTGATGGCATCGGTGATATTGCGAATACGATTGACAGCTGGTGGTGTCTTTTCCTCGTCTTCGTCCAAGAAGTATGGTGCAAACTCTCTGGCCACCAAAAGTCCAAAAACATGGCTACTAATAGAGGTCAGCAGCTGTGTCAGTAGGACCGCAAGAAACTGCATAATACCGTATGCACGATTAGGCAATCCTGACGGAACACGGGCCGAAGAAACATTTGCAGCGTTTGTAAAAAGCTCGATCATCAAACTCGAAAACGACGAGACACTCCCGCAGTATGCGGTGGTTAGAGCGGTGAAAAGCAGGGGCGAAAAAAGCTTGAATATTTTCATTTCCTGCATCAAACCCATGACAAAACAGGCTCCGATGTTAGCCCAGAGCACTGTAGGGCCCCGTACGTATGCACCCGAATAGTTGGTAAGTTGGATGAGACCCATCCTTGAGTAGTTTCCCAAAATTGAAAAGAAGATAAACGCCAGCATCAGCTCAAACTCTGCGCGGAATTTGCTCATCGATGCTTTGATTGCGGGCAACGGAGACGATGACAAGCTCTCTTTTGATGGTGATTTAGCCTCCATATTAGATAGAAGGAAATATCTAAAGTGGTTCAGCGCTAGAGGGATCTTTAAGAGCCTTTATAGTAATATTAATATGAGCAACACGCTAAAAAAGTGATCAATAACGCTCTAGGTTCCAAAGAGCAAGTTCCATATGTATTTTGTAGCTCAAAAGTGTTGATGATGCCATCACTAAAATTACTCTTGGCATTTTCTTATATCAATTATTATAATATAATACGTGATAAACGCTAAGATCGACGACAGCATTGTTGTGAAGAAGAACAAGACGTTAGGCTGATGAGGACTGTGCATCTAGTTAGACAAGAGTCAGTTCACTGGACTCTGCTGGGAGATCTAGGGTTTCAAAACCCATTTTTTTACTTCAAGGTTATTACCGATAAGATGACTTGCAAGAGTAAATTGAAATTCGGGCGAATTCGCTGTCATTCATGAAATGTTGACAAGCAAGCCGGTGGGCTGGGTCTTGGCAGACTTTTTACTGCCCTAGTGACTTCAAGTAAAATACTCTGTGGTTTTTGGGAGCCTGATGCCTACGATCTGCCGTTAATTCCCGAATCAGGACGCACGTAGGTCAAGTTCTTTCCAACTGTCACTAGACAGACAGAAAAGCAAAAATGAATTCCAAAAATTTTCGAAGTGGCGCGCCGTCTAGTGAGGCGCAATCTCAACTTGACAACGCCAACCTGAGACTCACTCTGAAGTTCTCAGATCCTTCGATTAAATCCGTTGTGGTGCTATCAAATCATCAGAAAAGACGTTCCTTCAACGTCATGATTCGAAGCCGCTAAATGACTTTCGATATCACACTCGGGCATGAGAGGGGAAAGTCAATGAAACCCCAAACGAGAGAAAGTTTGCAAATGAGGATGGGCTTTGGCCGAGAGCATCGAAAAGATGACAGGCACCATGCACGACAAACGGAAACAAGATCAAATCTGCCCCATTCGAAGCCTAGTTTCTTTTCCTCACAGACTCAACAACGCTGTAGCGGTGAGCCAACTGCTTGTGTCGGCCTCACAAGGGACCCGCGTCGATCTGGGACTAACCATGGAAAAGACATGAAAAGTGCAAAACCCGCAATATGCCAGTCTTTTCCAAGTCCAGATGTAGTCAGAAAACCACGAGTTCAGCACGGGACCCGCAGCAATCGGTGCGTTACAAGCGTATATCATCTTGAGTCTATTATCATCAGGAGAAAATAACTTGGCAACTGAACATGCATGAAAATGTGCCGTTCAATTCTTTTTCGATGCCCAGTGCACTTTTTTCAAGCGCTGCGCAGGGGTGCTGGGTGGCTGAATGGGTTGGATCTAGACATAATTGACAATAAAAGACAAATCTAGAGGTTTTCCGAGAAGCCAGGTTATACTGCTTCTCTCACAATCGGACCGAAACGCCCGAGAGAATCCCAGGAGTATAATAGCCTTCCCTATAAGAATCTCAAAAAGCATTCAGCACAGACCGTGAAGTGGATATACCTGACAAAGATAGACAATTCTTCCAGATCCAAGCGGTCAAATCATTACGTTGAGGACACTTCCAAGAAAGATATTGCATCACCGGTTGAAAACTCTCCCTCCAAAAGCTGAACAAACAAAGACGTGAAGCATGAAAGCTAGAACCTACAGGGTGCAAGTCTTAGCATGAGGCTTTGAAAGTGCTCTAGTTACAGAAGGTAACCTCCATTTGAGACGTGTACTAAGTCCAGATATTATCATTAAATGTATATACATTGGCTTCAAGATCTAAGTTTTTCCATTTCTCGAACAAATACGTATATAGTGATGGGTATTTGGGAAGTTAATTTTAAAGAATAATTTAGCCGCCAAGCAGAACTTGACTTTGAACCAACCACTTTTTTCGAAGAGCGACTATTCTGAGGGTATTTTCGAAAATAAAGTTAAAAGTATTCGATATAGAGTTCGTAGTTTTCATAGTTTCTGCTATATAAAGTTATATAAATGGTGTTTAGAAGATCGAGCACGCTTGACCCAGTGTCGCAGGAATATCAATGGCTGAGCCGAAGATCCCAAACTGTTAATTTTGAAAGCTCTGAATTTGTGGACCTGAGAAGTGTTGAGGAGACGGGTGTTGGCGACAGCGATCAGCTTTCAAAAACAATGCCTATTCAGCAGCTGCGAAATATCCAACGACATAAATCAGATTTGATTGAGTACCCTAAACACACTCAACAAGTGATCAAACGGTCTCAAACTATTTCCTTTCCCCAAAATACATTGGATTACGATATTCAAATGGTTCCCGATGTCGAGAGCACCGATTTGAATTGTGGGAGTGGTGTTTCTGTCAAAGACTTTTCAGCTGAAGACGTGTATCTCAAAAAAGAGCTTTCGGAGCCTTTTGATGAGTCTTTCATAGTGATTGAGTCTTCTCAAGGACTAAGTAGAGCTGATGAATCTGATGCCACGCTTGATGCAGAAGCTACGGAGGTTTGGAATGAAAATACAATCTCGCAAAAGACTCCGGACCTAAACGGCTCAGACACGGAGGAAAAAAGGCATTCACAAGAACGTTTAGTACATCACGGCTCTGCTAAGTGTCGAACCATTGACAATACCCCAGATTGTGATCAAACCTTGACTCCAAATGGCGAGTTTGAAACCCTCGATTGCACAGTAACGGCTTCGCCAGAATTAACTCTTGGGTTTTCGTCATCCAATGCAGTCTCTCGTGGACAGACTGAAGAACTCATTGCAGGAACAACTTCTAATGAAAATCTGACGAAGAGTGAAACAGACACCACAGTATCCATCGTGGCCTTAGAACCTGGCACTTTTGGTTCCTCCAGCGGCGAGAATAAAAGTCAACCAGTTCACAATGATGAACCTAACGAGTCAGCTGCTACTAATAGCCCACAGAACTATTCCTCAAGCTTCTCTGCAACGCAGATTTTAGAACGCACCGCCAACGTGCACAAATCCTTGAAACATCTTATACTCAAGACAAATCAAGAATGTTTCCAGGTGAATTCCAAAAAAGTACGTTATCGCGCCGGGCTGTCAAAACTAACAACAGGTTTACCGCATTTGCATGAGCGCTTTAATAATAGCGAATATAAGCCTTCATGAAGCAGTAAGAGCGGCAAAAAATGGTCTCTAGCGGGATCGAACCGCTGATCCCCGCGTTATTAGCACGGTGCCTTAACCAACTGGGCCAAGAGACCTGATTTGTGGTAACCGGAAAATCCACAGGTTATATGTCTTTACCTCACTTCCGAAAATTGTAGACGGTTAGAGTCACACTCCAGTTTGGCGATATTTGGATGAGCTGATGCTTCAATGGTTACCTATTTATGAATTATTGAGAGATTTCAGCCGCTCAAAAAATTGAAGTTAACAGCCACGATCGATTGGGATTAACTTCGGTTTCTATTCCCGTATGTTGAATTAACCAATTGTGTGATTTTTGCTGAGGTCGCTGGCATTTTTCGAGCAGATCAGCGATCAACTCGCTCTGACGTTCGCTTTCAAGCATGTCGTTCCATGATCGCGGCGCTTCGGGGCGGCTTTCAAGTCTCAATCTAGGGCATCATAAAACCGGAGAGCTAGTGCCACTTCACGATAGTTACAATCAAACCGAGCCCCAACCCACAATTGACTTTACAAAAAGGTGCTTTACCTAAAACCCAAGTATAACAAGACGTCACAGCTCTTGTACAACGTGGGCTGCGGCATTAAGTTGGGGCATGTGAACTTCAATCATAAAAGAAATCTGTACCTCAAGTGTCGTCCGTTAGATTTCCTTCTGACACCTGCGCATCATCTCCTGTTGACACACCAGCATAAAACTTGCTCCAAAGGTCGGAGACGCTCTCGAATTCCTTACCCACAGCGATGAAGTTTTCCAAAGAAATGTTCAGCCCATTCAGATTATTCAAGATGGAATCCATTGTCTGACCAATGTCTTGAAGAATCAGGTCCCGTTGCTCTATGAAATGTTTATCACTCTCTGAAACCTCATTGGAAGATAAATCTTCTTTCCTGATGGTCTCAGACATTGAGATGCTTGGATCAGCCTTGATTGCAAACTAAAGCCAAAACTTGAGTCGCGTTGTGAGTAAAAACGACTTTGTTTTCATTTCTGTCAGTGTGTTACCCAGCTAAAGATGAAAGAGAATTATGGGAAAAAGCTATAAAAAGTGCAATTTTCTCAAAATCTTCAGCGCTTTTTTGGCCACTTTTGGTTTCAAAACTTCAAACATTAGCCAGTATCATTGGCTGTCCACATATCCCCAACATGTGGACGGTCTCTCTAAGCTGGTAGACTGAAGTATTTTTAAAATCGGAACAACTCAAGTTCTGTCGTGGTAGCTATAATTCCCAAGTTCCAGGACACTATCGTCGTTCATACACATTTCCAAACTGTAGCACATATGGTCAAGCTTCGACGCTGATTATTAAGTAATTGCTTATGTCTTTGAGAGTCTGTACCTATTCACTTATATCTGGATCTTCAGGATGACGAGGTTCCACGTCGAATATAAGTTCGTATTTACGCCATTTTTTGCGAAGTTCGCTTGCAGGATCGTCGAACTCATGTTCAGGCTCGGTGTCAAAGCTATCTAGCCAGTCCCAAGGCTTGCTCAACGCTTCATCGTTTTCCTGAATGTAGCTTGTGAGTTTGTCACCGTAAAGCAACGGGCTGTCGTTAGTCAAATGATTCCAAATGCACTGTAGGTAGAATCTTAAGCTTCGCACACCTCTCAAGAAACCGCGGTCTTCAGACTCTGGCGATCTTGGAGGGACACGGAAAGAATCGAAACTTGTAATTATGTCATCGCGTGTAACACATTGTGCAAAGTCGATCAGATTCACCTTAACGTTGCAATTTGATGGATTGTTCCCATCGTAAATCAGCAACAGCGACGAGCCATAAAGACGATATCCTTTGAGTTCCATTATCTCAGCATGCAATCTTTCGAACTGACTAATCAATTGTGGTATTTGCCGCACGATGCTGCAAATGTCTTTCCCGCTATACAGGAATCTTGCAAGAGTGCGAGCAAATTGCCAACCAATATGCACGCGCCGACCGAAATACTTGTCTCTCTTGATGTAATAATCTTGGTTCCAGATCTTCAACCCGCATATTCTAACGCCAAGCTTCCGCGATGTCGTCCTACGACATTTTTTGCTCTGTGATAAACGCTTGAACTTGTCAGCATCAACACCATACTGCCGTGTCCCCATTTTGAGGTCCAAGACGCATGGTTTATCAAGCTTTCTTGTAAGATCCTCTAAGAGAATGAATTTCGAAACAATTGTGTGGGAGCTTTCTTCAAACATAACTGACTCATGGTTAGATGTGCCTTTCGAACGTGGAACGTCTTCTTCTTCCATCGCAAAAACACCGTCTTCGCCATCTGCAGAGTCACCGTAGTCATTGCGTAAAGAACTAGTCCGATGTAATTCCTCATCTTGCGAAAGGTTTCCCTCCGTCGAGTCCTGATCATCCGCATCAATTTGAGCCATTTTGCGAAGATTGAACTGCTTGAGATCCAATACAGAGCTGTGGGAGTCGATTTTCTTTGCTAAACTGGCCTTAGTGGAACGTGGAAGTAGAGCAGGAGAGGGAGTGCCAACTTCAGATCCTTTGAGCTCATGAGAATTTCTCCTCATGCTGTTGCTCAGCGTCAAAAGATCTGCTGCCGACGGATTGTTCTTGATACTCAACTTATCTAAAGAAGAGTTACGAGTGTGTGGTTTCCGCTTTGTTGGGGCAAATACCTCCTTCAAAACTAACTCTTGTAACTTAGTGTTTACTACTGTTGAGCCTGAATTTTTGAATATTGAGTCCTCTCTGTCAAGGCTATGTGATGAAAGGTAGGAATCGCTGGGTGCTGATTCAGGTGAGTGTGAATATTTGTACCACAGTGAATCTGGAATAATATGCTTGTTATCGTCCAATAGGACTTCTGGGTTTTTGAATTCTATGGGCGCACTCGCTTTCATGGCATCTTGGGGTTGTGGAGTCTTTCCTGCTATTAAGTCCATTTTTTGTTGTTTTTTGGCGAGTTTAACCCGCTTCTCTCGTTCCACTTCGCGCTGAAACTCTTCTTCGGAGTTGAAGTGCTGCCTGACGTTTAGTACACCGATGTAGCGAGGTATGAAATCTAAGAGCTCTTTGTGCTGTTGTTCGATGTTTTCATACCATGTGTTTTCCCTACGTACAAGAACTTTACACACCGCACGTTCAGAAAACCTGAATATTGCTGTGTGCCCGCCGACCTTGTTTGTAAATGGCTGTAGTTCGACAGCTAAGGGATATACCTCTTCATCATCGCCGTCGTCGTCATCTGGAGTTTCAGGATGTGAGCTATCTACAGCGGTCTCGTCCTCAAGACCCATTGAAGGGGCTGTCGGTGTTTTCTGAGGTTTTACGGGAGAAATGTTGATGGTGGACCCTATGGCTTGCCCATCTTGATGCGTGGGGCTCGCTGCAGTCTTCTCAAAATGGCCCTCTACTTGCGGTTCGGACTTGGATTGATGAGGATAATAAGTGGCTGAAGAAATGGGCTTAAGTGCTAGAAGTTTGTCACGAACTTCTGGTTCAAGGCCTGCTTCTACAGGTTTCGACGGGAGTTCCACAGACACCGACTTCAGCGGTACGGATTTCTGGGTCGTGACAGGCGCTTGTTCCTGCCACTGGGGCGTGTATTCCTCCATGCATGCATTATTGGTCATTCTGCGCAAAGAGCTCCTGACAGGGTCTTTGCAAGAGGACCGGCTGAATCTGCGGACATGTGGGGGTCTAGGAAACTTGTCTCGCAGTCCTATGTGTCTGAAACGAGGCAGAACGTCGTATGTGGATGATGAATGTCTTCTGGAAGGCGGTGTGGGGCGTGCTTTTTCTGTTCGTTTTTCGAAAAGACTCATTTTCCAGCTAGACGGAAGTGGACCATGATGGTGCGATCTCAGTTGTTGTTGATGTTGTTGATGCGGTTCACCATCGTCGCATGCCAAATGGTTTTCTGGGGGCAGACTGCCACTTTCGAGCTTTTTGCCCGCAGTTTCGTCATCCTGGAACACTCGCAAGTATGTGCTTGCCTTCCTACCGTGGATCATGGACGGCACTTTTTGTTTGTCGAAGATGTTGACGTCCTGAAGGTGCTTGGTAAGGGAGCTCAATTCATCTTGTTTGGCATCGTGAGTAGCGGGGCCCATGATACTTTAGTCAAACCAGAGTCGCTTTTTTCACTGGAACCTATAAAATTAGCGTCAAAGGTCTCTAAAGCAGCAAAACTGGGCTGTTTTGGAGAGTTTTGTTTATAAAAAGTGGTAGTTAAAGTTCCCATGTGTGTTGATTGAAATTGTAATAATTTTATATAATGATCTTGAAAATAGATAAGAATATAGGAAGAGCATCAAATGAAAAGCTTATAGGAGCCTGAGATACATCATATAACATTAAGCAGATTGAGCTAAACTTCAGGTCTTGCCTGGATTTTTTAAATTCCAAATCGGATCATTTTTGAGTGAGTTAGCGGGTTTTGAAGTTTGGAAAGATGTTGGCAGTGCAAAAGACATTGTGAGAGGTATGTTTTGGGATGATGAGTGGACAGACTTGTTTTATTTTGAATTTTGGGATGGTTTGAGGACTTTTTCCCGGGTTTGAGGCCCTTCAAAATGGCTGCGCCAGGGTGTCAGAATGGCGAATTTGAAAGTATTCAAGGACAACCGGTAAATACATGATTCAGCAGAAGAAAATAGAACAAAAACCTAACGGCGAAAGGAATGGTGTTGGCTGTGGGGAAGAGAAAGGCAGAATGGAATGGGCCTCCAAAGGCGATGAATGTGTCAAGACCATATATATCACTATGTACTATTCCGTCGTCAATGATATGAGCGGCGTCATTGTCGTGGATAATGATCAAATTTTTTTGGGTTTTCTTCATCCTTCACAAAAACCCTTGAATTTGATCTGTTTTGAATGAAGGACTCTCTCCTACGGGTGCAATAAATATGTGTATATACGTATGTGAAACTGCTATTAGTAAAAGGGTTTACTTTCTCTTTTTTTTTTCGTCTCCAGGCTCGGAACACACCCGTCCAAAATGACACAATTTCTCATACATAAGAAATAATACCATCTCCAACCGAAATATCGCCCCATTCTCACCCCAGAATTCTTTCTCCAGTAACACCACACGTTTCCCGCACTCTTTCTCTGCAATGATCAACACCCATTCTCGAACTTCTGTCGCTCTTGGCCAATCACATCGCACTATTCTTCCCGTTACCCGCACTCATCCAGTCTAATTACACTACAGAAAGTGAAAAATATCTCGAAACCCAACGTTAAAACCCAAACTTCACGTCAAACTCCAGCGTAAAGACAGCCTTTAAAAGCTATCAATTGGACGTCAGGTAACTCTTCCGCTTGTTCTGATTACCGCGCACTCGCACACACCCGCAGTTGAAGAAAAATGTTTGTGAGATCCGGTGTTTTTGGAGCCCGTATGGCCGGTATGCAAACCGCTAGAAACTATGCGACACTTCGTGAAATCGAAATGCGTTTGAAGTCGATCAAAAACATTGAGAAGATCACCAAGACCATGAAGATTGTGGCCTCTACCCGTTTGTCCAAGGCCGAAAAGGCCAAGGCTTCTGCCAGAGAATATTCCGTGGCAGAAGACGCGTTTTACCAGAATGCTGAAACCAAGGATTTGCAAGCTGAAAAACCAAGAGAACTTATCGTGGCCGTCACCTCCGACAAAGGTCTATGTGGCTCGATCCACTCGCAATTGGCCAAGGCTGTGCGTAAGGAAGTGGCCAAGTCACCCGAGACGGACATTGTGTGCATCGGTGACAAAGTCAAGGCTCAACTACTAAGAACCCATGGTGACCGCGTTAAATTGACCTTCAGCGGTGTTGGCAAAGAAGCCCCAACCTTTGAAGAATCGGCACTCATTGCCAACCAAATTCTCAAACTCGGTGACGGCTACTCCAAGATCCACGTCGTGTACAACAAGCCAGTTTCCTCCATATCTTTTGAACCAAGAATCAAGCCAGTGTACAGCGTCGAAGCCATCGAGCAATCGCCTTCGTTTGCCAAGTTCGAAATCGACGCCGACAGCAAGGTTTCCCAGGACTTGTACGAGTTCACTTTTGCCAACCAGATTCTCACAGCCATGGCCGATGGTTACGCTGCCGAGATTTCTGCCAGAAGAAACGCCATGGACAACGCTTCCAAGAACGCTGGTGACATGATCAACAAGTACTCCATTCTGTACAACAGAACCAGACAAGCCGTTATCACCAACGAACTGGTCGATATTATCACTGGTGCTTCCTCTTTGGGCTAAACGCAAGTCTCGCACGGGAACGCTCTTTAACGAATGACATTTAAACACTTTTTACATACGAGACTCGAATATATTCCAGAGCTAAGGTCGTGGGCTTGGGAGATCACTGATGCAGATGTCCAAATCGCTAAAATCACGCAGCATGATTAGACACAGAAATGTGATGGTGGTGGAAAGACGTTTCTAGGTCTGTGGTCAATGGTTTTAGTAGAAAACTCTATATTTACATATACAATAGCACCTGCATCGACTGGTCCAAAGAGTGACAGACTGGTCTCGACCTGGGACTGTCAATTGTGTTGCAAACTGACACTCTAACCTCTAAGTAGAAATTTTATCCTTCAAACAGGTTTGAGAGCTGTCAATGTAGCAGGCTCGAGCATCGTAGTCCTTTGGTTTTGACTGGATCATTCGTGAAGCAGCTTGAAACTTGTTGTGTCGTAAGATAATCTGTTCAGAAGACGTTTCAAGCTTGTATCGAATCTGAAACTTTCGACGCCCACCATATCGTAACTCAGCCATATATAAAGGGCTAGCATCTTTTCGCAATCGATCCGTCCGTCTTGATGGTCGTCCCTTGCCTGACACCATAATATTTCCACACACACTATCGACCAAAAATGCTTCCACTGACAATTGTATGGTTTTTCGCCAAAAAAATGCCCAGATTCTTCGCAATGGCATGCGATCTCATCGCTATCCTGATGCTCATCTTTTTACTGGTAGGAGCTAACAATTCTTCTCAAGTATCAACTTACTTGACGAGTTTCCGGTTTTCGTCGAAATCACCACTGTATGATATCATTTCCACCTCGTTTGATGCCCAAAATACCACTACTGGTCTTCAACAAGTCCATGTCTTGGCAGGTTACATGGGCATTTGCGTTACTGGGCTTCCCAAGGCTTATGCCGGCGATTCCACCCTGTGTTACAACCGGAAATCTGTTTCGAGCGAAACTCTGTATCAAGACCTAGGCGTAAAAGTGTTCAATATTCGCACTCCAGATACCAAAAGTACTGCAAACTTTACTGCAACTATGGACCTCAACATTTTGCAACTTGCGCAAGACAGTTCCGTCAAAATTATCCACCCATATGTTCTGATGGCAGTTATAGTACTTGCGCTACTGATGTTTTGCGCCACGCTGTGCGCAACGGTGCCCAAATTGCCGGGCAAGTCCTATGTCAACGTTTTCCTGCTCATTTTGAGCCCAGTCCTAACCTTGTTGTGGGGTCTTGGAGCCATGTGGACCGATGTTGCAATTCGGGCCGGTAAAAACTACGTTCCTCACGCTTCCATGGGCATTCTCAAAGTTGAGACCGGTACCAAGGCAAGCGCCTTGGCTTGGGCCGCTTTTGCGTTTTTCATAGTCAATTGTTTGATCCTATGGGCGTTGTACTTCAGAGATAGAAGAGCTCTTGGGAAAGAGATCGACAAAATACGAGCTAGAAACGACCGTTTCGACCCAAAGTTTCACAGTGATCACTCCACATTGGACAGCAAGCATTGAGCTCTCGAATGAGTTACCATTCAGCTTCTTTGAGAATCTTTATCGGCTTTTCTTCGAAAAACCGTACAAGGCGTCCGTGGTATATATGGAAAATTCCTGTTGGAGGGAAACTTCTTAAAACTTCGGTGCTGTCAGAACATAAAGCTACTCAAGAAGGGCGTCCAAGGCTAGGCGTTCAGCTAGAAATATCATCAATAGCATTGAGATTAAGCATCAGAGATTTTTTGAGACTCTTCAATGACGGCCCAGTTAGATTTTGTGGTGGTCCGGACATTAAAACTTCTTGTGAGAGCTATCGTTCTCCCCATAGCATGGTTGATACGGGTTCTGACAATTCCAATCGGATCATGGTTTAGAGGCTTGAACAAGCGTCACAGAATAACAGACGATTGGTACATTGCAACATATTTTCTCACCGCTGTACCACGCTACATTTGGAGCGTATATCGTGGTAGATTTCAATTCTGGTACACATTCGTAAACCACGTCGAAAAGAATGGCAATTTGCCCTGCATTTCTTACCCAAAACCGCTCCGCGAGAAGGGTGAGTTTCAAATGGAATGCTACACTTACCGGGAAACATACGAAATCGTCCTTAGGCTCTCGCACCTTTTGTACCACAAGTATGGCGTGAGGGAAAATCATACGGTGGCCATGGATTACGCTAATAAGCCTATGTTCATCTTCATGTGGTTCGCACTGTGGAATATCGGTGCAGTTCCATCGTTTTTGAACTACAACTCTATGGGTGCCCCTCTGGTGCACTCCATCAAGATAGCAGATGTAAGAGTAGTTTTTGTTGACTTGCAAGTTGCGCATGCCATCAAAGAAACTGAGAGTGCCATCAGAAGCGAATTGCCACAGGTGGAACTGCACTTCCTCTCAGATGAGGAGGTTTACACTACTATCATGGATAAAAACTCTCCTCAATTTCTGCAAGCAAAAGAGAAGCGGTCTCCACCTTTTGGTACCGACTTCCAGCCGGCGTGTTTGATCTACACTTCTGGTACAACAGGACTGCCCAAGTCTGCCATCATGTCGTGGAGAAAAGCCGTCATTGGTTGTTCCTTGTTCGGTTACATCATGAGAATCAAGAGAGATTCCATCGTATTCACAGCTATGCCCCTGTATCATTCCACTGCAGCGCTTTTGGGTGTCTGTGCTGTTTTCTCGCAAGGTGGATGTGTCGCGGTTTCAAACAAGTTTTCAGCGAGCTCTTTCTGGAAGCAAGCATACCTGACCAAGTCTACCCATATCCAATATGTTGGTGAGATTTGTCGCTACTTGTTACACACCCCGGCCTCAGAGTATGAATCTAAACATTGTGTCAAAGTTGCGTATGGCAATGGTCTGAGAGCAGATATCTGGCAAGAGTTCAGGAATAGATTTGGTATTGAAGTCATTGGAGAGTTCTACGCCTCTACAGAAGCACCCTTCGCTACCACCACATTCCAGAAAGGAGATTTTGGCGTTGGTGCGTGCAGAAGTTACGGAACCATCATTAGCAAGATTCTTTCGATCCAGCAAACCATAGTTCGAGTGGATCCTGAAGATGAAAGCACGGTTTACAGAAACCATAAGGGTCTTTGTACAGTGGCACCAGTAGGTGAACCTGGTGAGATGTTGATGAAAATATTTATGCCAAAGAAGCCAGAAGCTACTTTCCAAGGCTATCTTGGAAATGAAAAGGCCACTAAATCGAAGGTGCTACGCAACGTCTTTAAGAAAGGTGATGCTTGGTATCGCTCCGGTGATCTTCTGAGATCTGATGAAAACGGGCTGTGGTATTTTGTTGATAGAATGGGCGATACTTTCAGATGGAAATCAGAAAATGTATCTGCCACGGAAGTTGAGGATCAGATTATGGCTTTTGCTAACCTAAAAGTCGCTGCTGTCGTGGTGGTTGGTGTCAAGGTACCTGACCATGAAGGAAGAGCTGGATTTGCAGTTCTGCAACTAGCGCCCCAGGCCCGAAGCCTACGTGGTGACATCAAGTTCTTGAACGAAATGCTATCAAATCTAAAGAAAAGCCTTCCCAAGTATGCGCTACCCGTTTTCGTCAAGTTTGTTGACGAGATCGAGCATACCGATAATCATAAGATCAAGAAGAAAAGTTACAAAAACCAAGTTCTGCCTCATGGTGCTGGCGGCGATGAGATTTTGTATTGGCTCAGCAATTCAAATGAGTACAAACCTCTCACGAACGCCGACTGGATCGACATCAACTCGGGTGCCGTCAAGCTATGACCCCAACACAATTGCAAGGCCTGCTCGCAGTATCGCGCATTATATCATCTGATCGCTATAGCACGCTAGCGATTTCCAAGCGCATTTTCTAAAGTCATAAACATAGCATCTCTTTCAAGCATATTTCTTCCATACTAAAACTCCTATAGTTAAAGCAGTCAAACATGGAAGTGCCAGCATTTGCACCATTTCTAAACGCTGAACTTTGCAGATTCCCGTAACGACCTGGCTTATTTCGCCCTGGTTACGGTCAAAGCTCGAATGCTCGTAGTAGTAGTCCAAGAGTTCGTCCTTCTCCCTCCAAACATTCAATAACCATTCCGTGAACTTGTTTTCGTCATCTATGGGAATCTCGTCGAGCTCGAAGGCTCTGAGATGTATATCCACCAACTCCGGTGACTGGCCCTTTAGGAAAATGTTTCCCAATTGGTAGATGTCCTGTCCGTATTCGTTCTGTTTAACGCCCGAATACCCGATGGTAGCATCGTACACCACTTCACAGCTGTTTCTAAGTTCTTGCAATGCAAATCTGAGGCCTGTTGTCCTGGGAATTACCAAATTCCGGAAACTTTTGAGATCTGACTTTGCTGCAAAGATCTCACTCTTGTTACGAGTATTCTGGCTCAGATTTGTGCCTTCTGGAAAAATAATCAGCGAATATGGCCAGCTTATTTGCTTTTTGTCCACGAATTGAGGATCTTGGTCAGTCCAAATCTCCAGGCCATCTTCGGTTTTGGTGGAAAACTGTTTCCCAGCCAGCTCACCAACGCCTCTGGCGTTGTGGTCCATATCGCTCAATCGGTTAGCCAAATTGATCTTGTCCTTGCTCCATTTGCGATTCATGAAGATGAACTTGTAGTTTTCCATCCCATATCCCATTATAGGAATACGTGCAAGCGATTGCTTGAGCATGATAAACACATTGCCTGCAAGTCCACCGGTGTAAGCCAACCACCATAGAAATACCCAATCGGTGTATATTTGATGGTTAGAAATCAAGATGGACTTTCTCTTCAAAGTAGACAGCAATCCTCCAGTATAAAGGTCATGGGAGAACAGGTTTTTGGGCATCGTGCGACCATCCGTCGTTATTCTCACTTTTGAAGGGGCCACAACGGTCAGAATTGTCACCAACAGCAGGATAAACTTCTTCTTTGTGTAGTTCAGATGCTTTTGTCGACGAATCGGATCATTAGGCAGCAACCAGTTCACCACAAACTGGTGAATCACAATAGACAGTGCCCCTTGGATAAATATCACAATAGAAGCCAACGTTATCGCTAGTTTGAGCGCTCTTTGCGCTAAAACTAGCACCGTCATGCTCCTGTTTAGTCGGGCAAGAAAAGCAGCAAGATCTGAAGCGAATAGCAACGCCTTTTGAGTCTCTTTTGATCTAATTGACTTCTTATTTGTTAGGGTGAAGTAAGTTGAGAACTATTATGATATGTAATGCTTATTATAATGTGAGTAAAAGTTGACGAATAAAGACAATGTCTCAGAAATAGTGCTTTCTGGCCATCAAGAAACACTTTCCGGGTGTATTGGAGGTTTGCGGTTCTAATGGTACTTTTAGATCCGCGAAGCGATATCTCCTGGTGAGTATACTGTAACAATTAGTTTTCTGGTTGAAATTCGTGAAATCTCCGTTCAAATCGGGTTCAAGATGAGCAATGAGAAGTCATGCATCAAGTCCATGAGCATCTGCTGTCTGTGGAGTAAAATTTGGTGCCCTTTTGGTTGCTGTAACTTCAGTCAAAAAGGAAATTTTGAATTCTGTCGTTGCTCAACTTGCTCGAACGATCGGAGCTAGTTTGCACCATTCAGTATCGGCAAATTGGGTGTGAAGGTCTTGTGAAGCCTGTGCTGCGATTTAAAACTCAAATTCCTCGAGATCATTCCAATTTGTCGTACAGTTCTTGCAAATCGAAATTTTCTCGCCAGTAGTCACCTCTGATTTTCAAGACTACCAGCACCGAACTGGCAGCTACCACAATGAAAGCCAGCATTGTGAAGGCCCAGCCAACACCCATGCCTTTGAGCATGGGCTCGGTGACAAAAACAGCAACAGCTGCGAAAATTTGCCGAATAAGATTGTTCAAAGCAACCCCGGTGGCTCCTTTTCCAGGCAAGGAATCCACGAGGTAAGAAACAGTGGCACCAATGGTCATCATGGAGGCAAAGCCGAAAAGTGCAGTACCCACCAATGGAGTGACCCAATGCTCTTTTTTGCCCAAACACCACCCGAAAATGAGGAGAGAAATAGGAAATGAAACCACAGCTGTCACCACGTTCCATGAAATGCGTGCCTCAGGCGCCAGAATTCCATGCTTCTCCTTATAGCGCTTCAAAAGAGTGTCGACCCACCGTCCACCGTAGATGGATGCAATGATGTAAGTCACGGAGTTAGGAATGTAGAGAAGACCCACGTACAGAGGCTTGAAATTGTAAGGTGGACGCGAATAGCAATATTCGATGGTCATGTTCACGAAATACAAGATGGCAAACGAAATGGCAGAAAATGTGATGGCCAACATGACCGGTGGGAATCTGAGAAAGTGCAACGATTTCAAAGGCTTGACCAGATACACGTAAAGCGCATTGAACCACGCACGTGTGCGAGACCGTGCGTTGGCCTCTTCGGAGCCATTCAAGCAGGCCTGCTTATGCTCCGTTTCCAGTCTTTCAAGTTCGTTTTCGACGTTGGTTTTCCATTTTTTGAGCTCGCCTTCTCGTAACCGCTGCTCTAACTTCCGGTCTCTTGTTTGCAGCTTTGTTAGCTGGGGTGCCATGACATCCCCGTGAGGACCATCTTCGCGAGGTGGATATTGGCCAACCTCACTCGTGTGAGTTAAGATTCGTGAAATTTCGTCTTCATTTCCTTCTCGATTTGCTTCCAAGACTCCCAGTTCCCCACCATCAGAGTTCGGCGCACCTTCGTTGGCTTTCTCGGAAGCTTCACTAGAAGCATTATCGGAGTCGACAGCTTTGCGTCCACGCCGTCTTTCGGCCAAAATTTCCGCGATCGCGCTTTTACTATCTTGCAATCTGAGTGTTTCCGGGAGAAGAAGCGTTAACATCAAGACCGTGACGCCTGCCAAAATGACCAGAAACCACTGGGTAGATCTCCAACTCCAACGACTCACCAATAAAGATCCTATGATGGGAGCGATTAAGGGAGCACTCAACGCGCCCAAATAGTAATAGCCAAGATATTTCCCTCTTTCTTCGGGTCTGAAAAGATCTGCCACAGTCCCTGCTCCCACACTTTGTACACTGGCAGAAGAAGCACCGCACAGCATGCGAAAAACGATGAACGCATTGATATTGGGAGATAGAGCAGCCCCGATGCAGAACGCCAATAGCAGCGAAAAACTCAAAACATACACGGTTCTACGTCCGCGAAGTTCTGACAATGACGACCACCAAATGGGCAGAATTCCCAGACTCAAAAGGTAAATTCCCACAGAAACGTTAACCATCATAGTGGTGGTCTTGAAGTCTCGAGTGATCGGATTGATCGACGGATAAATGATATTTGTGCCCATGGGACCCATCACTGTGGCAAACGCCACCAGAAAGACGATGAACTGTTTCAGTTTCAACGGATATTCTCGAGCATCTTTATACTCCGGCACCAACGTCAAATTGGCTAGAATCCCTCGTCTTTCGTTACGTGGAACCATCAAACCCTTATCCCGCAGGGTTGAGTGTTTGGACAGTGCTTTTGCATCATCTACAGCTTGCCCATCGTCCTCGATGCCGTTTCCTGGTAACTGAACTGACTGAATCGAAGGATATGTCTGCAAAGACGAAACATCGTCGTTTTCTCTAATCTCATTCGGTAGAGCACCACCCATCTTCCATGGCTCGACTCAGATGATAATAAATAGGATTAAATACTGTTTCAGCGGACTTGAAATGCTTTTAGGACAAGCTGAAAGCGTCTATTCCAGCTCTGTTTTTATAGATTCGTTGTTGTTTTTTGATGAAGTTGTTGTTATCAGGAAGGACATAATACATTAATCTAAGTTATTTATCTATCTATCTATTATGGTGAAAAGATGATAAAGAAGCATACGGCATCTATAGAAGCTAGAGCCTCTTGCATTCCGCTGATCATTTTGATAAATTGGGCATCGACGTTATTAATTACAGGACCCTAGCCTTAAGCCTAGGAATTTGTTGTGTTTTTGTAGAAAGTTTATCGGTTCGATAGCATTACGACAGTGACAGCAGATAAAGAGTTTTATCGGCCAATGTTTGATATTTTGTGAGTCTGAATAGCTAGGGAATTAAGAATATTTATTCCTGTTCAAGAGTAACTGGATGGTACCGTTATAGCCCTGGTTCTGAGAACCGTTGCCAAGAAATGTAGAGTTGAAATCGAACATAGATCACTTTTGTCCCAAAATGACGTTTTTCGGTGATACATGTTTCGCCCAAAGGTTCTTATAAACACACCCTGTAGATACGTCGGTATTGTTCCCCCGAAGTAGTTGTTGTGTATCTTTTAGTTAGTGAGAGATGTTACGGTAGGTCGGGTATTCTCTTTTGTCGTTGTAAGAAGGTTCAGTTCGTTGTGAGATACGGGCATGGTTTTCCGACCTGTAACACAGCTCAGATAACGAAAAATACCGATGCCGGAAAAATCTCTAAGATGAGGAGGAAGGTGCATCGAAATCATGTAAGTGACAAGTTGCCGTATATGCTAGAATTATTATGACTTATAGAAAACGACAGAGAAGAAAGATGAGAATATCAAGTGGTCCGCATTTGCCTTACCCATTAGCACCAAAAACGATAGATTCTGTAGTATAGCGGCTTGGCAGCAATTCTAGCCCTTTCGTCGATCGCGTCCTGCTTCAACATACCGAGATCAGTGATCCTGGTCCCAGTGTCCAAGTCGATTTCCTTCAATGGCGTCAACAAACGTCTATTTCTGTTGAAAAACAAACGGTGCGCCACATACACGACTATCATGATAGGAATACTCAAACAGTATTGGAAAAACTGCTTAGCACTGGACTTCTCGCCCAGAGGAAATGCCGAAACATATATTTCACCAACAATCAACAGGAAATTGAGTACAGCGCCCAGGATTCCTCCGTAAATGCCCAACATGGATTTGTGGGCAATCTCATCTGTAGACCTGCCCTGCGCCCTCAACGCTAGTCTGTAACGCACCTGAGAAGCGCAAATGCAGAACCATGTGAAAAAGGAAGAGATGGAGCACAAGGCAAATAGCCAGGTGAAGACTTCGTCCTGCTTGTCAGAAGCAACCAAGAATCCCAACAAACCAAACACACCGCAAATAGCTATACCAACTAGTGGTCTGCCACTCTGATCGATGTAACCGCAGATCCTAGGAATTTGGCCCGACGCGCCCAACGCTTGAATGACTCTCGAAGCCGCGTATACGCACGAGTTGCATACGGATAACACAGCTATCAGAATAACGGTGTTCATGAAGTCCGAAGCTTTGACTCCCATAGAGCCCTGTCCGCTCAGAGCGATCACAAAAGGAGAAGCGCTCAGATCCTCATCATTTTCACCGCCCAGCAAGCGTTTGTCAGTGTATGGAACCAGGCACCCGATGACAACCACGGTTGTGATGTAGAAAATGGCAATTCTCCAAAACGTGCCTTTAGCTGCGCGGGACACGGACTCGATTTTACGAGATTCACAGGCTGTTAAGACTACCAGCTCAGCACCACCAAATGAGAAGGCTGCAGATACGAAAGTGTTGCAGAGCCCCTTAAAAACCGGTTTCGCAAATGAACCCGGGTTATGCCAGTACTTAGCACCGATGTAGCCCTCGGACTGTGGACCTCCGCCACAAATGAGCACGATACCAATGATGATGAAAATGACAATGGCAATGACTTTGAACAAAGACATCCAAAACTCCGCTTCTCCGTATCCGCGAACGCCGAACAGATTCAGAGCCATGATAAAGGTATAGAATATGGCTATCCATACGGCAGGATTAACGCTTGAATTCCAGTAGCGCAGGGTGATGGCACTACCGATCAGTTCGGATGGGAAAGATATGAGCCAAGCCAGAGCATAGTTGGTAGAAACCGTGAACCCCAAGGAGGGCTCCATAAAACGGGACGTATGCGCAGCAAAGGACCCGGACACGGGGTATTGGCACGCCATTTCAGAAGCACACTGCACCACGCAAAACATCATGGTTCCCACGATGAAAAACCCGATCAGCAGCGATGCAGGGCCCGAGGCCAGTGAAAACCCCAGACCGATAAAAAGCCCGGTACCCAGCGTTCCCCCGATCGAAATCATTGTCAGATGTCTCTGGTCCAGAGTTTTGCTGTATGGCTGATTTGCAAGCTCGTAGTTACGGCGTTTTTGCTCGTCCAGAAGTTCCATATTAACATCGTCTTCCATAATCACCGGTTCTCGACGCTGGAACGACGAAGTCCATTTTCTCAAACGAGATTTTCCATTCTCCTCAGTTCTCTCCACCGACAGTTGCGAAAAATCCACGCTGGTGCTCAACTTCCCGTCCTTTTCCATCTTGTTAGTCCTGCGATGAGAAGGAACAGTCTTTGGTGAAAATAGTTGAAGTTTACCAACTTTATCAAAACTGCACTTTTTGGACCCACGAAAATTTTCCTGTATCCAGCTCAGCACTCCCAGTACTTAGTAGAAGGCCTTCAACGTTCCACGATGATGCTTCCTTTTAAATTTTAACTGTATCGAATTTTTTTAGTTTTCAGTAATGATGTTAGCTTTTCTTATCTTTTAAAGAAACTTTACATCAATTTTTTTCAGCATATGATAATATTCCTCTACGAGCACCGTGAGTACGGCCAAAGCCACAGCTTAGCGAGTCAATAACGGAAAGAGGAGTCTAAACAATCGTTTTCAGGGTGCTAGAGCATCAGTAGCACAATGGTGGTGGGTCTTTGAAAAAAATAGGAAATTTGAGTCATTCTGGAAGAGTTGCCTGACTTGTTCTCGAAGACGCATCGGTGCATCAAGAAAGAACATTCCGAGCAGGAAAGGACAGAGACGAAAAAACGAAAAAACGAAAAGACGGAAAGACGGAAAGACGATTGTAGGACCCTTTTCCCTTTTGCTGTATTACTCTGGTTTATAGAAGTGACTGGACACGAGTGGCATGCGTGCAATCTCAATGGGGAATTTTTTACCACGAACGCTCACCTGAAGAGGAGTGCCAGCCTTCCGATAGGCTTTTTCCACGTAGGCCTGACCAATGTTGACTCCGGCCAAGGAGGGAGAAGCACTGCCCGAGGAAACGACGCCGACCAGCTTTTCGCCGTCAGCAGCGAAAATTTGAGCACCCTGGCGAGCTGCAGGACCCCGACCGGTATACTTGAAACCCACACGGGCCTTGGTGGCAGACTTGTTGTTGATCTGGTCCATGATGTGGTCGAACCCGTTGAATTTGGGGCCCAGAGATCCGTCCCTACGGCTCTTGGATACCAGCCAAGTGAGCGAGGCCTCCACGGGCGTGGTCTTCTCGTCCAGTTCGTGACCATACAGACACATACCGGCTTCCAGCCGCAAACTGTCTCTGGCGGCCAACCCGATAGGTTGCACTGTCTGGTTTGACAACAGCTGTGTGGCTAGCTCAAGAGCGTTGGCGTTGGAAACGGAAATTTCAAATCCGTCTTCGCCAGTGTACCCAGAACGTGCCACGTCTATATCAAAGCCTGCGGGAACGGTGTATTTTCTGCGCTGTCCGAAAAAGAGATCCGCGAGCGAGTCTGGACCGCCGGTCACAATGGACCCCAGCACGTCTTTCGCCTGGGGACCCTGCAATGCCAGAAGCGCTCTGTCTTGAACAGGCTCCCACTTGCAGTCAAAACCTTCGATTTGAGACTTCAAAAAAGCCACATCCTGTTCAATACATCCTGCATTGGTTACGATCGAGAATTCGTTTTCGCCCACCTTCGTGATCAGAGTGTCATCTACAACACCGCCCTTTGCATTTAGAAGCACAGAAAGCGTGCCCTGTCCAATAGGCAAGTTTTGGAAATCTGTTGGTGTGATTTTGTGCAAAAAGCCTATAGCTTCTGAGCCTTTCAAGGTACTCTGCAGCATGTGCGAAACATCGAAAAGTCCGGCGTGTTTACGGGTCCAATTGTGCGATTCGATATGGGTTTGATGCGAGTATTTCACCGGCATAGAGTAGCCAGCGTAGGGAACCATGGTTCCACCGGCTTTCACATGAAGATCATGAAGTGCTGTTTTCTTCAAGATGCCAGCAGCAGAGTTGGAATTGAATCTCTTGAAAATCATCGTAAAGAAGAGCTGAGAACGGTGAAATAAAGCTCTTTGAAGGTAGAATACAGCTGCGGTTTTTACCAGCTGGCTTACTAGTTCAAATTGAGCTTTTTTGTAGTTAAAACTGTGTCAAATAGCTGGATTTTTGGGTTCGAGGTTTTGATCCATCTTTAGACTCCACATGTATACCTATAAGTACTTGGCACATTAACGTGAATTTGGCTTATCGTCAAATATTGACTCTGGAAGACTTGAGCTGACTCGGAAACGACGGAGTCAAATAATGTGCGAACGACCAGAAAGTGACTCGGCGCACTTAATGCCGCCTCCCTTTCCTCAACGGACAAACGAACATGACTTAAGATAATCCTTTTTTCGAGTCATGTGATTATTGGATCTTCACGTGATCGGAGACCTCGGCGGCTATTTACAAATGAATTGGGTTCGAACGGTGAAGAGGGGAAATAAACTCCTTTCTCCGTTCCTGTTGCCGAGTATGTCTTGTCTCACCCCATTATATTCCTCATGGGGTCTCTCCTTCGAAAGTAAAATTCGTTAAACTAGTCCTTCCTGGGTTTGTCGAAATACCGTGTCACCAGTACATCACAGCTGGCTATGAGCTTGAGAAACGAGGATACCCCGCCCAAAGCGCGGTCCACAGTACTCCAAGGCTCGAGAATTCCTTTCTCCAGCACCGATTCTTTTTCGGGGAGATACGCAGTATGGAAATTCGGGTCTTGAATGGTCTGGGCGATCGATGTGGCGGCTTCAAACCTGTGGATGCCGTATTTATTTGTCAATGCATTCTCTATGGGGTTCGTCAGGGTTTCAATCACCGCTTGGTGGCCCAAAAACGATGGATCTTTCTTAGTAACGTCCTTCAGCTGATGGATCGACTTTGCCAAAGCAACACCATGTGAGGGAATCCACCCCTGGGCCAGACCGTGGCACAGAACATTGTTGATGATGTGGTCCAGCTCGGCCCTTCTATGGTCGATTTCAAGCTCACTCTGACCACCGACTTGCAGAGTGATTGTGGTGCGCAACGCATTATTTTCGATTTCGGTCCCCGGATTATACAGGAACGCTTCACCCGTAGTGGCCTTGAGTGACTCTAGCGAGCCGAAAAACCGCGACGCAGATGCTGAACTGGGAACGTATTCGCTGAACTTGGGCGAGTACACACTTCCCAATCCATGCGGCAGTCTCAAAAACTCGAGGAAATCCGTGTTTTCCTGGAGACTAACCCCATCGTGGTCTCTAGGGGAGTATTTCATCACTATAGCTTGCGAGTTAATGTTTTGCCTTGCGTTTTTGTTGTTGTGGATAGTGATAGCAGCAAGGGCATCGCCCTTGCACTCACCGTTGACCACTAAGACGATGGATTTGCCCTGTTTTGTTGCATAATGCAATGCTGGAAGCACATTGTTGGCCTCTCGAAGTTCTCCATCATGAACCAACACCAGCATTTTCGCGTTCACCGTCACGAGCTTGTTTTTCGGGATTCGCAACGACCTCAAATATGGCTCGTTTGAGTCTATGATGCCTCCAGGATACTTCCACCCATTTGATATCTTTAATTCGTCCTCAGTCCTTCTTCCGCGGGTAACTCGAACCACATCGTCGGAAACAAGCTTATAATCGAGTGCTTTCAATACTTTGCGGATTGCGGAAGCATCCTGTTCGTTAGAGCACAGTTTTTGCACTAACACATCAATTTCAGAGCGTTTGTCTACCATGATACGATTTCTTTCCAAATAACTTCGAACTTTCGTCAAGGCGCTTTTAAGCCCTTCATACATTTCCAGATGCGGAATTTGGTTGTACCGTTCAGCTAGGGCCCGTGAAAGTGTTATTCCCAACACTGTGACGTTGTCTTTATGACAATCTGTAAACAACTGAAGACCAATTTTGCCCAACTTTGCGGTAGAATTTCTCTGAATAGCTGGATTCTCGGCCTCCTGCTGCTGCAAAGAAGTCGAAAACTCTTTAAGCACATATCCGATCCTTACTGGATCGGCTCCGGAGATCAATTGAGGCACTTTCTTGTACTTTCCAGCGTACAACAGCGATTTGTCGTAGGAAGACGACATCATCACTTTCTCCAGTAATCTGATGTGGAAAAGCATGTCTTGTCGCGACTTCAAGTCCAGCCCATTATATACTGGAGTGTGTAGCGTTTTGACACCTCTAACGCCCCTCAATGTGGTCCACATCCGTGGTTAGGCCTTATTTCTTCTCTTGCTGATGCTTAATGTTCAACATCAAGTTCTAAACTTATAATCTCAAAATCATTAAAAACAAAGTGCTCATCGATCGATCACAACAAACATAAACAATCCTATAACATCGCAGAAGATACCGCTTGATCCATAGCGATTTTCTTCCTGAGATGTCAAACAGTGTAGTTTTTTTTGATATAAGTTGACGCCAGTGAGTTACTGGCTGATTACACAGACAAATACAGACTAAAGTTCGTCTTGGCGAACTTTGCAAGGCTTTTCCCGACGTGATGTTGGGTAAAAAGGGCCCCGAGCTTTGTTTTAGAAAGATTCTGCGGCTCTCAGGGGTAGTACGCCTTGCAAACAGCTACTAAACTTCGTTTTAAAAGTAGATCAACAGTAGTTCTCCCCACAACAACTAAACTAGCTCAATTCGTAGTACTGCTCTTTTTCAATATCAAGGGACTCGGCCTGGAAATCCAGCTGTGGAAACAAGCGGGCCGGCTTTTCGGCCGAGGAACCACCCTTGCTGTCTTCTACGATCTTCACAATGCTATCGACCACGATAGCAGCGCCAACGGTCTCACTGTGGCTAGGGATGATGAGATCTGCATGGGCCCTGGTGGGCTCTATATATTTGTGCATTTCGGGCCGCAAACCACTCATATACTCCTGAATGAGCACTGCAAGCTCGTCAGGACCGTGTAGTTGCATGTGGCGCCGCTGAATCAGGTCGATCAATCGATTATCGCCGTCGCTGTCCAAAAAGACCTTTAGATGTGCCAATGCGTTGATTCGGGAATCAAACAGTGCGTAACGGCCACCTACCAGCACCACTTCCCACTTCTGCGACGCGTCTGCACGCTTTAACCGCTCCAGGATCTGCTCAAAGTCGTAATCCTGGTCGGAAAACTTGCGTTCACCATCATTTCTGAATGTGCTGTCCAGATCTGCAATTACCACTGATGTGTCGACAAAAGCCTCGAGAAGTGCTTTCTGAATATGCAAAACTGTCCTGTTGATCTCAGTAGTGTGGCCACCACCGACTGACACGATAATACGGGGCATCGATGGTGATGGACCCTGGTTTTTACTTAATGTTCACTTGGCCATCGAATTTTTCAATGCGATGAGATGAGCAGAAGGAAACTTGAATCAAGCACTCAAAGTTCAAAAAGTTCAAGAAAACGGTGTAGAAACCAACAAGCCAGGGCTCTAAGAACACTTATAATCATGTCTTTCAGTAGAGAATCCGATTCTAAACTCAAGTTCAAAACTTCGTCAAAACTGAAGGTCTGTGCGAGCTTCGAAGCGATGAACTTGAAAGATGATTTACTCCGGGGCATATATTCATACGGATTTGAAGCACCATCAGCGATTCAGTCGCGAGCCATCACGCAAATCATTTCTGGTCGTGATGTTATTGCCCAGGCACAGTCAGGGACCGGTAAAACGGCAACGTTCACTATTGGAATGCTGCAAGTAATAGATTTTAAGTCCAAAGAACTGCAAAGTATGGTACTGTCGCCCACGCGAGAACTAGCAAAGCAAATTTCTCAGGTAGTGGGAAACCTGGGAGACTACATGAATATCACAGCACACGCGGTCACTGGTGGAAGCAAGACAATGCAGGGCGAAAACAAGAAGCTGACCCATGGTTGCCATGTAGTGAGTGGCACTCCTGGGCGTGTGCTTGATCTGATCAAAAGACGCATCTTGAATACGAGACATTTGAAACTACTGGTGTTGGACGAAGCAGATGAGTTGCTAAGCGAGACGCTGGGGTTCAAAAATCAAATTTACGATATTTTTGCCAAACTGCCGAGATCCGTCCAGGTGGTGGTGGTAAGCGCTACAATGAGCAGAGATATTCTTGAGATCACCAGAAAGTTTATGAACGATCCCGTGAAAATCCTCGTCAAGCAAAACGAGATTTCCCTCGAGGGTATCCAGCAATTCCACGTTAATGTGGACCGCGAAGAGTGGAAATTTGACACCTTGTGCGACTTGTACGATTCCCTCACAATCACCCAGTGTGTGATTTTCTGCAATACGAAAAAAGTCGTGGACTGGCTATCAACAAAGCTGGCTCAAGCCAATTTCGCGGTATCTGCGATGCACGGCGACATGAAGCAAGAAGACCGCGACCGGGTGATGAACGATTTTCGATCAGGTAACTCGCGCGTTCTCATATCCACAGACGTTTGGGCTCGTGGGATCGATGTACAACAGGTGTCCTTGGTGATCAACTACGATTTACCAGAGCTTTTGGAGAACTACATTCACCGTATTGGCCGTAGTGGCAGATTTGGACGCAAAGGTGTGGCTATCAATTTCATAACCCGAGACGATCACAAACGGTTGCACGAAATAGAAGCCCATTACAGTGTCAAGATCCGCGCCATGCCAGCCAATCTACGAGATTTGACGTAGGCGGAAGGCATGAAGGCTTCTGCAAGAAAAAGATCCGTAGGAGTGCACCTTTCTTTCATCTTGTTCACAGTGTATTGAATAGACTATGTAGCTGATCGTTTCTAATTTTATAAACCCGGATTAGCTCCTCCAAAGGCAGATCTTCATTCTCTAGGGGCTCGAATCTCGACATGACGCGCAAGTGCAGCTCGTGAGGATCATCCTCGGTCGTTTCCCAGCTCAATTGCTTGAACCTGTCACTGATCAATTCTACATGAGTCACTTCCAGTTCTGCGTTGGTCTCGACAACCACTACGTTTTCGATCCCATCGCCTTCGTGCTCCACCTCTAGGTCTTCGTCGTCCTCGAAAACGTACTTGACATTGGTCGGAAACATCATCGCCGTTGTTTCGTGATCAGGGTGTGGAGCGCCTGTCACGGGCCCTATTGATCCGTGTTTGACGTTACAGTCCAACACAGTAACGATACAAGGCTCCATGCCAGATGTGTATGTACAGATAAAAACAAAAGAATGTATAAAAACAACCGAGTCCAATAAGAGACTGGGTTCTGAAGAACGGCGTCTTGAAAATGGTTATAGTTAAGTTCGTTCTTGAATCCTTACCTTTAACTTTACTATACCATATTCAACAATCAAAAAATTAAATTGAAAGGTAAGTTGGTTATTTTCCCGCCGAGGTTCGAACTCGGGATCTTCTCCGATTTTATGATTGTAAAGGAGACGTCGTAACCACTAGACCACGGGAAATCAACTTGAAAGAAACAAAGAAAAAACTCAATAATACATGCATCCAGGTCTAGTGATTTTGCTATTTTCTCAATCGAAGGACGAAAGGGACTGCCAATTAATTAATTGCGATGTGACACAAAAACGGATTAAAAATGACATATAAAAGCGGGCGCGTTGACTGCTATCGGACATAGAAGATCAACACATCGAACCAAGAGAACAAACACGACCTTGTATATATGTTATTAGATATCAATGTTTAAACTCAACTCAAACATTGCTCAACTAAGAGTCGTTCATTATTCAGGCTTTTCCTGTTTTTTGTGAGGCTCTCGGAGTTTTGGGAAATAACGAAACTATATCCCCGAATGACGCGGGAAGAACTACACAACCGCATTGCGACCGAGAAACAGCTTCTCGTATAGATTTGTTCTCCTAAAGATCTATGCCGCTTATTAATGATCTAATCGCCATTCTGTGAGGCCTTCAAGGTGCTGCTTTTGTTGCAGTTTCCCAGACATCTCCTCGAAGACTGAGGTAAATCGCGTCTGTCAAGCTGTACGAGCCGTTTTCATAGCCATCCATGAACTGAGAATGCATACTTTATAAGAAGCGCCCTACCCACACGGTAGGTGTATGGCCAAATGCAATGTCAAATACTATTGCTTTGTTGACCTAAATCACCTCACAAGCGCGGAATGTATTTTGATTCATATCAAAACACTTTTGCAAGTGATGTTCTCGAGTTTTTCGGATTGGTGAAATTGGAAAACTTCAGTCTGCAAGCGTCAGTGAAAGACACTTCGGATTTGGAAGGAGAGCCCAAAAATTGCGATTCAGCTGACAAACTTAGTGTCGAAAACAAGGCAGATCCTTTTTTGGTAGAATTTAGTGACAGACTAGATCCGGAACACCCGCATAACTGGCCCAGCGTTAAGCGCTTTGTCGTCGTGTGCAATGTGATGCTTCTTACATGCGTCACATACATGGGAACGTCTTTTTACACTCCAGGACAGGACAGCATACAGGAAGAGTTTCATGTGGGACACGTAGTCGGTACACTCAATCTGTCATTGTATATTTTGGGGTTCGGACTGGGACCACTCGTGTTTGGACCGCTTTCTGAGTTTGTTGCATTTGGACGTCAACCGCTTTTCATCGGAACTCTGTTTATGTATATGATGATGCACATGGGGTGTGCTTTGGTCGATAATATAGCTGGATTGTTAATTCTTCGGTTTCTGGCCGGAGTGTTTTGCTCTCCATCACTGACCAACGGTGCTGCTTCTGTTGCAGACGTTGTTAAGCCGCAGCATGTTCCAATAGTGCTTGGACTATGGTCAATTGGTGCTCTAGCAGGCCCCGCTACGGGTCCCCTGCTCGGTGCCTCCATGCTCGTTACAAAGAATTGGCGTTATATGTTCTGGCTGATGATGTGGATAAGTGCTGGGACATTGCTCTCCATGACCTTTTTCTTCCCAGAGACGAACGAGGACACGATCCTGTACCGCAGATGCCGAAGAATCAGAAAGATCACCGGTGACAATAGGTACTACACATTGAAGTCCAAGGAAGAAGAAAAACTCTCTTTCCGAGAGATAATGGTCGCCACATTGTACAGGCCATTCGAGATTCTGGCCAGGGAGCCAATCGTGGTGGCTTTGAACGTATACCATGCGGTCGAGTACGGGGTTTTCTACCTATTTTTCGAAGCGTTCCCCATCCTTTTCAGCAAAGTGTATCATTTCACAGCGGTGGAGCTAGGGTTGGCGTACCTTGGATTCTGCGTTGGTTGTGTCACCGCTTATGGGGTCGCAATGGTATTTTTCAAGTTCTACGCAACCAAACGAATAGCCAACAACACCTTCGTACCGGAAACACATCTGATTTTGACCATATGGGTTTGTTGGACACTACCTTGCTCGCTGTTCCTTTTCGGGTGGGCAGCGTCCGTCCATTGGATTATACCAGTCATCACAGAGGTTATCTTTGTGGTTGGCCAGTTCAATGTTTTCCAATCGGTTTTTTCCTACATGGCGATGTCGTACCCTAAATACACAGCTTCGGTTTTTGCTGGGAACAATGTATGTCGTGCGATCTTCGCGTGTATTTTCCCTCTGTTCGGTAAAGCGATGTACGACAATCTGGCAATTGATGGGTACCCTGTGGCCTGGGGCTCATCGCTGGTGGGATTTTTGTGTTTAGCGCTTGCCCTTGTCCCCTTTGTGCTATTCAGATACGGCGCTTACTTACGGAGCAAATCGAGGTTTGCTCAATGAAACGCGATTTGAGACGGCATGGCAACTCAACAATTAGAGTTCATAAGACGACACAATCAAAGAATCACTGTGATCACCATCTTTTTCATCAACCGGATACCCTCATTGACAGCAGCGCACACCCTGTCGAGTTGGTTGGTATGATGATAGAATTATCAAAGATAATATTCTTTAAAATCGGGCATGTTGACGCCTGCTCACGACATGTAAAAATGTAAAGAAATATACGACTTTGCATTGTGGAGAAACCTTTTTTGGAGCCCGAATGCCATCCTCGAGCGTCTTGGCATTGTACAAGAAGTGGAGTCTTCAGCTGGTACTAGTGTCGCGGAATTGATTATGCATCAAGACAATTGGGCTGAACATCTTTCATAGACTGGAATGGACAGTTTTAGATGGACACTAAAATAATTCCATTCAGCGATTGCACTGAAATTCACGAAAGTTGGCCCTTTGATTCAAATTGCGGTTACAATTTCAATCTAAGAGCAGTTGAAGAGGCTACTGAACTTAGACTACAGTTGTTTCTCTAGACTCTCAAAACTAGGTGTTTCCAAGCTTTTCCTCCATTATGTCAAAAATTTATCGACTCAGAGACGGTAAAGCCAGAATAATCAATCGGCTACAAACAATGTTGGCTGGCGGCCATTGATGATTCTGCTGTGTATCTTGTACCCTCAAGAGAGATCTGAGCATAGTCATCTATCATCTGACCAAGTGACAGATGACAGATGACAGATGACAGATGACACGCCTGACTAAACTGACAAAACAAAATGTTGCGACAATGAACCTATCGACACCAATCAGATAGCCACAACCACCACTTCAAGCTGATGGCCGTTATCAATACCATTTCTGTCCATTCGAAAGGCTCTTTTTCTTTCGGAGACAGGAAAAATAATTTGGATAAGGACGTTTTTGGCCATGAACCCCGCAAAAGAATTCGTCAGCTGTCTCTATTGACTTCATAAATCCGATCGATTTTGGACTCAAAAAATTGCCAGAGTCTTCTATATTTTTTCGTTTCGACTGTTTTACATCGAAAATTATCCCCATGAACATCAAGACCGATCCAAGTAAACCAAATGTATTCAAACATCAAACCATCAAGAACTGCACAGAATCTCTCCGAACACTGCTCCACAATCTCGAGTCCTTCCTCAGCGTCTGGTTTTAGAACCGTTCAAGCTTTTGAAATATCATGCCTTCGTATCACATGACCGTTTTCAAATTTTATGAATATAATCGATCGATGTCTCTGATTTCATGAATCATCCACCATCTCCAGTATCTCGAAGCACGCACTTCTAGAGCTTTCGGAATCTCCCAACAGGCCCAATTACTTGCTCTCATACATCATGCTGGATATTACGCAGTTTATCGAGGAAAAAGGAGGAAATCCAGAGCTCATCAGACAGTCTCAAAAGGCCAGACATGCGAATGTCGAAATCGTAGATGTGATCATTGCGGATTACAAGGAATGGGTCAAGACTAGATTCCAGTTGGACGAACTCAACAAGCAGCAGAACAAGGTGCAGAAGGAGATCGGCTTGAAGTTCAAGAACAAAGAAGACCCCAAGGATTTGCTGGCCAAGAAAGATGAAATCGCAGCTGAAAAGAAGAAGTTGAGTGAGCTCGAACAAGAACAGGACTTGGCTTTGAGAGAAAAAGTGTTCCAGGTGGGTAACATTGTTCACCCATCGGTGGTTGTATCGAACGACGAGGAAAACAACGAACTGGTGCGTAGTTGGAAACCCGAAAGCGTCGCAGAGGTCGGTACTACAGCTTCTTGCTCTGGAAAACCAGCAAGCTTGTCTCACCACGAAGTGCTTCTCAGACTCGACGGTTACGACCCGGAGCGTGGTGTGAAGATTTCGGGCCACAGAGGCTATTTCTTCAGAAACTACGGTGTGTTCTTGAACCAAGCCATGATTAACTACGGTTTGTCTTTCTTGGCATCCAAGGGCTACACACCTTTGCAAGCTCCAGTTATGATGGACAAAGACGTCATGAAGAGAACCGCTCAATTGTCGCAATTCGACGAAGAACTTTACAAAGTGTTGGACGGTGAAGACGAAAAATATTTGATTGCCACTTCTGAGCAGCCCATCTCCGCATACCACTCCAACGAGTGGTTTGAGAAACCTCAGGAACAGCTGCCTGTTCGTTACGCTGGTTACTCGTCGTGTTTCAGAAGAGAAGCTGGCGCTCACGGTAAGGACGCCTGGGGTGTTTTCAGAGTTCACGCTTTTGAAAAAATCGAGCAATTTGTTCTAGCGGAACCTGAAAAATCGTGGGAAGAATTTGACAGAATGATCGCGATGTCGGAAGAGTTCTACCAGTCGTTGAACTTGCCTTACCGTGTCGTGGGTATCGTTTCTGGTGAATTGAACAACGCTGCCGCCAAGAAATTCGATTTGGAGGCCTGGTTCCCATACCAGCAGGAGTACAAGGAATTGGTCTCATGCTCCAACTGTACCGATTACCAATCCAGAAACTTGGAAATAAGATGTGGTATCAAGAAGATGGGTGACAGGGAAAAGAAGTACGTTCACTGTCTGAACTCGACCTTGTGCGCTACTCAAAGAGCTCTATGCTGTGTCTTGGAAAACTACCAGACCGAGGAAGGTCTCATCGTTCCAGAAGTCTTGAGAAAGTACATTCCAGGTGAACCTGAGTTCCTTCCTTTCACAAAGGAACTTCCTAAGAACTCGACTTCTAACAAAAAGAAGAATGCCGACGCCAAATAAGTAAGTGTTATCTACTCAAATGCTATAAATGCGACTAGCACCAAGATTTACCCTTTGTCGAAGAAACTTCAAGTTCTCCAATGACTCTTCCCATCTTCTAAAGTCAAAGAGCTCTACAAATTTCAGATCCAAATTCCCGATTGGAAGTTCTGATTTTAAACGTAATGCATAGTAGCGTCAAATAAACATAAAATAAATGTCTTCCAAGTCAACGAGTGACATGATTAAAAACAGCTTTGTGATACGGTCCCTTGCTTGTGTAACCGTTGCCACTCTGATTCTCGAGGACAACTAAGCATTCGCGCTATGGGATCGCGTAATTGGCGGCCGATGTTATGCTCTGTAGCTTTCTTACTCTTTTTAAAGTCGATCAGAGCAGACTTGACGTCACCGTTTCTAACTGAGTTGTAGATATGGTCATTGGCATAATAATTTGTGAGCTGCTGCTCACGAATTTTGCTTAGGCGGTGCTCTTCATTTCGACGACGCGCTTCATGGCCCTTGAAAAATGAGAGAAAATCAGTGACATTGACAGTATCACAATCGTCTGCTCTTAACGATTCAACTGCTGCACGTTCGTTTATCTTTCGTTTGAGAATGGGTTTTCCAGCAAAGCTTTTAATCTTTCCACCATCTTGAGTACCGCTATCAGAAAGAGACCGCGACAATTTCCCTTCCTTACCAAACAAATTGTTTGTTCTGAAAGATTGGGTGGTCTCGGGTCGTTCGAATCTACTGGTTTTTCGGACGTCATACATCAAAAGATGTGAAAACTTGTCAAATTTGACACTAGAGACCGTGATTTCCTCGCGAGTTTTGAAAGACTCTGATGAATTTGATACCGAGGATTGAGAGTCGTAGAATCTAGTGTCACGAAAATCGTACGCGTCGTCGGACTTCACCTTCGACAAATTGAATAAATCGCGTTCAGTCAGTGTACCCTTTCTGACGCCTTCGAATAATCCCAAGGCGTCAATCTTACGCAAGCTTTGCCGAAAAGTAGGAATACGAAGCTTCTGAGTTTCAAATTCCTCGCATTTAGAAGGTTTGAAGGTTTGACGTTTTTTCTTCAAAGAGCTCAAGCGACCTCCACTGCTATTGCTGCCTTTACTACTGTGTCCTTTGCGTGATGCGAGATCATCGTCAGAGTGCCTGTCTTCTTTGCTTTCTTTCTTACCTGTACGACCAACAAGCGTTTGGTCTTGAGCGTCACATTTTGGCGATGTTTGGTGGTGAACGGCTGATCTGAATTTCTCAACAACCCCACGAAACTTTTCTTCTGGTGTGGGACCCTCATCATCACTGGAGTTAAGCCGATTGAGTTTCGAAATGGGAATGAAAGAGGGAGTCTTGATTGGTGGGAGATCTTTATAGTTTGCGGGTTCCCGTGCATCTTTTGCACTTAACGCTTGGGGAGGTTCCGGATTTTGGAAATCTCTGAAAGGCTTCTCATCGGCCTGATGAGTATTTATATATGGATTTTGAATCATATGCGGATTATTCTCCAGCATTGTGGTCGGAGTTTCGCAGAATGAAGTGTCAAAAGGAGGCGCGTCCGAATAGAAGGAAGATGATTCGTGAAGTGATTCATTTGCCTCGACCCCGATGTTTTCGGGAGGCACAGCTTCCTTGTCAAGACAAGGACGCTTAAGTTCAGTAATCAGTTGATTGGGAGAATCGAACGTCCTCTTCAAGCTGTCTTGCCTGTCATCGGAAAGAATACTGTCATCGAGGAATTTTGGTGATCCGGGGTCCGCAACAGAGTCAGGTTCAATGGGCAAAGTGCCGAATGCTTTTGCATTCTCGCGTTCCACAGAACCTGTTTCAGAGCCATTGTCCGGTCTCATGATGAGCGAGTCATCATTCAGGGTGTCTCGTGGCTCAGGGAAGGTGACGTCGCCACTAAGAAAACTCCCGTCGTTCTGGTGAGCAGCTTCAGCCAGTTTGTCATCTGCGGCGATATCAGCATCCGATGAGCTTAGCTTGTTGAACTTTGCGCCCTGAGTCCCAGGTTCAGGATCAACAGGATTGTTGGTACCAAAAGCCAGAGAAGTAAATGCTTTGCCCTCATTATTAAGATCCATCTTTGAGGAGTAACGACCCAAATATCCAATTTTGTGGTCGGTTTGGCGGTTTTCATTAAGGACAGAAACTGCTTCGCTGCCAACAGAGCCGTCTAATTCGCCAAGTTCCCACTGTTGCTTATTCGAATAGTTACTGCCAAGCAATGCAGACTCTTGATAGTTAATGTCGAAAACCACGGGAAGGGCTCCGTGGCACTCAATCGGACGCCTCGGTCGAGCAGTCAAGAGACGACGCTTGGAAGGCCTCCTCAGGTGTTCTCTCAAAAAGGCCTTTAAGCGACGCCCATGAGGATAGTCTTTGGCCTCACGCTCCGGCGTTGTCAGAATTTCCTTAGCTTCTGTGGCACTTAGCACAGGAACGTAGGACAGCGGATTGTCCGAATTCAAAAAGGCATCTTCTGCGTCGACAAAAACAGTTTCCTCATCATTTATGTCCATGGATGGAGAATGCTCTTTTAAACTGTGCAACCAGGCTCTGAACTGCTTCCTTTTGGACAAAATCTGTTTTGTGTCCTCCTCCGTTTCCTCACACATATGTTCGGAGCCAGTGAGCAAACCAAGGTCGAGTTCTGATTGTCTGTTTAACATTGGGAGGGTTTGGCGAAGAATCTTAGGATTGTAGCTAAAATACCTAGAAGGTCGGTCCGTTGTGATGCGCAAAAGCAAATAGTGTAGTATTCCAACACAGATCGCCCTTACTTTTTATACTGTCACATCAAAGTGTCAGCTTGAAGTCCGGGGATTTGATTTTGTGACGCTGTCGCCGGGGAAACACGTCTTATGCTAAACACCGATGAGCATTCGCTGGAAACGATTGTAGTGAAAAACAACTCTGTATGCATCATGCCAAAGTGAAAGGACATTGTTTATTGACATTGGAAACTTCTTGTTCCAATTTTTGTTACTGGCTCTCAGTCCAAGCTGTATTACCACAACGACAGTAGAAAACAGACCGTTACGAAATCAGTTTGCAACGGACCATATCAATCAGCGGCATGCGATTCAGGTTATCGAACACCGTTGGAGACCCCCAAACTTACTCTTCAGCACATATATAGTGTTTTGTTTGTTTGCATGTTGAAAGTGCAGAGCTCGCTTGCGGAACGTAATGTCGCCCGGGATAAGCGAATTATGGGTTCTTTAAAAGCGCCAAAATGGCCACAGTTTCAAATTCAGACTAATTGACATAAGATGGCATACTCTAGATACAATGAGGCTTAAATATCAAAAGGTTTTGATGTCGATTGTTTTGACTCAATCTAAGCGCTCATTCATGATATAGATGATTCAATTTAATTTGATCTTTCCATATCACTATATACGCAAAATCCAGCTTTCTCTTGTGACTTCAAACACCCGTACATCTTTTCAAAAAAGCTCATAAATTTTTCAACGATAGTGAAAATATTTGACGAAAAAAAGTTGCGTCCTTTTTCACAGCTTTCCCTTCGAGTGGGTGTCCACGTCACGCAGATTGCTAGGCAGAACTCCCAGTAGCTGCAGTTCCCTTCCTAACAGCCACAGCCCGTTCTGCCTAGCCCACTAGCCCTCCAATGGGATACCTCCCCACCAGCACAGCGTTCTCTGCCTAGAGCCTCAAAGTCCTAGACGGGAGTCCCTTCAGAGGCTCCGCTCAAGCCCGGCTCAGCTCGGTCCAGCCCAGCCTAGCTCCAGGCTAGCCACCTAGGTACCTCCCGGGAACGCAGTACCGCAGTGGAATCCTCCAGGATCTCACCTGTCCTGGAACTTTGACAAAAACAATCAAGTAGCCAATACAGCTAAACTGCTATTCACAAACGTTGTATTATAGGCCTTCAGAAACTGGATCAACAAGATGTCTACTGAATTGACTGTGCAAGCTGAAAGAGCTTTCCAAAAGGTATGCAAATTCACCGGAAACCGCAGCGAGATGGACCAAGAGAACGAATAATTTGGGAAATCATTTCACGATGAGTGAAAGAAACAGGAGTGCGAAGTATCATTATGGGGACAACGTCAATGTGTGCTGTGGAACTTCGCTAGCGCAAGGAAAGACAACCAGCTCGATAATCAGCTTTGAAAAAAAAATGCTCCAATTATCAGACATATTCAACCAGATGAGTACAAGGTGGAAAAAATACGATTCCGTTAAGACGCTCCAACAAATGCTCGCACTTCTCCTATTTTGAGGTTCTCTTCTGCTTGTCATCTTCAACTTTTCAATTTACTAACTTTCCTCACTAGCAACCACACATCTTCACCAACCCAAAGGCCAAGGCCAACAGACGTACCAAGAGATGGTATAAGAACGTTGGTTTGGGTTTCAAGACCCCAAAGACCGCCATCGAGGGTTCTTACATCGACAAGAAGTGTCCTTTCACCGGTTTGGTCTCCATCCGTGGTAAGATCTTGTCTGGTGTTGTTGTCTCTACCAAGATGCACCGTACCATCGTCATCAGAAGAGACTACTTGCACTACGTTCCAAAGTACAACAGATACGAAAAGAGACACAAGAACGTCTCCGTCCACGTTTCTCCAGCTTTCCGTGTCGAAGTTGGCGACATTGTCACCGTTGGTCAGTGCAGACCTATCTCCAAGACCGTTAGATTCAACGTCTTGAAGGTCACCACCCCAGCTGGTAAGGCTAACAAGCAGTTTAGCAAGTTCTAAGCATCTTTGAACAGCTGAATGTCACCTCGTATCAAAACCAGAACAAAACCGCTTTCAATGCGCACCTATTCTCTTTCTTAGAATATTTTGTATAATGTTTTAAATATAGGAAAGAATCTTTCTTGTCAAAACGTCTCGACGAGAAGCGTGGGCGCTATCTCTGACATGCTCTGCTCTATTTTTCAAGACTTTTAGCTAATTACACTGATCATTCTCCATTACATGTTACACAGGGTCCTAACGCTTTGAACTTAGAATATTACCGGCTTCCAACGGCAATCCCTCATCGCGAATCCCAATTAATTCCTTACAAATCTGATTGATCGTCCGGTCCTTATGATACTTCACCCCTGTTCTCAATTTTTCATAGCAGAGTTTCAACTCGGTGCCGGACCAAAGCTTTCCGGGCATCAACCTGGCAAGCTCGTCCCAATCCACTTGTAGATCTTCCGTGAAACCCATGTCTCTAAGCTTCTCTAAAATCCACAGTTTGTCTTCTTCACTAATAGTTTTGATCTTGTTCATGGCCTGTTTTTTCAAGAGCTTGTTCCATTTATAGCGGCACTGAATGCGCGACCGTGTTCCTCCCATACGTTCACTGACGACCGTCCAGTTGATGAGATCTCGAGAACCGGAGTCTTTCTTCTTGGTGTTTCTTTTTTCTTTGCCTTCGATCTGCGTGTCATCCATAGGATCATACAGGTGATCCTCAGGTGAATCTGCGGTTTCTGAAAGCTCTGAAATGACGACCTTCAGCTGCTCTTCCTCTTGTGGTGACCATTTGTTGGATGCCCGATTATTTCCGCATTTCACGTAATTTCTCCAGCGATCTCGGCAATCCTCTGGCATCCTTCCTAAAATTTTACCAATCTCGGACCATTGTCCCTCCTTTTCAAGACACAATGCGGCCAGTTCTCGTTCTTCCTCTGGTGTCCACTTACCGCGTTGCTCAAAGATGTGGTATTTACGACGAACGTGTTTGTAAATCGAGGACCGCGTTCTATAAGGCAGGACTTTACAGATGTTCGTCCAAAAGTCATCCTTTCGACGCTCATTAGACCATATGCGCTCGCAAATCTGGCGACGCGATAAGTTTTTGATAGCTTGATAGTCACCGACAAAATGTTCTAGAGCCTGCTCTTCTGCAGCATCAAAAGATTTTCCAGTTGACTGACTTTGAGGACTAATGAAGTTCGATGCTTTGGTTGCCGCATCTTGAATTAAATGAGATATGTCCTGATCGCTCGCAGCTGCACCCACAGCAGATGAGCTTCTAGACATTCCGTGTCCGTTGCCGCCCATCATGTCACCATGATTAGTGCTTGCTCCCGTCTGCGATCTCGAGTTCGATGCATTAAGCGAACTTCTATGGCCGCCCATGACAATTTCATCTCCGGATACTTTGGGTAGTACTTCAACCTTTCGTCCAAAAGCGTGAGCTTCAGAGTGGTGGAGATCAGCTGAAAGACGCGATTTGTCCTCTGGTTCGTCCTCCGTATTCAAGTAGTGCTGAAAATCCGGATGGTGAGCTATCGAGTCGGCGTCGAGTATAGCTTTGCGTACCAACTGTTCGTGCTCCGTAACATCCTCTGGGTCGTCAAGAGAAGCTAGCTCCGGATCAACAGCGCCTAGATGGGGCATTTTCGAAGACTGACGAAGCATCCCACGTGAAGAGCTTCGTGGCTCAGAAGAAGGTTGGTGCCTTTTGACGCCGGAGTGAGATCCGACGAGTGAGCCTATTGCGCCCGTCTTTCCAGAATCCGACATGTGAGATCTCTTGCGGTCAATAGCATTACCATTGCTGTTTCCCAAGTTAGCGGTTTCGGAAGAACCAAATGCAGCAGCAACCGCAGCAGCGGCCACCGATTGCGGCTCTCTTGTCTCACGCACGTCTAATTCTGCTGCTGCGGGCGACTCAGGATCCAATTCATGCCGCAGAAACCATTCCACATCTGCAGCTGTGGAAGATCCTGCAGGAATGGTTCCAGGAGAGCTGGCAGCACCGGCAGAACCCGAATTTTCGGCATGTGCAGCGTTAGCCGCTAGCATGGCATTTGCAGCCACTGCGGCATTCTTGGCATTTTGAGCATCACGAGCAAGAAGCTGATCGATACGTGTATGATGATATTTCTTACCTGAGCCTGCAGACGTGCCCATAATACCTTGCTCGACAGCATGAGCGCTGTTTTGTCGCTGCTGTTGGTTCAGACGACGGTGAGGATGTTGCACAGCAGGGGACTCATTTCTATGGAAATTATCGTTTGCGTTTTCAGTTTCGTCGCCGTGTTTCCCGCCCTGCAGGTCGACGCCGACGTACTTGAAAACAGCTTCTTCGACCGATTCCTGATGGGTGCGACCCGGTGACATAACAATAAAAGGATTGGTACTCGTTCCAGCGATTCACCGCTTCAACTAATGTCCGCTTATAATATGCGATGTTTGCTTGCCGTTTTCAGGGTAAGTTACTTGTCTGTTTTCCAAGGATAACCCTGTCTATGGCACTGGAAGTAGCCGGGCAATATCTTAGAAAAGGGCTCGTTGGTGTGTTGTCAACGGTTTTCCACGGTAACGAACAGGGTAAGTTAGAAACTGTTTTTATCCGGTGAATGAAGATGAGTAAAAGACAGTTAAAACCGAAACTCGAGGATCTTTTGGCTGAAAGAAGATAGTAAACAAGCAAGCTTTAATGAGACCTTTCAAACACGGCAAAAACAGAGAACGCAAGGGTGAGGGGCTGTCGACAAGGTGTTGCGACGTTCGTAGTATAAGGCTTTATTATCTCGCCTATGTGTTTCTTCCATTATGGCCTTACCACTTCATCTTAACACACACACCCACTGGCTAATGACCTAGGGATACGTGTATAGTGACATATACGATCACCAAAGGAGGGTAACACCAGTAGCGATGATGATGGAATTCGTAGGCACGTGACCAATGTTTGTGTTTGACAGAAGTTCATGGTAAAACGCAGTTTTGTCATATCAGCGTATCCGTAGACTTCATGAAACTGTTACTCTCTTCTCTTTATTGTAGGGTGTCTGGTTTTGATTGCTTTAATTTTCTGAAATTCGAAGATTTCAGATCAGTGATGGTCCCATAAAGTATTATCTCTGTCTTGAGGAATACAGCGTTCCGTAGATGCCTTCTTGCAATCACGTCCTCAGTCTCTTATACGCTTTTATCGACCGAAAATGGTGAATTCTTCGCCACAGCAACCGAATGTAATTTGATAGGTTTTGACTTAATACCAAAAAGGAAACCACCAAACAGGCTCAATTTAGACCCTGTTGACACCAACAACAGAGCGCGGCATATCTAATAGCGAACAGATAATCTTGGATACCCTCAACTTTTCGGCAAATGGATTTAATCATCCTCATTTTACAAAAAATGATCTGAATTAGCCGCCCAGTCCCATTACCACGAATACCGTTAAGAGCCACGAGAGGAAGCGGCTAATCACAAACATTTGCAGTATTTCACCTTCGGATTCAGCATTGGATCCATCTGGAGTCGAGTAGCTTCTGTTAAGGTGCTCTTCTGCTATCGAATGTGGTTAGCATCATGAGTAAAGAACTAGTTAGTTGGTCAAAACTTACTTTATAAGCTTGGAATCGTTCTTTTATATGCTCCGGATTCCGTACATAGTGATGGTATTACCATTACGCGGACGCTGTGCTAGATTTAGCCGCCCATGTCTATCCGTCCTGATCGTGCTACCTCACTATCCTTCCTATGTACAGAATTTATATCCTGATTAGATTGGAGGAGGCGGAGGGGCATGGGCTTGATACAACCTTTCAGAAGACATCTGGAAGGTCTTGAACAGCTGCATGTAAAGCTCTGGTGCCATGGCTTCGTAGTCTCTGTAGCTGCTGCTCATCCGCTGATAGAACATTTGAATCATTGCTGTAAGCTCTGCCAGGCAATCTAAAGACTCTCCCAAGATACTGAGGTTCTTCCCGGACTTTATTGAGGGCAAGTTATCAGGACCTGTGGAAACTGAGGCCATGGACCTCGAGTTGAAATACATTATCAAATCGTAACACATCTTCTCAAAGTTGGCCAGGAATGAACTGGGCAAATTGGCAGATAACACCAAAACCCCCTTCAGCAGTGCAATGACTTCCAGTAGAGCATTGCTTGCTACAAAAGTCTTGTCATTCACCACAACAGATTTCTTGTGGCCCTTGGAAACTGTGCTTTCTGAACTTTGGGTGTCAGAATGGGCTCCGGTTTCGTCATGATCGTCGCCATCAAGGCTCATGAGTTTAGACCAGCTAGTAGGTGTCATGTGTACACACGACACTATCTCATTGACACTTTGCTGCACTTCAGGCTCCACGACCCGTGGAGTCCACACTTCTTGATCTATAGCCGTTCTCACCGACTGTGCATTCTGAGAGTTCAAACTGCTTGCGTAGCTTCTTATTTGCGCTGCTAACACGTCTTTTAAGTACTGCGTGAGGAATTCACCTGTGATGTTTTCGCACTCACGGTCAAACCAGGAGCATACACTGCAGAGCTTCAGAAAGTGATCGTACCTCAGCCTGCTACTTAGGTCTCGCCTAACAGCAATTATCTTTCCCATCCGCAACTGTACAATTCGGACACCCTCGTGAATGGCCGGATTGATGTCTAGTTGTATTATTGATTCTGGACTGGACCCGTTTTGATGAGAGCTGTCTGCATAAACAGCAAGCGCTACATCGAGAAGAACTTTCTGATGCCTTGAAAGTCGCCAAAGAGCTTGATTCTCGCGGACAAAAATTTTGAGCAGCATTTCCTGGAACTCGCTGGGCGTAAGGCCTCTTATCAACCGCGACAATTTTGAACCACTGCCAGTATTTTTCGGCTCTACAGGCCCGTCGTTTGGGCCCGGGCTGTTCTCGGGCTCTTTGGGGAGAAAATCCTTGATGACATTTTTTAACTCTACGATAAACCTCTCATTGTAAAGCTGAATCGCGTCTGCTAGGTTGTTACACTGAACCAGTCGTTCCGCTGAGCTCTTTATTCGCTCGGCTAGCTCTGCATCTTTTTGAGGGTTCCGTAAAAATTTGGTGTCGATTAACTTTGTTCCCAGTTCTGCTTCACCCGAGTAGTTGGCTTTGATGTCGTCGATTAACGTATCACAGAACTCTGATGAATAAGCTAGCCCTATCTTTTCAGTTATGTCTTTTAGCTCATCGCCGATGTTTGCAAAGCTCGTAATAGATCTCAAATTTGATAGCTTGTAGGGCCACTTTTTCGTCATTTCTTGTATATGCTTGTCATTATCGTCGTCACCCTTTATTAGGTTTTCGACATGCTCTATCAATTCAAGGCACTCCTGACTTTTGCTCTCTTCGTACAATGATTTGCACTCGGAAACGAGCTCCGTAACACGCTTGGCTTGAAGTAGACCCTGTTCAAGTTTTTCGATATTTTTCCTCTTGATCTTCTTCTTCAAAGTCGATATCTGCGACTGAAATTGGTCTCTCTCTACCGAGCCCAGCCCTTCCGATATCGCGGCCAGTTTCTTTATGGTGTTTGCCGCTCTCGATTCTATCTTGCCAACATCCTCTAGAGCGAAAAAAAAGCTGTTGGAAGATTTGGAAATCTCCGCTAAAAGAAGGTTTTCAATGCTATCGAGATACTCAGAAAGTCTATCTCTTATGCTCTGATATGCCTCTTTTCTCTCTTGCGAAGAATGAGAGCGTAAACTATCGGCGCGCAGATCTAAGTCATCAATGATCTTCCTGAACGTACGAGTGTCGTCTAGCTCAAGCTTTTCGTTGAAATAAAAGTTCGGGAGCCTTTTGATCGTTCCGTAGTCCTGACTCTCAAGAATTTTATCCTCTTTATGATCATTTTTTTCTTCTGATGGTGTACTATTAAGGCCTTCGTCCTCATCCAGTCGCAGTCTTTCTAAACCCTTCACAGTTTCCAAGTTGTTATTGCGTTCAAACACAAGATAATCAGATTCAATATCTGCTACATACTTGTGGGTATCATCGCGCCACGTCTCCGGTATCTCGTTTTTGCTCAAGATAATGGGCGGTATATCGTCAATTGTTGGTCTTTTCAACCAATTCCTGCGTCGAGTGTTTAAAACTAATTCGTACACGGCGTTGTTTCCAAGTGGTGAGAATTCCATACTCCCACTGTGGCCTTCGTTTCCTGGCGTGTTGAATCGGCTTTGTCTACCCCACACGGAAGATGAATCAAAACTCTGTCTGAATGACGTGCTTCCTGGGCTAAGTCTGCCCGAAGAATACTTCAACCGATCATTTCTACTAGTGCTGCTATTGATACTCATCAAATCATCATTCAATGATGTAGAATCGTCTAGCATTGCACTCGGACTTGACTCCAGGTCCACCTGCGAAGGTTTGGGAACTTTTAAGGATGGCATTGTGCGATCCACAGAGACAGAAGCTGGCTTTAAAGGCGTTGATCCTTTAAGCATCCTTGCTTTCTTGAGAGTAAGGGTTGGCTTCACTAGGTTGAGGCCCAACCTGATCTCAATGGGAATTCTTAGTTGGTATGGACAATTCGTAGGTAGCTTTCGAAGAAGATGACTAGAAGTTGACCTTATTTAATATCATTGTATACGCAGGGCTGGGGTGGGTTCGCCAGCTCTTTAGGACAAGTTCACAATCAACTGTCACCAGATGAATACTACAGTTCCAGCCGTATCAACGCAGAGAAGTGTTATAGGAAGGCTTCTCTTATTAGCCTCTTTCCCTTTTTTGTTTTCGAATTTGGACTTAGTTATGTTTCCTCCGGACCAATATCTCCTTTACCTACTTTTTCCAAGAATGAAGGTACTTGCTTGCGATGTCCCGCGCTGAGCTCATCATTTTCTGTACATTCTCCGCACTAGAGTCCTCCTCATCATTGTCGTGATGATCTAAGTGCCAATTTTCTAGGTTTTTGTTCATATGATCAACATCTTCAGCACTAGATTTGTTATTCACAGTCATCTTTTCCTTGGCCACCACCGACTGCATAGACTCGTTGCGGGGTGAAATGTATCCCGAAATTGCAACGTCCGAAAGTGAGGTGCGGTAATCCCCGGAGGCGCTGACTATGTTTCTCAGAGAGTCGCTGGGTCCCCGCTGTCCTTGACTTTTGGAAACGGGTGAAACGGCCGTTCCAAGGGTCGGGTCGTTGTGAGACGATGGATTAGCCTTAGAGGAGGTGTTGCTGTAGTTTTCAGATTCGATGCTGCCCGCTGTATTCTCGTTTTCATCTTCAGGGTCGTTCTGCCTCGAGGAAGAGCCCAAAACAGGGCTGTCTATATTGGTGTAGCTGTACGAGTCCGAAAGTGACTCCGATTCAGAATCAGAATCAGAGTTGAAGGAAAAGCCTTTTGCATGTTTTGGCGCGGTTGGGCTTTTCTTAGATGACTCCTTTTGTGCAGTGTCCCACGATTGATTCACCTGTCGTAGCGGCTTTCCTGTGATAAAACTATGCGTCTGAGGTATGGAAGGAGATTGGGGTCTAAGATCCTGCAGCGAACCAGCGGTGGAAACTCCCAAAGATGGGGTCCTTCTGAGAGCGGGAAGACTTGCAATGTCTGCACTTTCGTCATCGCTACTTCTGTCCTGTGAATCTTCGATAAATTGTGACTCACCATTGGAGCCGTAGGAGTCTGTGTCACTGTCCAAAGAAAATGTATTTTTCGTTGCGGACCCTTTCGGCAGTTTATCTTGGTTGGAATCCTGATCCATCAAATGCGAATTGGAGTCGTCATCCTCTATAGGGGTTCTGAGTCCCTCAGGAACATCGACCATATCATAGTTGTTTGCCGCAATGAATCCTGAAGTGTCCCCTGTGTAAACAGAGTTGTAGTCGTACATGTAGTCGTACCCTCTAAAGGTGTTGACGTTATGGGAAACAGCGTTACTGCCGTAGTATTCGTCATCATCACCAAAGTCCTCTTCGTCTGAACCGTAGTTTAACGTGGTCGCCGGCAAAGGCTTTATGATCGGAGTGCCGGAAATTTTGAACTTTGAACTTTCGGAATTTGCAGATGAAGCACCCGGTGAGCTCTGCAAGCCATCCGATTTCCTGGAAAATCTTGCATTTATGAAAAGTCCTGCCTCTTCCTCGTCTTCGTCTGAAGTTGAGCTCTCAAGCTCTTGATCCGATTCATCTCCAAGCGAATTATTCTCATCACCCAAACGACGCGAACGACGTCCTTTACTATTTGTGAATTCGTGATGAACGGATCCTTGACTTCCTTGTCCGTATACTGTGTCATCGTCAAAGTTGTAATTGTTGTCATCGTCATCAAAGTCGTCGTAATCATTATCGGATCTGATGGCCAACGCCATGCATTGTTCCACTCGGTCGTTGAAATGAATATGTCTGTTCTTTTGTTCGTGAGCATTTTTGGCATTCCGCTTGCCACCAGACGTCAATATCGATTCTAAAGCAGGTGCTGGCGACTGATTTGCAGATGTTGGCCGCGTTGTGATAGAACCTTCGTTATGATCATCCCCGAACGAAGGTTGATGTTCACCCGGGTACTCCAGTAGCTCCTGACGTTCTGCCTGATCTCCAGGGTTGGGTGATGCTGTAGAAGAATCCGCTTGCAGCGAGTAATATTGGGAGTTTACTCTGGCCGCCAATGCGTCATAATCGTCCGCTTCTTCTAAATGGCTGTCGTATCCGTCCATCAAGGCCTGCGTGCTGGATAGATTTTTCTTGTGTTGCCTGGCCACATTGAGTTTCCAACGAGAGTTTTCCTCAATGATCTCAGATACTGTTCTTTTTTTCAAAATGGGCTTTGGACCATGGTTTGCCCTTTTCTTGGTTTTCAACGTAGTCATTCTTTTGGACGTCTCATCATCGGACCCGTAGCCGTATTCGACATCGGAATTCGCATCTCGATCGTTAGACTTCTGTCGCACCACTGGGCCGTACAACCATGTCACATCGGAGTCTTTGGACCAGTTCACAGTCTCAGGGCTTACCGTACGCAGATGGTTGCGAGCTTTGGCCCACGTACGCCACGAAGCGTTTTCAAGCCTTGCGGCGTTGACCAGGTCTTCGTTCTTCTTCTTCTTTTTCAAAATGATATACTTCCACGACTGTGAGATCTCAGATTCCTTCCACTCGTGCGACAGATAGTCTACATGCCGTTTGGGCTCATGCATAATGTCGTTGTCGTCATGCGGGACCATGAAGTCGTCCGTTTCCGGTGCTGGAGGCGATGTTGACTCTGAAAGCACGATTGGCGATGGTTCTACCGAGTCTCTCATTTCCGGACTTTCTGCCACTGCTGAAGGCGACTCCGAACGTGTATCCAGCAGTCCCATCGACCGTGTGCGCTTGAGATTGAACGTTGACCGCCGGAAATGCTCGTCGTCGTCTGCTTCCACCGCCATCGATACTGACGGACCCATATCGTCGTCGTCGTTGTTGCTGTCTTCTGCACGGTGGTGCATTGCTTCTTGGGCGCGGCTCGGCTCTACTTTGCCACCACCGATATCCCCCACCGGTTTCTTCGACATTGGTGCCAATCCTGGGGGTTTTTCTCCACTTATATGGTTTGGTCTTCACACCGCTCTATAGCCAAACCTTCAACCACTTGAGATTTTATATGAACCTGTAATTTTGAACCAACCAAGACAGCTAGAAAAGTCGTACTTTCGCGAACTTGCTGTACTCAAACCTTATTTCAAACTCTATTGAGACGTTGGACACCTCAAACAACCACTTTCGGCTCCACCAGGGTTGTGCTTTGCCTTTGCGTTAGTGCTGTTTAGCTGTGCAAAGGGGCACACACTATGGTCAAATTATATTGAAATTATAGACAGGCTCAAAACATATATGTGGTCACGTGGTTGGTGAAATTAACTTGACGACAGCGTTTTTCAGAAAACAACGATCAAAGGTGAAGTTTTGGAGGATGTTTGATGCATTGTGTATTTGGTTCTGTAGTTATGAATTGTAATTTTAGCAAAGCGAAAGAGCCCTTTTTTGAGTGTTTTTAGTGGCTCAAACAGTAAAGTAATGGTGAAGACAGTCAAGAACTTTTCAGAAAAAACAAAACCTTCGTGGATGTGCCAAATGGACCTTTCTGAATTCATGTGCTTCTTGCTTGATATAGAGAGAACTGATGTTAGTTTGAGACAGCTTTGGTTCTTGTGTAGGCTCTTTCTGTTTCTTTGTTGTAAGTGAACCATGGAAATATAAATTCTTATTCCATTTAATGTATCAAGAAAATATCCATAGGTCTGTCACACGAGGAAAAACGGCTAGGAGGAATGCCAGAGAAACCGTTCTCGGAGCGCCATTGTGGTTTTTATTGCGAGTGTGTCAGTAACGATGATGAACCGAACTTCTGGTGGGAAAAGCCGGGAACCTGGAGAGACCAGCGTGTTTTGGTCCTGTAACGAGATTTCGGCGCTGACACTTGGGAAAAGTGAAGAAACGAGGGCCGGTCGAGCCATGAAAAGCCGTCCATTTGTCTTTTGACACCGAACCTTAGAGGAAATCAAAAATTGAGGCCCTTCAAGCCGTTCTGGGCAACAAAAGATCTATATTTCAATGGTCTCGATTGCTGGTGAATTTTATGATTTGTCAAAAGGGCATGATGCGAGGCCTAAACATTTGAAGGTTTTCTCTCTTTAGTGTGTCAACAACAATATTGCTTCAAATGCCATTTAGATGGCTCTTCAAGTGCGATATTCCAGGATCTTGCCATGCGTGTGATCAGTCCCCAGTATCAGCCGCACGCCGATGGAGTTGGTCATTCGGCTTTGCAAAGCCATGCAAGAGAATCTAGGAGTCGCCCTTCTGTGTCCTGCGCCCAACGGATACTGAAAAGCATGCAATTGCCGTCCCGTGCGGGCTTCGTAAACAACCACCTCCCCGTAGTCGGAGTTGCAAAAGACAAAAGGCCCCTCCCACATCAGGTACTGCGCAGTACGATGGCGGAAACGATTAGCCATCAAGTCTGTCGCACCCAGCTGCCGCACCACACGGCTCCGGTTGTCTCCGTCAAAAGACCACAGCTTGTTTTTGCCGTCATTCCCCGTCGTCACAAGCTCATGGTCGCCGGACGGGTTCCAGCAAATGTCGTTGCAACAACGTGCGTGAGCTTTGGACATGGAGTCTGGTTCTGTGAGATCGCAAAGCGCAGCATTACCTTTACGCAAATCCCAGATCCCGACGTTGCCATCGTTATCACCAGTGGCTATCAATTGAGCAGCAGTGGTTTTGTCGCGAGAAAACTTGGCTGTATTGATGCCGCACTTCATATCTGAGCGCTTGACCCCGAGACTTATCGTAGCACTCATCGATCGGAGGTCGATCAGACGAGGGTGCGAGTCTTCGGTCGCCACGGCTATAAGGTCACCCTTGGTGTCCAACTGCGAAACCCGGTGTGCCACGTCGAGCGACGATGCCACCTGAAACGTATTGGTGTCCCATATTTTTACTTTCCGGTCGTTGCTGCCTGTGAAAAATAGCCCATTGTCCGATTCATACCACTGCACAGTCGAGATTGAAAATGCATGGACTGTTTCGTGTGGGAAGGGTGATGCGGTGGTTGCACTGGATGCAATTGACGCACGAAACCTTTGGGAGCCCCCCTGAGGTCCAGAAATATCCACTGGCCTTCTTGCCACCACATGTGTCCTATGATTCGTAACGTGAGTGTCATTACCAGTTGCTTCCTTTGATTCTCCGCGTGCAAACTGAATTCGTTTGTCGACCAGCGTGTTTTCACTGTAGCTTTCGTCCAGTGCCCACATGCCCACACTTCCATCTTCACCGCTGGCTAGCAGAAACTGACCTGAGGGATCCAATGCAACTGACGTTACGCCCACAGTCAATGATGATTTACGGTAGTTGTACACCATCGCTTTGGCTTCGGGAAGTTTATTGAGCTCGTTTTCGAGTGCCACATCGAAAAGCTGATGGCTATTGATCCTACCTAAACGCCATTTGAAGTGAGCCTTGTTCATGGATGATGTTTGAACATGCCAGTAGTTGACTGCTTGTATAGGCGATGAGATGGCTCATCTCTCTATAAGGCGGTGAAGCCCTAATATAAGTCACGGGACTCTATTTGGCCAGGTGGTCAGTAAATAAAAATATCATGACACGATCTCAACTGAACTTTGGTGAAAGAGAGTCTGCAATGAATTTGAGAAGTTGACGACGGTCAGTCTTTGAGTTATATGTGACGTTCCATGTGTATATTTTCCGCCCAAAAAGTCGATTTTTTTGGTGAGAAACGACCAAATCCTTAGAAATGCCTAAAGGAAAATGTCAACATAAAGTGAAACTTCCGTGGCTTTTAAATCATGCCTTTGGTGGGCGTCGTTCAGGGTTGGACAAATTCAACAAGACACTGAAGCCTTGACATATCTCTTTTCAAACAGGTCTTTTCAAAAAGTCCACGTGACTACTTTTTTCCCAGCTCTTTATAAAATATAAGGCTCCCATCCCAAATGTGTCCTTCGCTCTCAGCTTTCGAGCATACAAGCTTCGGCCCCACGAATAACTGTCTCTTTCCCCCCTGTTCACAATGTCTAACGCGCTGGATCAGTTCATCATGGAAGATGTGGCCCGGAATTGCCCTCAGCAGTTCATGGAATACCATAAATGTGTATCGAAAAACCGGGAAGACCCTTCCCAATGCGCATACAGACAAAGAGACCTATCGGTGTGTATAAAACAGAAAGTGCCAAGTGTGCAGAAAGTAATGAGCCATTGCGGGTCTTTAATGGCCCAGTATGAGACGTGTTTGCGTGAAAACATGGAAACCAGAACAATCAATGAAAATTGCATCCCATTATTGAATAAAATGCGTCAGTGTGCGGAAACGCAGATACAGGGCGAAACGAATCCAATCAACCAGCTATAATAAGGGAAGCTTCTTGAGTGAGGAGAAAAGTTACAAAAATACATATACCACATATATTCTTATCTTACGAGTGCACCGTTTGCAAGAGCGAAAGAAGAATTGGTTATTTTTTCTGTCTCATACGTTCTCTTTGAATGTCATTTTGAAATCCTTTTTCCGCTGGCGGTCGGTCATGCAAGCTCTCTAGGAGATGAACTTTTGGACAGTCTCGTAAAATGTGCGACCCTGGGTCTCGTTGACTCTTAGTTCCAGCTCCGAAGGCATGCGAGAGCCGTCAGATCCCGCAATGGTACCAGCACCCCATGCTGAGCCACCGTGGACCTCCTCGAGGTTGCCCAAGTCTTGGAACGCGTTCTTGTAGCCCAAAGGCACATAGATGATGCCGTGGTGGGCCAAAACAGACAGCGCGTTGACCGCAGTGGTTTCGTTACCACCACCAGTACCGGTGGACACGAAAACACCGGCTACTTTGCCGTGAAGCGCACCGGTGAACCACAGACCTCCAGTGGCATCCCAGAACGCCTTCCATTGCGCTGGATAGTTACCGAACCTGGTTGGAATTCCGAACAAAAAGGCGTCGTATGAAGTGAGTGTTTCGTTCGTCGCGATAGGATACTGTGGTTTTGGTTGACCACCCAAGGCCTTGATGACGTCGTCATTCAGCGTTTCTGGCACTTGGTAGATGTCTGCTTGGCCGCCTGCGGCCTCCACGCCCTTTTTCTGTGCTTCTGCGAGCTGGGTGGTGTGGCCGTACAGAGTGTAGATGATGATAGCGACTTTTGACATTTTAGGACAATTATTTTCTGACTTTATGGAACGCAGCTGGATATGCTGGAATTACTGTTCTTTGACTTAGTTTTGATTCGATGCTGTTGAACACACACAAACACAGTCAACTTGTATCCTTTGATGCTTTGCTGGTTTCTTTATGAATTCATGTTTTTCATGATGGGTTTAGGTCCCCCTTTATATAGTGATATAATCTATAAGGGCTCGAGCAGTTAAAGGTCACGTGTTTCGATATTTCTAATGTGTTGATAATTTTTACCTAAAGTTAGCTAAACTGTAGTGTCAGCTAAACGGAAAGGACTTCCTGTTTCGATGTGACGATGTTTGGTAGCGTTTGGCGAAACTATGGCTTTTGAGCAGAAACCGCGTTAGTAATAAGGTTATTGATATTGGTTTATAATGGTTTATAATGCGACCAGAGAGGAACATTATTCAAGTTTTAGATAATTGTAGGAGTACAGACAAGACAAGTGTTTCTAAACTAGGTTCAAGCGCTTCTATCGTATGTGTGTGTTTTACGTTATAGTCTTCTGGCGATTTCTTCATTTATCAATGTAGTCAATGTAAGATATGGTAATGGTGTCAAACGGGTTGCAAGCGGGTTGCTGCTTTGTACGAAAAGGGTTGTTATGGGTCCTGTCAATTTTATGTTTATGGATCCTTCACAAGGCTTTGGCATGAAATGAACTAATGCAGCTCTAAAGAAATTGAACAACGAGGATAAATACAAAATACCTTACATACAAAACAATGGTATTTCTTCAAAGTGAGGGGCATTTAAGCCAGCCACAAATGTTTAAGTCTTGAATATCAGGATCTATCGAAGGATCTCGTGTTTCACCTTTCCTAAACTGATTTTGCGTTGCGCGTTCTGAAAATCCTCAAAGTGAGTGTTTTGCACTACGGAAAATACCGGTTTCGAAATTTCAGTGTGTTTGTTTGTAACAGGAGTTAGATATTGTCGTCAGTAGGCAGGTTTAGATCGCATGCGATTTCGCAAAGCGCTGAAAAGACCAAAACCTGCCCAAAAATCGCAAATGAAAAAAATATCCCAGCTCAAAACATGAACCGATCGCTCGACATCTCTGTATAACAGCCCCAAACAATACTCACAGATAATCCTCACAGTGTCGTTTGTCTTCACAGTGACGCGCTGTTTTCGTCACGTGATCCTCGAAAGTCTCTGGCGCTATTTTAAATTGGATTTCGTCAAAATACACCGTTGAGATGAGATGAAATGAGATGAGATGAGATGAGCACACCTTGAAGACCTTCAGACCCTAGCAACACACCCTAGATACAAACCATTCTTTTCGTCTCGGCTATGGAATTGCCCGCATTTCTAAGCCAAAAACCCCCACCCGGCTACATCGCCGGTGTAGGTCGCGGTGCCACAGGGTTTACCACCCGCTCTGATATCGGGTCCGGCAAAGTACCAGGAAGAGTGAGGGAAGACCGAGAAACGGTTTTGGAAAACAGCGATAAAGATGAAGACCGTGACCGTAGCAACTATAAAGGACAATTTGAGGATTCAAACGGGCTATCGCTGGCTTCTACAGGTCGCGGACAAAATCAGACAGACGAAGAAGCAGATCGAATTTACCAAGAAGTGGATGCCCGACTATCCCGCAACTCAGCACAGAGAAAGGCAGCCATTGAAAACACCCGAAATACCGCTGCGGCCTCAACGGATGCTTCCCAGGCTTTTGTGGACCTCAAACGGTCGCTAGCCACAGTCAGTGACGAACAATGGTCAAACCTTCCAGAAGCCGGAGATTTCACGAGACGCAACAAGCGACAACGGCTGGAGTTGCAAAATGAGCTAAAAACCTATGCTGCCCCGGATACCTTGATGGGCGATAATATCGATCTCACAAAACTAACGCAAGAGCGTGAAAAGCTATTAGGTCGTCACTTGGACGAATCGCTCAACGACGGTGGCCAGGACTCGAACCACAACACAGACGCGTATCTGCAAGAGCTCGACGACTCAATTAAGGCGACAGAAGTGAACTCGGATTTGCAAGACATCCCCAGGCTTCGTATCATATTGAATTCATATCGCAAATCGGATCCGTCAAAACCACAAGGCTGGATAGCCTCGGCTAGACTGGAAGAAAGAGCGAAAAAATATCGACTGGCAAAGAGTCTGATTGAAGAAGGATGTGAAGCGTGTCCGCAAGACGAAGACATTTGGCTTGAGAACATTAGACTAAACGCTACTGACCAACACTATTGCAAAGTATTAGTGGCAAGGGCACTGACATTCAACGACGAAAGTTTGAAACTATGGCTCAAAGCTGTGGAATTGGAAAACGAAAAGATCAATAAAGTGAGGGTTGTTCGAAAAGCACTTCAAAATATACCTACCTCATCAGAACTATGGAAGCTCGCAGTACAATACGAAAGTGATAGAAAAGAGGCCATCAAAATCTTGCAAAAGGCCACAGAGCTAATACCCAACGATATCGAGCTTCTCACTGCTCTAGTAAATCTGCAGGAGCACTCTGATGCTAGGAAAACCCTAAATTCTGCAAGGCAAAAGAACCCCAATGAACTTCAAATTTGGATCCTAGCCACCGAACTGGAAGAAAAATCCGGTAATGGCTCGTTCGAAAAACTTGTCAAGATTCTGAAGAAGGGATCCCAAGAATTGGCAAAGCACGGGGCTGTTATTACGTTCCGACAATGGTTCGAGGAAGCATCCCAAGTGGAGCTGCAATTTTCGAGTATTTACCTCACAACGGTTCGAGCTCTTGTGAAAGTAGCAATTGACACTTGCTATGCCTCAGAATCTGCTACAGAAATCCTTGCGTTTATTGGAGGCGTAAGTCACAACGGCCTCGCAAAATGCTACGCCCACAGGTACTTGCTGGAGAAGGAACCCTTCAGGATAGCGCTTTGGGACAAGTTCCTGGAACTGGGCCGCATTGCAGGTCGCAGCAGCGAAGTTTATGGTGCGTTTGAAAGTGTGTTGTTTGGTGACCACGGCACTGTCCTGAAAGACTTCCCTGTTCTGGCATTGAAATACTCCAAAGAAGTGTGGAAGACTGACAAAAACATTTCTCAGGCAATGGATATTATGAATCGGAGTATAGAGCTCGAACCTTCGAACGTCGATTTTTGGCTGGCGAAGATCAAGTTGATGATTGCGGATTCTAAGTTTGATATTGTAGATCAACTATTCAAAACAACTATTGAATCACTGGCGTCACAACCTGAATACACAAGAGTTTGTCATCGGTATATTGGGTTTCTACGATTTCAGCGCAGAAACCAAGAAGCACTTGAGCTTTTGGAGAACAAATTCTTGGCTATTGATGAAGCGTGTGACAAGCTCTATTTACAATGGGGCCAAATCTACCAAGACTTGGGCCAGCCGGAAAAAGCGCGCAATTGTTACTCTGAGGGTGCTCGAAAACTACCCCAAAGTGCACGGCTGTGGATTGCACTGGCACGAGCCGACCAGGAGCTGCTGGGCCAATCTGTCAAGGCCCGTTCAGACTTCGACTTGGCCCTGCTAAAAATTCCTGATGTGGGGCCACAGAAGGAACATGTGCTCGTGGCGCGCGTCCAGATGGAGAGAGAACTCGGAAACCTCGAGCAGGCCAGACTGCTGGTATCCCATGGCTTGAGATCTCATCCAAACAGTCCGCAGCTGTGGGTTGAGAGTCTGAAATTGCTGGCTAAAAAATCGCAGCGCAAGACTGCGTACCAGGATGCTTTACAGCGCACTGGGTCGCACCACACAATCCTAGCGGCAATAGGTGCTGACTTGTTTGCTGACACACACTATTCCAAAGCTCTCAAATGGTTTCAGAGGGCCGCGACAGCGGCCCCACTATTTGGTGACGCTTGGCTGTGGTATGCACGGTGTTTGAAACGAATGGGCCAAGATATCGCGGAAGTTCTGAATAAAGTCGATGAGCACGAACCCCGGTACGGCGTCGAATGGATAGCAATGGCTAAACAGCCTGCTAATATGGCTTTAACGTCGTCTCAGGTACTAGTCAAGTGTCTGTCGTCGTACTCGTGAGTACACATCGATGTACTCGTATACTCGTGGCCACGTGATGAACTTTTTCACCATTGACCATTATCTTCAAATTTTCCAGAGGAATTAAGCCAAACCTACGAAATCCCACTGAAATAGACAATGCGTGCGATGCCCATCTTGAACGGCGAATCCTGCTCAATTTCCACAGACGTAAGCGCTCAGCTAGGGTTCGAGACTTCTACTAAACCTTTTCAAAAGAATTTGATGTCTTTTACCAATGACAAAGTCATCGACCAGTCGCTGCCGTCGGCCACACCAGCACTTTTTACAGGCAGCGGGTCGATGACTGGTTCAGCGACTCCAGTGACTTCATCTCACCGAGATGGGCTCTTTGGGCAGCATTTGATGGTTGATGAGGACGATGGGGGAGGAATGGATACGTCCGTTGCGGGTTTGGACGAAATGGCAGTGGGAACAGGTCCCAGAAACTCAATTCATAAGGGAAATAACGGTTTGCATAGCACTGCCAATGGACTAACAGCAAGGTCTGTGCATGGCACTAACGACAATGGATCGGTTTCAATACCTGTGACCCTGGGAAGTTTGGAAATAAGCGGTGGTAGCGGTGGTAGCGGTGTAGCTGCAGCTGCAGCTGCACCCAACGATGGCAGTGGTAAAGTTGTGAAAAGAAAATATTCTCGTAACGGGTGTACGGAATGTAAAAGACGGAGGATGAAGTGTGACGAGGGCAAGCCCACTTGCTGGCAATGTGCGAGGCTGAACAGAAAATGTGTGTACGAACTGCGAACCAAGAACCGGAAGCGCAAAACAAAGAATGAGGAGGCAGCGACAGATTTTGCCATGCCTGATTCCAAAACAGAACACACAGATGCAGACATGACCGGTGACTTCTTAATGACAAACAACTCCGGGGCCACGAATCTCCCAGATTTGATGCCCACGCAAAACGTGGATTCCTTCGACGCAAACCTGCTAATTCGAAATCTCAACGACATCGTCAATATGAAGCTTAACGACTCTTTCATTTACGACGATTTCAAAACCACAGATTTTTCTGACCTCGATATCCCAGAGCTCAACATAATGCCCACAGAAAGACCCCGTCCAGCAGTCCCCATCTCCTTCCTTGTCGACAGTATCATGACTTTTAACATGACGCTCAGCTCTTTCAAATTGGGAGGCACCAACGACAAGTATCTAGAGGTTTTCTTCTACGATTGCTTAGACTCCATAGCACCTTTTTTCCAAAACCAGGAAAATCCTTTGCGAGACATTTTACTATCTTTTGCCAAAGGCGAGCCCTACTTGCTGTCTTCGATACTGGCAGTGGGCGCATCGATTTCGCATCGAAAAACCGACGATGTGGAAGACGAAAGAAGCTACTGTGCATATCTATCCCATTGTCTTGGACTTCTCACCGAGCAGTTCAAGGATGAGAGCAACGTCTACAACAAGATTGAACCCATCATCCTCACGGTCCTCATGTTAACATGGGACTGTATTTACACCATGAACAGTCAATGGAGATCTCACTTGAAAGGTGTTACCGAACTGTTCAAAAAGATCAATTCCGGGAAATCTTCAAAAGTTTTGAATGTTGCAAAATGCTGGTTCAAGGTCATTGAGACGTTTGCAAGTATCAGCACGGTACTGGGTGGTGCAGTCATAGATGAGAGTGACCTCGATGTCATCTTTGATCCATACGATTTCCAGTATCTTGACTCATTAAAGTTCCTGAACATAATCACACCTCTAAATGACTTCAATCTCTTGCGGGGGCACAAGGAGGATTTTGATCTAGTCATCAGGGAGGTGTTCAAGGCTCTAAATGCTATTCGGCACTCAGAAAAGAAGTACTTTTCAGAGCAAGAAGGAATTTTTGATAAAAATTTGGACTACTTGTTGTGGTCAAACCCGAACACAGAAACGTTCAAGGAGCAGTTGTCGTATTTCAAAATTCAAAAGATTTTGGTTGAGATCGATCGGCAGTCAGATTACATTTTCATAGACAAGACAGGAATCATACCTTCCAGCAATCAGTCGCATCCGAACAACAGCAAAATACTGGACAATGCCATTGATCTTGTAACCCTGCGCAACGGCGAACAAATAGCCATCAGTTGGTATGACATCTCGCATCAAACACAAGTTCTATCGTTCCTCCTCATTGTTCTGCTCAAATTACTTGGAATTCCAAAAGAGTCTATCGCCATTCAACAGGTGGTACAGAAAATTACCAGTTTTTTCGGATTTTTGGAGAGCGAAAATCCTCCGCGCAACTTGCGAACCTGTTATTGCAACTTTGCCATCTTACTTGCAGGTCTCAATGCCATTGACGAAGAGACCAGAAATGTCATCCGTAGGTACTACAAGATTAATGGTGGCCGTTTTCAGAGACTAACAGAACACAACCTGCAGAGATTGGAAAAGGTATGGTACGGAACAAAGAAAGGATACAAGCTAGAGGATCAGGACGTTTTGACTTGGTAAGTTCAAGATGTACTACATAGGTGGTTAAAGAATGTACTATTTTTTTATTTATTTTGGGCTTTCTTCACTTCGCCAGAGCAGCTAATGAAGTGTCATCAGGCCTAAGAACGAGTCCACGACCTGCGCAGCAACGATCGAGGTAATCTCTCCATTCGAATCAAATGCTGGCGATACTTCTACTACATCAGCTCCTATCACATTTAGACCTTCAAAACCGTCCAGAACAGTGAGAAGTTCCCTTGCAGTTAGTCCACCTGGTTCAGGCGTGCCTGTGCCGGGCGCAACGGCAATATCCAAAACGTCGATATCGACAGTGATGTAGACCGGTAGATCACCCACACGATTCTTAATGGTATCAACAATGTCTCTGAAGCCTAGAATGTCGAAATCGCGTGCAACAATTTTCTCGAATCCACAGTCGTGGTCGTGCTTTTCGTCAGACTTTACAATGAAGGGCGCGCGGATGCCAACATGCATAGAACTGTTGTGGGCGATATAGCCTTTTTCGTGGGCAAAATGCAGGAAAGTGCCATGATTAATGCTCTGAGTCTTGGTAATTCCTCCACCGAGCACTTTCGGATCCCAAGTATCGATATGAGAATCAAAATGGATCACTGCGACTTGACCATGGTGCTCATGGGCTGCCTTTAGTGCCATTAATGTTACCGTGTGGTCACCTCCCAGTGTAATTACCTTTGGTGTTTTCAGACCATCTTTCACAGTTGTTCTATTGTAAATAGCCCGTTGCCCTCTGTACAGCTGGTTCAATGCGATTCGGTTGTCAAATGGGGTCATGGGTACGTCCCCGCAGTCTACAATTCTGTAGCCTGCATTGTAGGGGTCCAAATGCCGCATTTTGGATCCTGGAAACCCTCTGACAGGTAGAAATCCTCCGCCAAGCCTTCTGGATCCCTGTCTGATGCTATTGGGCCCAAATCTCGCGCCCGGACGATACGACACAGCCGTGTCGAAGGGTGCTCCGACAACTGCAATATCGTACTGTGCACCGCCATGTGCAGCGTCAAAGCATCGTTCTATGGGCACATGTGCAAATGACACAATGCCCGCGAAAAGCTGCAAATCGGAGCTCAGGTCGTCATCGGGATACGATACAGGATTCTGTTCGTAGTATCCGCACATGGCGCGGAATTCTTCATCCTCATCGGCCTCCAGCGTGATACGCTGCGTGGCGAGGCCACTCGCTCTGTCGTGGTAGTCCAGTATGGGACCGTACAACTCGTTGAGCAGACCACCAGGGCCGGTACCAATATCCTGGTGTGTGGGGCTGCTCAGAAACGCTGTTTGAGCACCTGCAACACCCGCTGCGGCCACCAAAAGCGATTCTAACTTCATATATCTTGTTTGGTCTCTGGAGCTTGCTGCTTGCGACCTAAAATGACGCTAAGACCACCGTTTTGAGCGCAAAAAAAGGGAGATGTGAAACTTCCGACTGTATGCAACTCCTTCTGCCCGCCAATTGCTTGCTGGTCTACCTATAACATGCGCTTCAGCTGTCTTAAACGCTTACTTGTTCACTGAGATGAGCCATCCAAGTCTCGAGCCCTTTCTTTTATCTCTCGAGAGCGCTGAAAGAATAACGAGTTTTTCAGCTGACGTAAGCGGCGTAGCGCTTTTTTCCGAAAGATAAGGATGTTTCCTGATTGGGAAATGAGTTCCGATAAGAAATTTCAGCGGGTGATGATAAATAATTGAACTTTTCCAAGATAAACAGGAATGAACCTACCAAAACGAATGAGATGAGCAAGGTGTTCGGACAGTTTCCTAACGAATGAACGAGTTCTCCAGTAGCTGTGATAGACCTTAGAAAAGGGCGTAACATCAAGCTTCATTTAGAATTTTCAAGCCAAAAAATTGGAGCTCTATTGGTTGATTTAGAGCGGTATAAAGAGCCAGAAGTGGGTTGGACATGTCATTGAGCAAAAAAGAGTCACAGGTCCACGAAGAAACCACGGGTGTGTATGGGGCGACCGCACAGAGCGGTAGCAGGAGTAGTGGGAATGTTTTGTCCCGCGCTGAAGTGGCGCCACCCATTGTGACAACGACACGACAGGAATTCCGGGAAATTAGCAGAACAGCAGCTCCATTGGTGATGACTTTTGTACTGCAGATGTCCTTGTCGTTCGTTAGTGTCGTGTTTGTGGGAAGACTGAACGCGCTGGCGCTGGGCGGTGTTTCGCTCGCGAACGTGACATTCACAGCGACGATGGCCGTGTTCCAAGGTCTGGCCACCTGTCTGGACACATTATGTCCGCAAGCGTACGGTAGCAAACGGTACCAGTTGGTAGGACTATACTTTCAGCGGTGTGTGGCGATTTCAGTGCTGTTTGCCGTGCCCATCGCGCTGTTATGGTGGTTCTCAGCTTCGATTCTGCAGCTGATGGTGGAAGACGCCAGGCTTGTGGCCATCGCAGCAAATTATTTGCGAGTGATGGTAGCCAGTATCCCGGGCTTCGTGGTTTTCGAGTGCGGGAAGAAATACCTGCAAGCGCAAAGAGACTTCACTACAGGCCAGTACATTTTGTTTGTGTGTGCTCCGCTCAACGTGCTTGCCAACTACATTTTCATCTTTCGACTCGGCCTCGGCTACATTGGCGCCCCGATTGCTGTGTCTTCGACGTTCACGTTGATGGGTGCCACGCTATCCGGCTACATATGGTACTGTGCGCGCCAGGAAAGCAGTGTCAATTGCTGGAATCCGCTTTCAAACTGGAGACCCATTTTCTCCCAATGGAACACGATGATTTCGTTAGCGGTACCCGGGATTATCATGATAGAGGCCGAATTCTTGGCATTCGAGTCCTTGACGGTTTTGGCTGCGAAATTCGGAACAAATGCCCTGGCAGCGCAATCGGTAGTTGCGTCTGTGCAAAGCTTGACGTTCCAAGTGCCATTTGGAACCGGCGTTGCAGCGTCCAACAGAATTGCACATTATGTAGGCAATAAGCGGACTGATGACTGCAGAATTGCCACTCGTGCCACACTGCTGCACATTGGGGGAATTTTGGCCGTGGCTAACTTTCTGATTCTGGTCTTGGGCAGGAAAAAAGTATCGTCGTTTTTCAGCAAAGATGAAGAAGTGGCGCACTTAGCGTCGCAAATCCTGCCCATTATTGGTGTGAACCAGTTCGCCGACGTTTTCAATGTCCTGGCTGCAGGTGTTTTGCGAGCTCAAGGTCGCCAGCGGATTGGCGGAATTCTAAACGTTCTTGCCTATTACGCTGTGGGGATTCCGCTGGCTCTGACTTTAGGGTTTTATACTGACATGGGATTAAAAGGGTTTTGGACAGGTCTTGGCTGCGGTATCGTGGTTTTGGCCATTAGTGAAGTCTATTGCGTGTGGAACTCTGACTGGATCAAGATCATCCACGATTCTCACCTTGTGCATAAAGCTTCTGCGGGGAACTGGGAGTAATAGTGTGTCAGTAGCAAACGCTTCAACTGTTGAAACACTCAGCACTGACAGTTTCCTACAAGATGCTATTCTATGGTACACTTCATGCATCAATCAAATGAATCCACAATCGACTTCCAGAGACCGCTCAAAATGTACAATGACTCAATAACACGCTTTTCACGTCAGCAAAACAACCTGGCGGATTACCAAGTCGCAAATCGGTTCGAGTGTCAGTTTTCAGCTAAAACTCGGAAAGAATGCTGACGCTTCAAGTAAACTAACTATTTACAGGCTTCCTGTGAGGTTGAGGCACTGCAAATTTCTACAACTATGGTATGCCGAACTCTCAACTGAAAGCCCACAACCTTTAAACTGACGTTCGCTCGACGACGTTTGCTCGACGACGTTTGCTCGACGACGTTTTGATTTTAAGATGATGTTCTTCTACCTGAGTATATAAACTAGAGAGATCAAGATTATTGCAAGGGCTTGCTTGACCACCTTTAATCGCAATTCCAACAATAAAAGCTCAAAATCAAGCTATAATAATGCCAGAAAGTGTTGAAATCACATCCAAACCTTACATTCACGACTATGGTGCAAGACTCAGCGAAGGAATAACTTACCTCCGGGAATCGCAGACCTTGTTTTGGGTTGATATCTTTTTGAGTGAAATTCACTTTGTCACGGACATCAACGACCCCAAAGCGTCCCATAAGGTTATCAAGATCAATGCTAGCAACTACACAGGGGTTTACCCCTATTCCACGAAGTTGCCAGAACGCGTGGGTGCGGTTTTCCCGGTTGACTCGCCAACAGGCGTGAAAGAGGTGTTTTTTGCTGGAAAATACGGGATCGGCCATCTATGGCTGGAATCAAGCCAATGGAGCTATCAAGTGTTGTTTTCGTCGAGCAAAAATGTTTCCGACAAGGATTGGGAACGATTGAGGTCTAATGACGGCAATGTTGCACCAAACGGCGACATATACATCGGAGTGATGAACGATTTCCATATCGGCGTAGACACCCAAAAGGAGGCCGAAGGGTGTTTGTTCCGGGTGAATCTCAAGCACAAGAGCATTGAACTCGTACTGGACCATTTGCACATCCCAAACAGCATCAATTGGAACCAGACAACTGACACTCTGTATCTGAACGATACGATGGCTTTCAAGGTCTGGCAAATGCCATATGTGAACGGCACGCCACAACCGGAGGAGAAAAAAGTTTTCATCGATTTCACCCCCATAAACAAGGACGTGGAGCTCCCACAGCCAGACGGATCCGTCGTCGACCCTCGCGACGGCTTTTCCTATTGCTGTGTCTTCAGTTCTCATAAACTGCAAGTTTTCGATCCCAAGGGCCAGCTACAGCGCGAGCTTGTGTTCCCGCAGACTCCCAACATGACCTGCTGCTGTATCGGGCCTGGTGGCGACGTTTTCGTCACCACAGCATCGTTGGACGTGGAACACGGCAAGAGTGTTGGCCCAAGCGGTGCTCTATACCGGGTATCGGGTGCTTGCTTTGCCGGAAAAGACAATGTTCCATCTTCAAAACGTAATCCTGAGTTTTGATCCTGACTGCTAAACAAGACTATAAGCAGTGGTTGCCATGTCTCACTTGTATGTACGACTTCTAAGAACTTAATGACACAGTATAATATGACTTGGATTCAAGATTGTGATTATGGGGGAAGGGGACCAGAGGAAGTTCTGAAAAACGGTACTTTGACGGCATGGCATCAAGAAGCCCGGCACCAGCTCGTCTTTCATCAAGACAGAAACCGAGATAACACTCTAGTCCGCTCGGTGACATTTTTTTTGCAAAAACAAGACCAGTTGAAGAAACCAAAAGATAAAACAAATAAGCGCTATTCTCATACATTTAAAATTAAACGAATATGTCCAAACTAAGTTCGAGCTTTGCCAAAGATTCGACCCAACCTCGACAGCTGTTTTTACTGTCGTCGAGCTTTGTCTTTCTCTACGAATTCTCCGGACTATATAAGGTTAAAGAATCTGGGGAGAATTTCAAGAACCTAACCCCTTTTCTACCACTTTTCAAAGAAATCCAGACTGCAACCACCAAGATAGCGCGGTTCAACATCAATCACAGACTCTTAACAGGCCAACATGTTCGACAAACTGAAGCGTAAAGTCAAAAACCTCAAGGACAACAACGACAACAATGACAACGAGAGTTTACCCGAATTTAGCGAGGCCGGAAAAGTCTCGAAACGGGAAATATATCGCAACAGATACAACTTTGGGGTGAATTTTGGGTCTCTGTTTGTTCAGGAAAGCTACATCTACCATTCTTTGTTCTCTGAAGGCGGGGATAACGAATACGAGGCGATTTCTGCCCTTGTAGCAAAGTCGTCGTCTGAAGAAGTGGCTAAAAAACTGCAAGAACACTACACAAGTTATGTGACGGACCAGGACTGGGAATGGCTACAGAAAGAGGCAGGTGTCACTGCCATCAGGTTGCCAATTGGTTACTGGCACGTTGATAACGGTGCGTATATTGCGAACAACATGAAATTTCATGATTTGAAAGCAGTCTACCAGGCAGCTAAACCATGGGATGTCGTGGGTTCAATCGTCAAGAAGGCTGCGCAATACAACATTGGTGTATTGGTCGACATCCATGGAGTCCCCGGTGGGGCCAATAACGATGCTCACTCTGGCGAGAGCAATAACGGACAAGCAAGTTTTTTTGCTACCGGTGACTTTGTTTCGAGCGTCGTGGACGAAATCGTTCCCTTTATCGTCAAGGACCTGTGCCAACCCAACGAAAACGTCATTGGCCTCCAGGTGATCAACGAGGCGGCTTTCAGTGATTCTGCAAAACCTGAAAAGAAGTTTTATTTCAAAGTGATCAGTGCAGTCCAAAATGTCGACGACACTTTACCTGTGGTGATCTCGGACGGCTGGTGGCCCCAGCAGTGGGCAGATTGGCTCGAGGAAAACAACTTGTCCAACAGTGTTGTGATAGACTCGCACGTTTACCGGTGTTTCTCTGACAGTGACAAAAAGAAAACCGCGGGTCAAATAATCGACGATTTGCCTCAATCCGTGAATTTTGCCAATGACAAAGCCGACTACATGGTGGGTGAGTTTTCGTGCGTGTTAGATGGCCAAACTTGGGACAAGACCAAAGAATCGCGCCAAGAATGTGTGCGCAAGTTTGGTCAGGAACAGGCACGTGTTTTCCAAGATAAAGCGAGCTGGGGATGGTTTTTCTGGACATTCAAGTTCCAAGAAGGCGACGGCGGCGAATGGGGGTTCCAGCCTATGATCAACAGCGGGTCTTTACCCAAGCGTCCCCGTGTAGACCCGGTTATTGACGATGAAAAAGTCCAGCAAGTCATCAATGATCATGTCAACTACTGGAAGGACAAAGGCGGTGACAAATTGGAGCATTGGCGTTTCGAGGAAGGTCTTAAGACCGCCATTGCCGATATCCGTTCGTTTAATGAGTTTGACCATTCCAGGGTGGGCAGAACTCATTTTATCAAGTCAGTGAGGAAAAGTCAGCACACAGCAGACAAAGGTAGCGGTGAATACGTTTGGGAATGGGAGCAGGGCTACGACCAAGGACTAGCAGTGTTTAACAAATATTAGTGATGTATCATATAACGAATTTATGACGCAAGATGAGAAGAGTGCCAGGGCTTTTTCAGAACCTTTTAACCTACGTCACAGGTGGTATGGCACATCGATAAGACCAGCAAGATTTTAAAAAAAAAGATATAAAAGAGAGTCGATGTAATCGAGAAGGAAAACCAGCTAAACCGCACTTTATAACGAGAGACTTGATATTGTGAGGAGTTGAGAGTTACACTTCCCACTAGACCTAGTTAGGTGATGTTTCAAAATCTATATGGTGTACCTCAAACACCTAACTTTCAATCGTTCGGTCCTATAGTGTAGTGGTTATCACTTTCGGTTTTGATCCGGACAACCCCGGTTCGAACCCGGGTAGGACCTTTTTTAAGATTTTTGACAAAGACCAAATGACATCTATTGACAAAGTGATCTGACACCGAGTACGTTTACAACTTTTTTTCTACCTGGTTTCCATCCTATTGTCCTGAAAATCTGGCTTGTTTTCGAATATTATTCCAAAACAATGATTCCATTTTCCATTCTCTGACTTCTGCATTTGACGACCTCCATTCGTTGATTTGTTTACGTCGAATTCACGTCTTCCATCACTGCGTCGTCGGCCCACGTACCGCGAGTCCTTTTTTCTTTTTAGGCCTTCCTTTCTGCTCGTCTGTTCCTAAGATCCCGTGGCGATGAGTACGTGTGAAATTTTTTTTTTAACTATGGTGGTGAAAAATGGCATCATCTCATCGGACGCAACTTAAATCGTCAAAGTTCACCATATTCAGTCATTCAAGCTGCTGAAAGGTATTTTAAGATCAAGACAATTACACTTTGTTTCCAAACTTTGCAGTGATCCGATTTCCAAATCTCACGTCAAAGTGTTGAAAGATCCGCGTGCCAAAAAAATGTTCATTAAAAACGACCACGTCGGCGACAGAACCCGTCTAGAAGACTGGAGAATCAAGGGCTACGATCCTTTGACTCCACCAGATTTGCTACAGCACGAATTGCCCGTTTCTGAAAAGGGCCACAAAATTATTGTGGAAACCAGAGAACAGGTATGCGATGTGTTGAACGGAAAAGACGACAGATTGGTGATTGTGATCGGACCATGTTCGATTCACGATCCAAAAGCTGCGTACGAATACTGTGACCGTCTTGCAGAGCTCTCTCAAAAATTGTCGAAGGATTTGTTGGTCATCATGAGAGCGTATTTGGAAAAACCAAGAACTACAGTGGGCTGGAAGGGTCTAATTAACGACCCAGATATTGACAATTCTTTCCAAATCAACAAAGGTCTCAGAATCTCCAGAGAAATGTTCACAAACCTGGTGGAAAAAATGCCCATTGCCGGAGAAATGTTGGACACCATCTCCCCACAATTTTTGAGCGATTGCTTCTCGCTAGGTGCCATTGGAGCCAGAACCACGGAATCTCAGCTTCACCGTGAGCTTGCATCGGGTCTTTCCTTCCCAATTGGCTTCAAAAATGGTACTGATGGAGGCTTGCAAGTCTCTGTGGACGCCATGAGAGCTGCTTCCCACACTCACTACTTTTTGAGCGTTACCAAGCCAGGTGTCACTGCAATTGTTGGTACCGAAGGTAACAAAGACACTTTTATCATTCTAAGAGGTGGTAAGAAGGGTACCAACTATGACGCTGAGAGCGTAAAACAAACCCAGCAGGAATTGATTAAGGCCAAGGTGGCAGATGAAGCCGGAGAACAGAGAAGAATAATGATTGACTGTTCTCACGGTAACAGTAGCAAGGACTACAGAAACCAGCCCAAGGTTGCCCAGTCCATTTACGAACAGCTCACAGACGGCCAAAATGCCATTTGTGGTGTTATGATCGAGTCCAACCTTGTGGAAGGTAGACAAGACGTTCCTGAAGAAGGCGGCCGTGACAAATTGAAATACGGCTGTTCCATCACTGACGCATGCATCGGCTGGGAATCTACTGAAGAAGTCTTGACTTTGCTCGCCAAGGGTGTGCAAAACAGGAGAAAGGCTCTTGGAAAATGATTCATTTCAGTATTTACGTTACTTGGTTACGAAGACTTGTTATTATTTAAACCTGTACCTATATATGAAATGAGCTTTGTTTTTGTTAACTACGGCTTATGTTCTTCGTTCGATGGTCAGTCTTTCAAAAATAGCGAGAGCAGTGTTGGTATCTGTATTTAGCTAAAATGTGGCTGTATGCAACACCTAGCCCTTGAGAGCTGAGCGTTCCAGCTGCTGCAATTTACGTTTCAATTCCTGGTTCTCCTTCTTCAAGAGTTCCATTTCAATGTAAATCTCTTTGGACCTCCCATATCCTAGCATCTTAGCCATGTCCTGATTCTCTTTGGTCAAATTTTCCAATCTCACCACCATTTTATGAGCAAGGGCCTCCTCATCATAGCGGCCTAATTTCGTGACAGAGTTTGTGGTGTTAAGAGAAACGGCTGTCACAAGGCTTTCTAGCCTTAATTTCGTATCCTTCAATTCTTTATCTTTAGCTGCCAAAGTCTGTGATAACTTGTGAAAAATTGCTTCGAGAGTGGTTGGCATCTGGATGACGCCATCAACTTGGCGAGCAGATGATGAACGCTCATGATTCTTCCTTTTCAATGAAAGACCCTGGTTGAATACCTGTTTCAAGCTTTGGATCTCAGATTCTAGAGACTCGATTTGAGTTTCTTTGACCTGTAATTCCAATTGCAATGACTCGTAGCTTTCTTGATTTTCGGCAGACCCATATGTTGTGTTGTAATCGGAGTTCTTAACGCTGAGAGAAGTATCCATGATGCTATTGGTAGTGAGGGTACCAGAAGTGTTATCGCGACCCAATTTCGTGTCGCGTTGGTCCATATTCCAATACGAGTTTCCTCTGCTACCAGCCGATCCCTGAGTCAAAGGATTCATCATCCTGGAGTTTATGAGGTTGCTGGTCTGAGGATTGGTCCCGTTATTGTACCCATTGGCGTTGTTCCCACCTATAACCTGTTGTTCATTCTCAGAGTTTCCAAAATAGCTGGATTGGTTGAAGCTTAGCTTTGCAAGAGATGCATCCAGTCCATGCGATGTATCAAAGCTCTGCATCTGTGTCCAATCTGGATTGGTCTGGTACCAATTGGTTGGAATGTTAGTTTGAATTCAGTGATGTTATTGTGAGGCTGAAAGATGCGACATACGTAGCCGGAGAACCGATTTTGCTGGGACGATTGCTGGTTTTCCATCAATAAGAAACGCCACGTAGTAAAGAAACGCGAAGTACGCTGAAGTGGTCTCTTTGGTCGTAATCAGAGTTGTAGTTGTGATTCTTGAAATGTCAGTTCGATGCGGTTTCAGACTAAATGACACATCCGTCCGTGGTGATAGTACGTTGGTGAGTCCAAGGACAGACCCTGTCAGAACAAATCCATAGGCTAACACCTATTGAAGAAGAATATATAGCCATTCTTCTTCAATTCTTCAATATTCGCAGCATCGTCAGCTACCACGATTTTCTCGTCATTGTAAAGGACCCATTTGGTCTCGTTTTCGACTTGTTTTCTGATGAAAGCCACGTAATGACCCGACTGAACAGAAGAGCCCTTGTGACAAATTACAGCTTTCAAACGGTAGTTTGCGAGCGTTTCATTCTCAAAACCATATTCTTTCTTTTCGCATTGTACCGGGGTTTGTTCAGTAGTTTGACCATCGTCATCTAAATTGTTGAAAACCCATTCTACACTAGCAGTGATGTCGCCCTTATTGAGGATGAGGGCTTTGCGGCACAGTTGCGGATCAAGACCCATGTTAATCATATCCTCGAGATGATGCTGTGAATTGAATTCTTCTGTCTCGCTTGATTTTGGTGGCATGATGAACGGCTCGTTGAGATCAGAGTCCTCGACGTGGGCGAATAACCAGTTCATCGCGTCCTCCACGCCACTATTATTGGTGTGGAATAATCCCTTGGTCGCTGCATTCTCAGTGAAGCCCATCTCTAATAGATTGGCAATGCATTGAGCGTTCGGTCTAAAGACTCTCGCCTCATCACTGTCTGGAAATAGCGTTTCCGTTTCGCTATTAAACCCGTGTGACTTGAACATACCCAGACGTAAAGTGGAAGTATCAGTGGCTTCGAGTCCGGGGACCAGGAGCTCTTGTGACGTCTTTGTGGGCATCCAGTTAACGAGTTTGATTCGCGTAGGGCTCACGACCAACGTGTCGGGATACGATTGAAAACCCGACGACTTGATGGCGGTAACCATTTCGTCGCACTTCGGGCAATTGAAGCTTACTTCTTCTCCAGAAAAGTAGCTCCTAATCTGTTCGGTCAGCTCCTGTGGTTGAGAGTCATCGGCTAGGGGAACTTGCAAAAATTCAGACGACTGTGTGCTATACTTCACGGAATGACACTGTGAGCATTCAAGTCTGTCCCGAATATTGAACCTAAGCAGGTCATTAGGATTGGTAGGCGTTTTATTGAATGCTTTCTGATCCAAGAGATCAGTGAAGTAGGAAAAGAACTCCAAAGCATCCTGTTGCCGTCCGGAGCTGAACTCTTCGTGCGTTCCGCCAATGCAATTTTTGAAGGTGGAAGGTTTAACTCCATGAGAGTATTTGGCAGGTTCTCCGACCATCGCATTCCGCAGCTTGATAAGTTGACATCTGATATTGCTGGAGACGTAAACCACATCGAGCGGAAAATCGCCAAGTTCCGCAAGGGACCACGCAGCAACACCTCCATTTACGAGGGTCTGGAGAACAGAATTCAAATAACAAGAGTTTCCCAAGTTTAGCAGCCCGCAGCCATACTCGGATGAGCTTGGTAGATGCTTAAGGCTATGGCCTTCAGAATCGACCATTTGGAAATCCCAATTCATGTTCTGCTCGAGTTGTAGTTCAATCAGGGTTTTTTCCTGTGCGATTTTGCCACTGATATCTATATTCCAGTGGGCTAATGCCTTAGCCCACGTATCCTGATCTTCAAAGTGAACTTCATCATCGCAAGAGTAGCAATACACATCAGCGGAGGATTGACTCAGAGACCCGAGTTTGACCGCCAAGGGATGACCTGCATTATCATTGAAATGTTTTAGCGCGTGAGAATGGCCCTGGATACCTACCTGCTGTCTACCACACCCGATGTGGCCACAATGCAGACAAAGCCATAAGTTATTATCCAGACCGCATTCCAAACATGTTTTTTGCACATTTTGCGACTCTCCTTCACCCACAGCAAAGTCCTTGACGTGTTGGCACGACTGGACTTCCAGTTCCCAAGAGCTGGCCATTTGTTGGAAATTATTAGATTTAGCGTTCAGGATCTGATCCACTTTAGCAGCCACTTTAGCAGCCACTTTGGGGTCCAATCCCTTCAGTTCCAAATCTGTGATCTTGATATTGTTCTTTGATAGCGTCCAAGATGTGTCGTACAGCTCATCCTCACTCTTTTCGCTGACCTCCAGTTTTAGTCTCTTCTCAGTGGGCTCTTCCAATACTGCAGTTGGTTTCTTGACTTTACTGAGATTCATACATAGGTCGTGACAGTCATTCAATTCGGCCTGAGCAACTGCTTTATGAAGTTCCAGATGCTCTGAACAAAAGCTCTGGAAGCATCTCAAACAGATGTTAAGCGAGTGCGATGAGTTGATGTCATCATTGTAAATCGTCTCAAAGCAGTAACCGCAATCATCCTTGTGAATAACCGATGGAATTTCTAGATTTATAAACTCCTCGATCTCTGCCATTGCTGAAGGACCAAGATGTAGAGCAAAAGCGTAGTGAACAGGGTGTTCAACCTTGGATTGAAGTTGGCATTGTCTGTCTGTCGTCTTCAAATCATTCTGGTATTTTAATACTTGAAAACCCTATCACATCTGACGAATGACCAGAATGACTACTAAAATAGCCAGGATATATACAGGAGGAATCTAGAGAGCCTTGTGCAAATGAGTGTTTTTTCCATGCTAAGTTAATGCTTTTTCTTTCCAGTGAAGCTCTCCAGCATCGCCCTCAGTGCACTTTCTGCGACAAATTTGATTGCACAGATATTGAACTCCGGACTTGCCTCTGGACGAAGCGTTGTACTGGGAGAAATACTTGACCACCTCATGACGGGACACGGCCAGGGATCTTCCCGAATTGTCGTTTCCCGTAATGTAGTCCTTGAGTTGCTGCTCTGTGGGTAGCATAAACTTGGAATGGAACGGATACTTCTTCCACGTGACCGCATCGGTCAGGTTGTTGAGCAACGACGCAGGATTCGAAGCACGAGGAGACACCAGACGGGAGAGTTCGTCTACGGTCAAAGCGGATTTGCTCCACGCATATGGAGTTTTATTCTTGTCGACCAGCTTGTGTTTTGTTCCGGCAGAAAACTCAGAAATCACGTCCTCACACATGTTAGACGCAGTGACCAGGTCTTGCTTGAGAGATGACTCGATATCCGAGTCTTTGTTGCGGCGGAACTGCTCCAAAGCCACCTGTAACGAGACACCACTCTTGGTGTCGAGTTTTCCCAACGTGACACGGGCAAACTCCTTTTCCTCAGGAGCAGCCGATGTAGAATTTATAACCTTTTCCAGAGCGGTTCTTACACCCTTGGCGTTACCTGCGGTGTCCAGATCAAAGCAGGACTCCACAACGTTCAGCTGAGCATTAGAATACTTAAATTGGTAGTCTTCTGGGATCGCAACGGAAAATTCCTCAACAGCCTTCCCGGTGATCTCCCATATATCCTCGGAGTCGTTGTGCACCGGTAGTTCACCAAGTCTTGCCTGAAGATCCTCTAAGTTAGAGCTGGGAACGTAATGTGAGGCGTAGCCGGCCATGTAAACGTCGATGCCAGATAAGAGATCCCCGGTCAAACAGAGATATAGTGCCAGCTGGCCCTTGGTACCACCCACGGTAGAGAGCTGCGGCAACGAGAATGTGGTCCCCACATCGGGGAAAAATCCAATGTCTGTTTCTGGCATGCACCACTTGGTATTTTCAGTTGCTATGCGGAAAGGTACGTGGGTAGCGAGGCCCACACCGCCGCCCATGGTGATACCATCCATCAAAACGACTACGGGGCGGTTGTAGGTCGCTAGAAGCATGTTCAAAGAGTATTCCTGCTGGAAAAACTCCAACGATTTGTCCTTATTTCCTGCCATGTTTTGTAGCGCAACCGTGGCTACGTCTCCTCCAGCGCAAAAGGCCTTTGGAGAGCTCGACGACTTGATCAACACCAGATTATTCACATTGCTCTTACTGAATTCCACAAGTGTGGGGATCATCTGTGAGCACATTTCTGTTGATAAAGCGTTGAGCTTTTCGGGTCTTGTCAAAGTGACCACCCGGGAAACACCCTTGGTACCGAACTTTACCTGTTCAGACATGTATCGTTTGATCGGCTGGCACTTGAGCGGTATTCTAAGCATGGGATTGAGCTGGCTGGGAGCGCACTTGGGAGGGAGTCTTTGGGAGTCATCTGTAGAGGAACGTCTTTGACATTTGTCGTAGCTCATTGATGCACTTAAAATTTGAAAAAGTGGGTGACATATTAGGAAAACGTGATCAAATGTTCGAAATGTATCATACATAAGATTTTGCAGGTTGAAATGGAGCCATTGAGCATGTAATGTATTTGCGTTTGATGAGGCTTTGTCTAAGAGATATTTCTTCAAAAAACGGCTGATTTTGTAGTACGTTTTTTTCGTTTTAAAAAGTTGAAATTGAACAACATGGAGTTGATGGATTATAAAGAGAGCTTGATGTTTCGTGACAAATGGTGGAGATCGTAGCGATTTGGTTAGTTCATTACAATTTTATTTGTTTTGATAGCCCGGGGGTGAAAGTAGATGTCAAGTTTAGTTTTGAGACTTAACGTATAATTCGCTGTCACGGAAAGACATCCTTAACGACCAAAACATGAAAAAAAATTGAAACACATTTTTGGCTGGAACTATTGGCAATTAACCTCTGGCATAAAACAGCTAATTACACGAAACTCAACGGCTACTTTCAATTGGAGTGTTACGCACATAAAAACAAAAACTAGTATGAGCGCCAGATCACGTGATCTTAATGAACGACAGCGCGAGGATAAAGTGACATACAAATTTCGATTAAAACATACATACAACGATGTAAAGAATACACACTGTTTAGGCACCATTTAAGCACCATTTCGGTGTGTATCACTAAATGTCAAGCCTCAATTGCTGCATTGGTATATTTCTCTCGAGAAAAATGTCGAAAATTCCAAATCACGAATTTTTTTCAATCATTCTTAGGCTCACAGCTCCTACAATCTCAGCCCAATAGAAATGCCATTTTAAACCAGATAAACCTGGCGGATTTTACCAAATAACCAATTTGATCCAGCAAAATAGCGGTTTCTCGTAGCCCGGCATTCTTCTCCTCTCGTACAGCTTAAAAGTGTGTACTCATGATGACAATGACTATGGCTTATATGCTGACGCTGGCTGAAAAAAAAAGATATCGGAAATCAGCTAAGAAATCGTAATGAATTTGCTCGAGAACTCAAGAAACACTCAGATAAAACCAATTCTTCTAACGGCCACAGAAGACTTTAGTTTGTAAAAAGATAATAGTTCTGAAGCTGGAATCAAGGGCTATTTTTGAGTTTTTTTTGTGAAAAGTTTGGAGACCTGGTTGCTTTGCTTTTCCGTGCAAATCGAACGTTAAAACATGTCAGTCTCTCATAAGGGCCTATCGATCGGTAGCGATACACTGGACGCTCCAGCAGTGTCTGCCGAGCTGGAAACGCTTCACAATTTCTATTGGGTTTCTCACAAGGAGCCGCATGCGGTGCGGAGGCATGCAATCCTCAAATCGCATCCAGAGGTGAAAAAGCTCATGGGACCTGAGCCTCGCACCAAATATATTGTAACCGGGGTTGTGTTACTTCAGTGCGCCATGGCGTTCAGTCTGCGCAACACAAGCCCTCTTTCCTGGAAATTCTGGCTCTGTGCGTACGTGGTGGGCGCAACAGCTACCCAGAACATCTTCTTGGCTATTCACGAGCTTTCTCATAATCTGGCATTCCGGAAGCCTTGGCATAACAAGCTCTTCTCGGTGTTCACCAACACACCCATCGGCATTCCGTATGCCGCCTCTTTCGGCCCATACCATCAACTCCATCATAAGTTTCTCGGGGACGAACTTTACGACACCGATATACCGACCAAATTTGAGGCGGTCGTTCTGTCAAATGTTTTGGGAAAGGCCTTCTTCGCAACATTTCAGATCTTCTTTTATGCATTCAGGCCTATGTTCGTGACTTCGATACCAATGTCTCCGCTTCATTTGATCAACGTTGCATACCAGCTAACATTCGACTACTTCTGGATCACAAATTTCGGCATCAAATCTTTCCTCTACTTCATCATTTCTGCATTTTTGGCTGGATCTTTGCACCCATGCTCTGGCCATTTCATCGCTGAGCATTACATGCTGAGTATGGAGGAAGCCCTTGCAGGCGGTAAGCTTGCATACAAAAACACTCCAGCGGAGACTGAGACTATCCACTCCACCGAAGAGTCTGATGTCACTCGCCCAGACGTTCAGTTTCACAAAGATTATGCACTCGAGACCTATTCCTACTACGGTATCTTGAATTTCTTCACCTGGAATGTTGGCCTGCACAATGAACACCACGATTTCCCATTTGTACCATGGTCTAGGCTATGGGAGTTGAACCGTCTATGTCCTGAATACTACCAGAACTTGCCAAAGCACGATTCTTGGTGCATGGTCATTTGGAATTTCGTCTTCACTCATGACGTTACCTTATACAACAGGGTCAAACGAGTCAACCAACATCTCATGAAGGCCGAGTAAAGCCTTGTTTGAACTACAAAACCACACAGCTCTGAGCTGATGTTCATTGAACAAAAGCGCGTGCCGATTCCGCTTGTTTTGCCGGTGAAGCCTGCGAAGTGAGGAATCCGCCAAAGCGAAGACCAAAAATAAAACCCAAAAACGAGAACACATAGATCACTCACGATCTGAACCCAAAACATCCACTTATTGTATGTCATTCATTCCTGCATCTGGCTTTCTTATGTCTATCTGTATACAAGAATACCCTATACTATTGCCGTTCCATTACGCTATGTTTGTTTACCTTGAAGTTGTGAGAGACTCACAGAAAAATGTACTTGACCAGCCCAAAGAGCCCCAGCGTGAACATCGCCAGGAAAAACGAATGCAGACCGAATGCATCGCCCGAAGTCATCAGGTAATATGGCAGATGTATGTAATACATCCAGTAAAGGTTTTCGCCGAAATTCGAAAGTTTCTCCCAAAGAGAGCCTGTACTCAGCTCCTCGTCGGTAGGACGGTATACAAAGGTTCCATGGCTAAGTTTCTGAGCTTTAATGGTATCAGAAGAGCTCATTTGGGGTCGACAATGCTTGTTTCAACAAGTTGTAGTCAAGTATCTAAAGTTAAAGAATTATGCCTTTAGGTATTTCAAGAGATCCGGTATTTTAGTATAAGATGATGACGATGGTGTATATATGCTATAGTTAAGTGAGTCAAAGAAAGAAAGGTAAGGGAAGTGGATGGAAAGGTCCAAATCATTAGCTCTTGAACTTGCCGAAAAACGACTTGCGTTTGCTTGCGGTGTTCTCGGTGGAAGGGTTCATTTCCCGTTTCGCACGGTCCAAATCGAGCGATTTTCTCGCATGGGCAAATGATCTTTTCGGGTCGCTACTGCTACCACCGCCATTACTCCTCCGAGAATGGTTCGTGGCGGTCTTGGTTTTCTGAAGTTTCGCATCCAGAGGAGGGGACGAGAAGTCCATCTCTTGGAATTTCAGATCTAAGGAACGCCGCCCAGAAGTGGGCTCCATTGACTTGGCAGATTTTTCGCCCGAAGTAGAGTTTTGAAGAGGAGCTTTGCGACGTAGCTGCACGGGGAAGCTTTCTGTCGAGGCAAGACTCTGCTCCGATACATTGGTGCTGTCCTTGGTGCCGTCCTTTGGTGGGGTCGAAAGATCAACACTGTCGAACGTCAAGTCCAGCTTTTGGAATTCTTTTTTGTCTGCTTGTGAAAAGTCAAGGAGAAGCTCTTCCTTCTCCGGAGTGCGAATTTGCTGGGGATCAGTAAGAGGTAATTGTCTTTGCGGGGGTAATGAAGCCTCTGGCTTGTCGCCCAGCGTGTGATACGAGTAGTGCGACGGAACTGGTTTCTCGATTGTATTATCCGGCACAGGCGTGGAGGATCCACCATAGTAGGTGTTATATGATCCCATCACACCACCTTGCTGCTCAGGGTTGTAGTTAGGTTTCTGCTGATGCGCCTCAGTCTGAATGCGGGCCACAGGATTAGGAATTTTGGACTGCTCAAAATATTGAGAATCGACATCTGGCTGAGGATTTTCCGCATTGAAAACAGGGTTCACATTAGCCTCGACACCATACTTTTCCTGCTGAATATATGGGAAGGGATTCTTGGATTTGTGCTGCTTTGTTGAAACGGTAGATCGCGCCGTGGGGTCGCGGGTAATTTTCGAGGCACCCGCAACTGGCGGCACATCTTGTGTCTGCTGTTTCATATCATCTACCGGCCTTGCCAAGTCGATCTTGCTGGATGAGCGCGAACTAGCGCCAACGCTAGCCGTTGTGTTTGAATTATTCGTGCCACTATCCCTTTTTCCTCCATCATGAAGATAGGTGTCCAAATCCTCTACCGATGGAAATTGCTGTTGCACAAGGCCTATGTCTTCTTCCCCGACCGACTTGTTTTGGCTCATAGTCGCCAAAGACTCTTGCACGTTGCTCTTTTTTGAGGTTTCGGAGGCCTCTGAGAAGGTACTGCTCTTGCGCCCCATATTAACGGACTGTTTGGGGGCAATCTCAAAGCAATTGATAAACAAGTCATTGAGGGTATCAGTACGGTCCTTGTTTTCGTAGGACATATACATTTGGTACTGTATTTTCTGTAATTTCGACTGGTACTGCGCGTATTTGTCGAACCGGTAAGGTCCCTGCTGGGTTTTATCTTGTATTGGGTTTGGAACCTTCAAAATCGAGCACAAAATGTCCATAATCTGGTAGATGTTGGGTCTCAAATTGGGGTTTTCAGCTAGCATAATGATGATCAAGTTTATCAGCTTTGATGAGTAGTTGTTGACAGGAAATTCGTACTTGGAATGCAAAATGGCGAACTGACCTGTTAGCTCGAAGGGCGTGGTGTAGAACAGCAATTTGTACAGGAAAATGCCCAGCGCCCAAATGTCCGATTTTTCGTCCACGGGAAGACACCTGTACAGATCGATCATTTCCGGCGACCGGTACTGCGGCGTTGTGTGAATGTATATGTTATTGGTCAGAATTGCAATCTCCTGGTGCGTATTGGCAACTGGCAAACAAGTGGAAGTGGACCCAAAATCGCACAGCTTGAAATTGTTCTCTGCGTCCACCAAAACGTTCTCGATCTTGATGTCGCGATGTATGAGCGGGACAGGCAAGTAGTGCATTTGTGCTAGCGCACGGCTCACATCAAACATGATTTTGACAATCTCAGCTTCTGAAAGTTTCGTGACCAGCCGCTGATTCATGTAATCCAGTAGCGAGTTGTTCGGGCACAATTCCATCAATAGCATTACTTCAAACCCCAATCCGCCGTCCCGCGACCGAGATGCATGCGAGTCATAGTATTGCACCACATTGGGGCTTCCGGAAAGCTGTTTCATCACGCTCACTTCATTGCGCATTTCGTTGAGCCCGTTTTCGTCTGTCACCAAAACCCGCTTCAAACATGCCCGTTCACCCACCGCAAGCGTGATTGCCGGTTGTTTTTCTAGCTCATTCGCATACTCCACAAACTTCACCACGTATATCTGTGCGAATCCGCCCTCAGCCAGGTATCCGATGATCTCTACCCGATGGTTTCCAACAATTACTTGCGCACCTGTTTGCAGTTGTTCTAGCACGGGAACGGTCGCACTCCTACTGGTAGTGGTACCGTTGGGTAGCTCTTGAGAAGGCGGTTCCGATTTCGACATTCTTGTGAGTCTACCGGGCGGTTTAGGTTCAACAAACGCTAGGAAAGTTAGATCATTGGAAAGGGGTTTTACTTCTTCAACATTGATGATTCCATTCCATTAGTATAGTAATAATTGAATTTTCAAGCCATTGCACGTGACCAACGGTTGATTCGAACGACAGCGACGGAGGACGACAGTTTTGACAATTTTGACTAGCATTAACTGTTGTGCGATGCCAGTTGTTTATCCCATTCGAATTAGCATTATTGGTAACAATACGGTCTGAATCCTGGTTTACGCTTATTTTTCCCTCGTTTTTTTGGGTTTGCTCTTTTAAGTATCCAAAACGTCTCTTAAAAGAGCCTTCATTTCCGAATAAGCGTAGGGCACATAAAGAGTCTCAGCACCGGATCTGTTCTTCGTCAGAGCTGCCATCCTGTGCTCGATAAACTCTCCCAACATGGATCGCAGAGATACCTCGTTGGATGCAATGAATTCGGCAGCACACATATGATAAAATTGTTTGAACTCGATGCCATATGTGTGAGTTCCCTTCTTGTTAGCAGAAATTTTGGACTGCGAACCCTCCATAGCGCTCAGCTGGGTCTCAATCAACAGCTTATACATCCGCTTGGAATTCGTCGTTAGGGATTGCAAAACGTAGCGGGCGCCCTCTGCACCGGTGGTACCCTGGCTCTTTCCTAGTTTCAAAACATCACCAAACGAGGACTCTACGGCGTAGCTCTCGTAATTGGTAATGTCGTGGAAAACAAAATTGAAGTTTTGAGCGCGAACATGGTCCCACAGAAGCGGTGCATAAATGTGGTCGGTGGACGCGATCAGGGCTATTTGGCGGACACGGGCAAGCAAGCTCAACATATTTTGAAAGGGATCTTTTCGAACCATGGGGCCATCCAAATTGTGCACCAGGACGATCAACTTGATCACGGGAGCTGAGTTGCGATAGACCTCAACCATCTTGTTGATCTGTAAGTCGACGTGATTGCTCCAATACTTGGTTTCTGACTTCGAGAGCTCTTCCTTGAGCATTATTTCCGAGATAGAATGAAACACATCTCGGTAATTACAGGTCGGATTGTAGCCGTTGATGACAACACAGGGCACCCCATCAACCTCAGCGTCATCAGCATCAACTTGGGCGTCATCGGCTTCATCAAATTCACCCTTAATGCCAGCTTCGTCTACTGCGAGGGGTTGAGAATTCAGTTCTTCCGACAAAGTCAGCCTTGGTGATAAGTACTCTGTCGCAAATTCCTCAAGAAACTTGCGTTTAGAGCCTATTCCGTAGAACAGCAGCGAGAAACCTTGATCGAGCTCGAACCAAAATTGCGGGAACATGGCGCGTTGAATGTTTTGTAACGAGTGCTTGCTATTGCGATGCACCCACGAGTTGAGCGTGTTGGATAAAAGTGAGAAGTCCTCTCTTGTGATCTGAGGTGCCATTGCCATAGAATTGGTAGATTTTTTGTTGGCCCGAATGGGCTTTTTTTGATCGATGTATCCCTCGAAGCCGTCAAAAAAATACGTTAAATGTTTCTCTTGAGGAGGCTGGTATTCTCCCTCATAGGGCAACGGTGTAGGTGTGAAATGTCGATTCAGAGTGATCTTGAACGGTGATTTGTTCAGAAGCGGCTTGGATGGGGATTTAGCGGGTGACGAGAACACTAGCGGCTTTCGAGACGAGGAATAAGCCGTTGCAAAGCCAGAATCTGAAATTTGCTCGCTTTTCAGTTTTTTGGGTGAGTTCAGGTCGAAAGCTGCATCAAATTCTAGTTGAGTTTCTGCGAGTCCATTGTGGTTTACAGGTGATTTGCTGCGGGCCCGTTTACGTCTATTTGAAGTGGTCGGAATCACGGGGGCCTCTGGGCTAGCGTAACTTTCAGCTGAATAGCTTACATTGTTATTTTCATGGTGGTCATAGTCATCCTTTTCTTGAGATGGTTTGGATGTATTCGAGTTTTGATCTGCCCTTTCGGCAGCTGTATTTTCGGCCTCCAAAGCTTGCAGAAGATCTTTACGACCCTCTACTTTCACTTCGACTTCTTCAAAGAGTTTCCGTCTCGCTGGAGAGGTAGGTCCAGCCCGACCGCCGCGTTTCATTCGGCGGTTCATGGTGCGCAAAAAACCTGGCAAAAGTCGCGAATTTCCACCGGTTTTTTCCGTAAAGTTCGCCAAATCTTCATGCCATGCTATATCGCCACTCTCAGCCATCTGAAAGTGCAAATCTAACCGTACAATCGATGGATTTCGAGCTTCGACTTTAACTGATTTAGGATGTGTTCAAGATGTGTAGATCAACTAATGAATATTATAATCGTCAACGTGATCACAACAAACAGAGACAGCGACAGCGACAGCAAAGAGGCCAAAGGATGAATCGAGAGAATACCAGCAAAATGCTTAGTTTAGTTAGAGAAATTTTTGGGAATTTATTCGTTATTTTACTGTAGCCAGAATGTTCTTGAGTCCTCGATTATTTGATCAAACAAAAGAGCATTCAAAAACATATTCTGAACAAAAATAAGAGCATGGGACTTTAGGTAGAAAAATGGTCGAACCATGGAGCGTGCAGCGTTTGAAGAAATCAGGTTTATTGGAAAATATACACCTTTGTCATTCGTACTTTAAAACACCAAAAGTTTTGCCGTGACTGTTTTTAGTCAATTCCTGCGAAAAAACAGGGTAGTCGACATTAGATAGAAATTTCAAGGACTCCATAAATCGCTGAAATGAGCTGATAATTCCAATGTGTTTCCCCAGAGATTTCAGAGAAGAGAGCGAGTACTTAGCGATTGCCGAGTTCTCATCATCTCAAATTATCACTTTAAACAGCGCTGTCACTCAAAAAAAAGTGTGCCACGTAAAAGATGTACAGAAAGGAAAACGAAAAGGCCCGAGAATAGAAACTCCACGATCGAATGTTCCACAACTTTTTCATCCCGAAAACCCCCATCCCCAGATCAAATCTCTCAAATCAAATTTTCTCACCTAAACCAAAAACTATTTTCGCCAAGAATAGGATCCAGATAAACACGAAATTTCGTACATTAAACTTCAAAGGCGCTTGTGGCACATTCAAAGGCGAAAACGGTCGAATCCCAAGCTCTTTATTCAAGCGTCAATTGATTCTCTAAACATCGTGTTACTTCTTGTAGGCCTGAAACACGTGACTTTAATTGAAAAATTGTCTATGTAAAGAAGCTCATCGCATCCAAATCTTAACAAACATTATACCCAAACTAAAGCTGTTTGAGGCCACGATGCTTTCGTTTTGCCCATATTGTCACAATATGCTTCTGGTTTCCCAGCCAGATGGTGGGGTTTACACTCTACAATGTGGTGCGTGTCCCTACACTTTTCCCATCGAAGGTGTCGAGGTATATGATCGGAAAACGCTGCCGAGAAAAGAAGTGGATGATGTGCTCGGCGGTGGCTGGGATAACGTGGATCAAACCGGGGTTCAGTGTCCAAACTACGACAGCTGTGGTGGAGAAAGAGCATATTTTTTCCAGCTGCAGATCAGATCTGCAGACGAGCCGATGACCACTTTCTACAAGTGCGTGAAGTGCGGGAATCGGTGGAGAGAAAATTGAACGGGAGAAATGGGGAAAAAGACTTACATATGTTACTGTGTGTGGCCCAGCTTTTGCCCATTCCAAGGCAATCGTCTTTTCTTCCTTTTCGTTTCCTTGTATCAGAGATACCGTTGGAATGGTCTCTATACTGTGTGCTCCGCTCAGTACTGTTGTATCACAACAAGGTAAGAAGGACACTGTTGCTCATGTTTCGGGCCTCTCCTAGATGGCAACTATCGAAGCAGTTCTCACGCAAAACGCCCTACAGCTCTGGTCCTGGCGCTAGCGTCTTCTCTCGTTGGATACGCACTTTCTTGACAGTTTCTTCTTCAAGAAACGTAGAACATCATTACTTTTCATAAATATCTAGCCTTCTATAGAGCTCATTTTTATCCTTATTAAGATTGTCGGTTCAAACCCACTCCACAGGTGTCTTGAGCACTTGTAGAAGTTTGTCTTCACGAGAGTCTGGCTCCGGATGGTGATCGTACAACCAGCAAGCGGTCACGGGAAGACTCATCAAGATAGACTCAGTACGGGATCCCGGTGTTCTTAGTCCAAATTGAGTACCTCTGTCAAGCACCAAGTTGAACTCCACATAACGTCCGCGACGAATCAACTGCCACTGTTTCTCCTCTTCTGTGAAGGGCATATCTTTTCTGCGCTCCACAATGGGCAAGTATGCGGGTAGGAACGCGTCAAAGCAGTCCTCAACAATGGCCAAGATCTCCTGTGGCTCGCGGTCGTCCATGTCGTCGAAGAAAATGCCCCCAATACCACGAGTCTCGTCACGGTGTCTGATGTAGAAATACTCATCACACCATTTCTTGTAGCGCGGGTAAAGAGTGGTGTCGTGCTTGTCCAGAGCCTTCTTGTGTTCCGCGTGGAAAAGACGTGCGTCTTCCTCGTACAGATACGATGGGGTGAGATCTGCTCCACCGCCAAACCACCATGTCTGGGGCGTCCCGTCAGGGTTCCACGTCTCGAAATACCGGTAGTTCAAGTGTGTGGTTGGAGCGTGAGGGTTCGAAGGGTGGATCACCATACTGAGCCCACACGCGAAGAATTTGACGCCCTCTGCGCTGGGTAGACCACTTTCTGGGTCCACGGGCAGTTTGAGGTTCTTGTGGTCGTGTTTCATCGCAGAAATCGCCTGTGGTGACAGCTGTCCGTAAACAACAGAGACGTTGACACCACCTTTTTCGAACGTTGTACCGTTTTGGAGCACCATCGACGTTCCGCCACCACCGTCGTTGCCGCGGACCCACGAGTCTGGTCTGAATTTCACGGTGTCGAGTGTTTCGAGACCCTTGGTGATCTCAGCTTGTTTGCGACGAACAAGCTCTATCATCTGCTCTCTGATGAGCATCCTGGTGGGATCTTGTGGAGCTGGCATCTTGTCAAATCCGGCGATTTTGGTGTCGTTGGAATCACCTGAGTTGGACGCTGATTCTGGCATGGCTCAAACTGGGTTTTATAGCTGTCTTTTATACCTCAGATCTTTGAAGTTCTGCTTGTTCTTCTTCTCGTATGGTAGAGGTTTAGCTCATCACGACAGTTCAATTTAACATCTGATTTTAGCGTTATTTGATAAACGACACACGTGACCCAACGGCCAGATCTGCAAGTTTTCAAATTTTACGACGGAATTTAAACGATGGGGGGAACGGCACGATTGTGAGGAATTATAAGAAGAGCGTGTGGAAGTGGTCTGGATACTACGAGCAATTGATTTAGTTTTATTTGTCGAGAATCGATGCGGTAAATCACGATCTTTGAAGATCGTGATTTATCTATGGTGAAATACCGTCACTCTATACGAATGGCACGTGACCAAAGCTGAAATACGTATTTTCTGATCAATGGTTATTGTATTTGGCCGTTACTGATGGATCAGACTGTCAGTGTGTACTGGCTTTCGTGTGTCTTCTTTACTGTTCTTGAACATCCAGTTCTGGCGTTTTTGTTTATGTGTGTAAAAAAATTCAAGGAAATTTCTTGAATAACAACAAAGGCTTAGTTGCCACGACGACTTCAAAATGCCAACAGTGATGCTGTTTTTATTGATATACGTACGAGCATCATTACCGTTTCTCACTCACAGTCTTTCTGAAGGAAACTGATATTCTTGGGATTTGCTCGAAGGTGTCATTGCTGTACAAAGTGATCAAAACGGCAGCGACGACACTTTAAAGCCACTACGAGCCATACAAGAATACTTGCTGTTCGTTTCGTCAAGTTCTATAGCACTTCACTACATGGTTTACACCTGGTATATATATTATTTATCTCTCTTATCGTCTCGGCCTTTACGACATTCTTTGTAGCGCTCCAGAGCGTTCAAAACGGCCAGCCTAGTTTCTCCCTCCCTTCCTTCAAAACGTTCAAAACCAAGGCGAAGATTTGTTCGCCTGGCAGTTTAGATTCCTTTTTGGCCATCTGTTTCCCTACAACGCCAACAACTTGAGGATTCACGTATTTAGAGTAGAGTTCCAAGTTGGTCAAGACGTCTTCGAGCAGGTTTCCATTCGAGTCCTGCAAAGAAACAAGGTGTAGGTAATTCTCAAATCCAGTGACGAGATCCTGGGATTTTTTAGCATTCTGGTACTGGTTCCAAGCGTCGGTGATGAATTGGCTAGGATCCTCGAGCACGTACTCGATAATTTTTTCGGTCTTGGATAGCGAAAATCCTGGGAAATCGATTGTCAAGTTGGCATTGATGATAATGGTCACAGAGTGAGGGTTGGTTTCATTTCTGCCAACTGGGTAGTATGGCCGATGCGGTCTGCTAATATGGTGCAAAGAGCCGCGCGACTCATCAAGTGGAGCGGCCTCGCACAAGTGAGTCCCGACGATCAAAAAAAATACTAGGGCAACAAGGCGACGTAAAGCGGACGAGGTCATTATTGGAATGGTTAATGTGATGTAGGCGGATTGACAGAAGAAGAATAAATGTTAAGCCAGGGACAGAAATCCATGGCCAAACAATGCTCTCGCTTTTATACTATTTCTTCCTTCAGGAGAAATGAGGAAATGAGAAATAGCTCTTGGCTAAAGTGTGGACCTTCCACAACCCTAGACTAGTGAGTGGTTTTCTGCATTCCCTGCGTAACATCAAGGCAAAAACCATGTTTTCCATGTCAACCCCCTACACGTCTAAATGGTCTTACGCTCAAAATTCCGGCATCTGGGTCCAGCTAGCCGGCTTCAAGATCCAGATGCATTCCTACTGGATCAAGTTTCTTTACTAACATACCCTATCGCCGTTGTCAAATGTTGGTAAACTTATCTCAGTTGCCGGTGGTTACCAGTGACGATCGTTTTCAGAGATGCTCGAGGCTTGCATTGCATGCACATGATTTTCAAGTTACTCGAAAGATTTGCAAGGTGCGTCACCGAGGCTGCCATTAAACACGTCCAAAGTTGAGAACCTAAGGCAGGGGGGCTGCCAAGAATCTGCGACATATGCGTTGCTCTCGAGATGTTCTAGAACGGGAGGGGTGTCGTAGCGAAAGCCGAGAAAAATTCCTCGAAAGAAAGTGGTAGCATTCAAGTGAATTCTCAGGAATTACCTAACACGGATGTGATGAAAATCGATACACTGAGAAGTGCTCAATAGCACAATGATAGCGCACGAGGAAATGAGGACGTTTTGCTCTCTTTTTCGTTTGCTTACTGTTGGTGGTCGAAGGAATGACACCATAGTATGAAGTGACCGATGCGATAGCGTTACACTACCAACCAGGCGCAAAAGAACAGGGTTTCCCAAAGAACTATCGTATCGTTAAGGTTAGCATTCCATACCTGATGTGGCTCCTATACTCGGCGATAAAATGTTGGCTTTTCTTAACATTGATCTTGAGTAACATTTGGGGGACCAGAAAATGTCGTAAGGTTATCTTGATGTTCGATAGCGATTGTGCATGTTGCTATGTGCGGTAAACAACGTCGGTCAGTGAATAATAGAGTAGGAAGACCGCACCATGGTCGCCCAGTAACTCGAAGGGCCGCGACACTAAGATTTCCGTAATGGGCTTTTTGTCTTTGCCATGATGTGCTCCACTGCAAGCATCTCCCGCTAGCAGTATGAGTGAATGCAGTGGTGAAGAAGGGAAGGATCACGTCACATACGCTTGCAGTACCAAATAATAACTCTCACGCAAACTCCGCTGCTCGATCGCTAATGTTATGCTGGGCTCACATTGAAAACGAGGAGGCAATCTGAATCTGCCGGCGAATTCAGTTGCAAATCCCTTCGTATATCGCCATTGCTCTTCCGAGAGTGCAGTTGTCTTCGCGTCCCTGTAATTGAAAAGTCTTAGCATTCGCGACTCAATTGGACGAGAGGTCTAGACATGAAGACCCCTGAAGAGGAGAGGACAATCCTGCATCGAAGATAGCTGATAAGCCTTGGGTATAATGCGATGGCCTTAGATGTCTCTGTTGACTGTTGGGTAAAGAGCTATTTTGGATTGCTCTGCGCAACAAATGAATTGTGAGCAATTGAAGGCTTCCCGTATGTGGAAACCCAGGATCAATAGAACGATCAGACGCTGTCTAGCCCTATGCTAGATCGAAATGTCGTCAAAAGTCCATTTACACTTTGAGACCGCTTCATAGTCTACTAGTTTAGGTTGGCTTTGCAAAAGAACTCCCGTAGTGTTACAACTTTCGTGTTTGAGACGGTGATACTCCACTGGGCTCAAGTGGCATAATTAAAACTTGTAAGGATGCAGTTGTCGTTGCTGCTGCCATTTTTCTTACACATTCTGGGGGTTTTCAGCCGCTTTAATCGAGCAGTCGTGGATTCACTTGCAAACATACCTTTTACGCCTTCATAGCTCTGTTCACAGTTCGACCTCTTTCAAAAACCACTGTCGCCGTGAACCAGCGTCCCTCAACTGCAAAACAGCTGCAATTGTCATGTTAAGCCCCTCACTTCCAATAGGAGATGCTGTCTATACTTAATGACATTCGCGCACGCGAAATGGCCTTCAACGAAAGATCAGTCTGTGGTGTTCCATTACATTTTCAAGTTCTTCATGAGCTTATGCTGCAGTGAGCATAAGGCCTTTGGAAAGGACTTTGAATGCAGATACGCAATTCCCCACAGAAGAACGCATTCGTCCTCATTCTTGATGTATAATCAGATTTGTGTAAGTGGGCAAAAATCATCTGCCGAAAATGTGCGCCTCCGGCCGGTTCATCAAGCTCTTGAAAACTGCCAAGCTGTCAAGCAATAGTCCTCCATTTTCTGCAAAATTCGAAAATGTTCAATGATGCTACCAATTGTACTACTCGAAAGCGTACAAATTCTCGAACATTTGAGTATGCTGCACCATAATATCCATGTACTCGCAATCGAGAGAATAGCCCGAAGAAAATGAAAACCTGCTTCACCACCGATTGTTATCGAATGTTGCCTGAGAATGCCACTTTGAAGAGTGCTTGTAAACTTTCTCGAGCTACAAAATTGACGGTGGGCCCATATATGTTGAATTGAGGCTTCAATTACAACATGCTGGATAATCGTTAGCATTGGGATCAGAAAAGCGCTGAGATTTCATCATAGATTCGGGAATTTTAACAATTGTCATTTTTTCACCTTATTTCCTAAGCCTTCTCATGATTTGAGGCTTTCGGGCGTTGAAATCGTTCGCCCATTTCGGGTCTAGGACGGTTGTGGGTTGATTTCAATTGTCACGGAATAAGTTAATTTTGAGACTGGGGCTGGGTTCTTGTTGGAAACGAAACGATTCTCGACAAGGTGTGTGGCTAGCTAAGGTTGATACTCGTTAAATGGTTATTGTCCAAAATGCATGTCCCGATTCCTTCGAATGTGCTCGATCACCGAATGCTTCGAGATTTTAACTGAGCTTTGTGAACGCTTAGTGATTGCTGACGATCAGCCTTTGAATTGGACATTGAAGTCTCGACTTGGCGGCGATCGATCCTGTTACTGAACTAAACTGTTCAATGACGTTTAAATTGTGTCTTCTCTAGAGCGTCGGAAAGGTAATTAGTGAGATTTGACCATCTCGTACAAGGTGACGAGTCTTTCAGAGCTTGACGTAGGGTTTATAGACGTTCAGAATCGAATATTCACAGCCTTCAGCGCGTAGATGAACTGCTACTTCAAACCTGGTTTTGCTGAGTGTTTTCCAGCGCGATGGGTAATTTTTTCTTTTGTCACAGAGTTACTTGTTAATCAATAATCGCTAGTCGAGGGTGATAGTTTGGAAACCGTGTAGGAATCAGGGTAAAGAAGGAATACGGCTAGATTACGAGAGATACGCGATGGCTAGTATGGAGAGAGACTCTTCGCTACGTTTGGCACAGATATATATATATTATCAATCAAGTGAAACACCAAGTCACGTGACCCGGAGTAAGCCTACTTCATATTTTTTGGTGTCATCTGAAGTAATAAGAGTTAAATAAAGGCAGTGAGCCATGGTCTCCCCAATAAATCATCGCCCGCTCCCCATCCTCTTACATCTGATCGCCATGAGACGTATTTTGGAGTGTATCACTCTCGACGAACAACACCCCCACACCTCCAGTCTAATTCTTAAATCCATTCATTCCTGTCCTATATCCTATCTATGCTCGCAAATGCGTCTTGTAATGCTGTACACAATTGTCATGCCGGCTGAATCTTTGTCCGCATCCGGCGTGCGGACACACGTGGTTCTTTTCGCCCGTGTGGATACGCTTGTGCCGTGCCAGATGCCCACTGGTCGTGAAGCCCTTGTCACACGTTTTGCAAACGTATTTACGTCTGCGCTCGATGGATGGTTTTACACGGTTCCCGTGCGGTGTGATTGTGGCTGCTGCTGCGACCGCAGCAACGTCACGTGCGCTTAGATCGCTCAAGCGGCCGTCGAGAATGATCTGAGGCTGAGCCACGGGCAGGGACCCTAGCGTCTTTCCCGTGGAAAGCGACGAGAGCGACGCCGTCGATGATGATGATGACAAAGACGACGACGTCGCATGGTACGAAGTTTGAGATTCTTCCGGTTCCGGCGTTCCGGCCGTGCCGCGTGACCCGCCCGTAGCAAAAGCCCATCTATCCAATTGGCGTTTCAAATCTGATTCCCAATCTGCAAGTTGAGCCAAGTTAAGTTCAGGTGCTGGCAACAGCACCTGTTTGCCCTGTGGTCCATTATCGAGCGCTATGCATTTATGGAGCGGCAGCATCGAGACCGAGGGCGACCGCAGTGGACGCTGATCTATAGCGTATAACGTGGCCATTATAGGTGATGTGTGCAGAACGTGTGTGCAGAATGTGTGTGCAGAATATGGTATGGTAATGTAGTGTAGTGTAGTGCAGCTAGCGTATTGGCCTATATCTGTCTTCCCAACCTTGTCCCAGCAACATAACGATATATATGCTACATATATACATACACAACTATATATTCACAACTATATATAAGATACTTTCACGGTGCCAAGCCTTTTCAGGGTCTTTTTCAAGATACCGTACGCGGTGTTTTCTGAGCCAAGAAAGAGACATTTTCATTGGCAAAAATGCTAAATCCTAGATTTCGCCACGGTGGGTGTAAGAGTGAGAACTGTTAATAGCGCAGGGTCGCCGCTACAGGGTCGGGCCCCGTGGAACAAAGTGAGTTTAGTCAAGGTAGAAAAGTTGGGATAGATGACAAAAAGTCAGATGATAGCTTAGAAAAGTGCGTGGCAAGGACGCACGGAAAGGCCAAGACGGCCAAGGCCGGGAAGCGGCGGCCTTAATAGCAGATTATCACTAAGCTTACTTTATGCTTAGTCAACGGAATGGGAAGGGAAAAGGGAAAAGGGAAAAGGGAAAAGGGAATCGGGTCAAGTTTTCGCGGGCGCGCGGATATAAACGGGGCGGAGCGGCTATTGCGGGAGAGACGAAGGAGACGAGGGGAAGTTGATGTGGACGGAGTTAGCGTGGAGTTAGCATGGAGTTAGCATGGAGTTGGTAAGGCGGGTGTTAGCGAGGGAGTAAACACACCCATGGGAATAGTTTATGGTGAAAAAGATTAGAGACGGTACGGATAGCGTTCAGCGTTGGGCGTTGCCAACGCCCAACGGGTTGACCCGGATCAAAAATTTGCAACCCGGGTTGCAAAATTCGGGTACTTAACGGGTTGCTGTTTGTTTTCAATCAGGTCTTTGAGTATTAATAATTTAATATTTACGGATCCTTCAGTGAGTTTCAATCACATTCAATAGCGTCGCTAACGGGTTGGGAACACCTCACATCGCCTCGGTGACAAAGAGGAGCAGCTCATGTTTGTTCGCGATGCTAAAAAACGTTTGACTTGATATGAATTGTATAATGCTACCTGGGCTAAATACTGGTCAAAATACTAATTACGCCGCCCAGCGACCGTCGAGATGGTCATCATCATCATAGGCATCATCATCATCAACACCGTAATCATCATCCTGACAATCATCCTCAAGGGGTTCTTCATCAGATGATATATTTATAAAATCATCGGCATCGCCCGGTTTCGTGAGTAGAAGTTCCTTGTCGTACAGGCCGAAGTTAAAAAAGCGGTCTCTTAAAAGCATGATTCTCCTCGCATTAGCGCTCCCGAGACTTCTGCGGTCGCTTCTCATTAGTTTTCCACTGATAGAGAATGTTCTCTCAATACCGCATGTGCTGAACTTTGTGTACAACATGGATAAAGCCAACGGAAACAAATGAGGGTAGGTCAAACGCCGCGAGTACCACCACTTCACGGCATCTGTCAAAGAATCTGAAGTTAAATGAGAATCAGCCTTATAGCTCTCCCATTCTTCCAGAGCTTTAGAGGTTCTTTCTGGAGGCTGCTTGAAATGCAATTTTAGCCTTTTGAACTTGGTGACGCGATTCGTGTTCACTGGCTTGAGCATATTGTCAATGTACGGATGGTTTTCGGATTGGCACTGCTTGAGGTAGCCCTTGACATATGCCTCTACCCTTCGAAAGTGCTCTGATCCCTCATTATCACCAAAAAATTCTTTAAAATAATCGCCTTTGATACTAGGATCCAAGAACGCCGCAACAAAGTAGATGTCGTTCTTTTCATACAACTCGAAGTATTCGTCGAATTTTGACCTGGAAGAGATGATGGCTTTCAAAACAGTACTCTTTATCTCTTCAGAGAGTTCGAACTTTCCATTAATGAAGGTGAAATCAAAAAACCCCTCTGGAGAAGCTGGAATGGTTTCCGTTTCACCCCTGCTGCATAAGTCATAAAATTCCTTCATCGTGGAATAGAAAGTGACTGCATTAGCTATGTTGCTTGCATTGTTGTCTTGCAAAGTATCGTTCATTAGCTGAAGATCGAGCAACAGCTCGTAAAATACTCTAAGAGTTGTACTGTTTCGTCCGTGAGCTGCAGCCGCATTTCTATCTTCGGAAGGACATTGTGATATTGTTCATTTGACTTCAAACTCTGAGCCCACCCTAAATATCCTTTGTGATGCTTTAGAAATGTAGCGACCTGTTTCCAAATGAAAATCCACCGCGTTTCGGGAGCCGAAGGCACCAAGAGTAATCTAGCATCCGCTATAGCAGACCTTAAAAGAGATGACCTCTTGATTATTTTGGCGAACGCACTAACATCTCTCAAGCCTTTTTCAAACCTCTCATCTTCCCTCAGCTTTCTCACGATCTCCTGAAACAGAAGGTTCAAAATGTGACTTGCGCAGCGAACATGATGAAAGTTTTTTGTCTTCTTGAATGCCGTCGTCCTCGAAGGTTTTATGAGATTGTGAAGAAGGAAAGAATGCATGGCCGTATTATTAGTAGCATTGTCAGAGGTAAAGGAGAGGACTTTATTTGTTATTCTAAATCGATTCAAAACCTCCACGACCGTGGTATGCAGACTTTCACCTGTATGGCGTGAGCCGCTGATATCAACAAAATCCAAAAGGTGACTGTTATTGGTCTCTTCACAGTTATTGAGTAATGCCTTTTCTCCAACGCCTTGTAACATCTTTTCATTCAGCAAGTTCGGAGCGAATGAAGCTGCAATACCCAAATAAGAGTGACCGTTGCCTCCAGTCCACACATCTAGCTCTAAGTTTATGAAATCGGTTTGTTCTAGAGCCGCAACGAGTGCCTTATCAAACCATTGGGAGTAGGTTTCGAGTTTTGTATTTATCGTGGTGCGAGATTGAATGAATGACATTTCTGGACATGCCTTACATATCCATTTCCACGTTCTAGAGCTGACAAACGAAAACGGCAACAGTCTTTCCGTCAAAAAGCCAATAGTCCCGATGGAGCCAGGACTGTGCTTACACTCGCGAGCAATTTCTCCCGGCAGCGGAAGCGAGCGAGATTTCATGATCAAAGAGTCTAGTGAACGCTCCTTTATAGTTGCAGCCTTTTGGGATCTGTACTGGCAGGGGTGAATGTTCTTGACGTGCTTGGAGAGATTACCCGTAGAATTGCTTTCGTAGAAGGTTCTTCCGCAATGTATACAGCTAGCTGTGGTCAAACCATCTGTTTGAGAAAGTCGAAAGTGCTTGCGAAGTGCGGACCTTTGCATCCATTGTGATTTTCCACGCGCTAGAGCCTTTTTTGTATTGTGGTGGGGCAAGTCACCTAGGTGGTTCTCAGGATCACTTAGAACCGTATCCCCTTCAAGATCAGTACTGGGACTCGGCGCTAGTTCATGTGGTGCAATCATAAGAGGGGCTTCCATTGTTGGTAGAAACTGTGGCCTGAGCCATGTTCCTGAATGTGAAGTAATGAATTCTGAATTTTGTCACCTTTTATATCTTCAAAAGTTTACGCGTTGCATTTTAAAAAAGACGCGTTACATTTTAGAAAAAACGCGTCCAGGTTCCTCTCAGGTTGCAGTTCAATTCTAAGCGGGTTGTACGACAGGTTATGATTTGCCCGAAGCGGGTTCTTTCAGGTACCTAGCTATTTAGCAGATGGGTCCTCAAATTTTATGAATTTTTTTTTACCCGGCCAGTTTTGCAACCCGTTGGACAGCACTGCGCGTTGGGCGTTGGGCGTTCTACACGAAAGAATAGCAAATGGCTTCTTCTACGTTTGTAGTGGTTTACACACGTTAATGCAGCCGGTGCCGAATCGACGAATCGGAAGGGCTTACGTAGTGATTGGACGAGGGCTTTTGTTTCATGTAAATTTTTTTTTTGCTTATGGGTGAGTACGTAAGACGGTTCGTACGTGGTGATGAGAATAAGAGGTGTGGGGGGCGGAGGGCTGTTAGCCGTAGATAAGACCACGTAAAGTTATTTTTGAAGTTGTAGTAAGAAAACTAAAGGTTTGATCATCTGAGTTATTTTTGAAAGTTTTTATTAAGAAAGCGTGGATTAGATCACGGTAACAAGCATGAGTATCTACACTCCAATCGATTACGTAAGCGCTGAATGGATTCGTAGAATATGATAGGTTTGCTAGTTTTCTTGCTCCCTCTATTAGCATAGGAAGTCGGTATTTGGAATACCAGGACCTAGGACAAATCTGGCGAGTCCAGCTTTTTAGACCACCAGTCCCGCAAAATCAATCACCGTAAACGTAGTCATCGCTTCGGGTAAACAGGCTGACATTGCAACTGGAACCGCCAATGGCCGAGATTGAAGTATTTAGCATATATATCTTCACTTGTCCACTCTACGGGAATGCTTTCAACAATTGGCATATCTAAGCATTTCGTTCAGACTCTTTAAGCGTCCCATCATCAAGCATTTCAAACGAGTGTCACGGGCCATCGGTCACGTGACCTCTATTTCACGTTAAAAAAAACCCCTTCTCTTATACACTACATTCACCAATGAATCTCCATCACTCACCTCCCCACTTCTAGCCCGTCCTTTGCTCACTTTTTCCCCATCTACCGCTTCCCCATCACACATACCTCTCGATATTCGCTGTTTTTTCCCTTTACGGTCTTGATTAATCGCCTCAATCTCTCTCTCTCTTCTGTATATGATGATAAGCCCAGACTAAAATTCGAGTCAAGTCACCGTCGTCAATACCGAAAACTAGTCAAACATGGGCGAACCAAGAAGCCTAACATGCGTAAGCAGCAACTTCAAGCGAACTAGTAAAATCAACGCCTTTTCAACGCCCAGGCACCACAACGTCAAGTAGAAAATCGTCCTTGAAACACAGCAGCAGCATCAGCAGCAGCAGCCGATAGCGATAAACACTGTAACAACCACAAGTCTCGAAACTTGGCTAACCTTTCACGCATCTTGATATTTAAATAAGCATCAATCACTACCACCCTGATCTCTTTTTCGTTTTCTCTTCAACACGCACACTTCTTTCTTCCAATACCACTCGGCACAGCGATGAGTACCGCTACAGAAACAAAAATTCAAACTCCAGCCGAAGACCAAAAACTTCAGCCCGCAACCGACAAGGGCTACACGATGGGCACTCAGGGCGCCCATAACTTGGCTTTCGGTGGCATAGCTTACAAAGACGTTAGACCTAAGTTCACAGACCCATTACAAGAACGTCAGCACGTCCTGGAGCATATGGCCGGCACTTTCCGTGTTTTTGGCAGAATGGGGTATACGGAAGGCCCCGCAGGCCATGTATCGGTCAGAGACCCTGTGGATCGTGAAACGTTTTGGATTAACCCACTTGGATTGCATTTCAGTCAGATTTGCGTCTCGGACCTCGTTCACGTTGATTCCCAGGGCAACGTTCTCAAAGATGGTAACCAGGAAGCCATAAACGCGGCAGGGTTCAGAATCCACGCTCAGCTCCACAAATCTAGACCAGACGTCAATGCCGCTTGCCATGCTCACACCATCTACGGTAAAGCGTGGGCTGCCTTTGGCAAAGAACTCGATATGATCAACCAGGATGCCTGTATTTTTTACAAGAGCCACGCTGTGTACCAAGACTTTGGCGGTGTGGTGCTGGAGGAGGAAGAAGGTCTACGTTTGGCCGAAGCCCTGGGCGATAAGAAAGCGCTTTTGCTGGTGAGCCATGGTTTGCTTACGGTGGGCGAGACGGTCGACGAGGCCGCCTATTTGTTCAGTCTGATGGAGAGAACTTGCCAGGTCCAATTGCAAGTGGAAATGGCTTCTGTAGCGGGTCTGCAGAAGAAGATCATCGACGACGAAGCCGCCTACTACACGTATTTCAACACTTCGGATCCCGAAAGCCTGTACAGTTCATTTCAGCCAGATTACAAGCTTGAGGTCAAGCTCACGAACGGAGAGTTTCTGCGGTGAAAAGGGCGGGGAGTTTGCATCGTGGCGGTGGTAAATATCGAGCATTTTGGCTATAGCACAATATTTTTTTTTTTACCAGATATTCAGGGAATTCAAGCGAGACGGAGGGAAGGAGAAGGAAGACGGAGGATGTAGGGAGGGAGGTTAGCATCTGGTGAAACAAAATCGCCAACCACAAACAATTCACTTTCTTCTTAGCTGACGCGCCAATTTTTTACCGCGTCACGTGCCCGTGACTCTTTTCCCATTTCCAAAACCCGAATCGTATGGCGTGCTTTTGCCAGTTTCTTATTATCTTTAAAAACCCTCCCATTCATTGCTTGTCCAGCCACAAATTCCAAAACATCGAACATACTCCAGAACTCCGAGTCTACCGTCTACTACCTCAATTATGAACACACACACACACACACACACCCCAGTTCCTGCCCCACATCACTTTGTCCTTTACTGTCGCACGCCATTTTGGGTGTAAACACTGAAAAACACCCAAATAAATTAATTACCCACTAAATGTGTATAGGTGTGATTCCAGACAAGTCGAAAAAAAAATATAACTAAAGCTCAATATGTAATAGAAATCCACCCTACTGTTCAAGCTTAAGAGGCCAACAAAACCAAAACCATCAAGGTTAAGCTACTTGGACCTGGGTGTGGAAAGCCTGGAGTGGAAAGCACTCTTGTTTTCGTTCTGAAACAAGCTCCACCCCCCTCCCACCACCCCTCCGGTCAAAAGACTTTTTTACCATGGGATGAGTCACGTCCTGATGAATTTCACAGTGCTTGGCTCATCGCTTCTATCGCTCTCTGACTCTCTGACTCTCTCGCTCTTGCCCTAGCTCTGTCACGCCAATCCCACCGCGACTTCAGATCAAACATATCAACATAATCAACAGCTCTTGTCTCTCCACTAAAATTAAAATCAACAACAAACAACGCCGCTTTTTATTGTATTGCATATGTGCATGTTCTTTACAACAACATGTTTTACTGATAGACAAAGACAAACAAACACACCAAACAACCACACAACACACAGTCACGACGGATCCTGTGCTGATGCGGAAAAAAAAATCACCCTCGTGAAAAACAAATGCTATCATCATCACTGTTCCGTCAGCAGCAGTAGCACCCTATTACTACCACCGAGACTATTCTCGTTCCTTCTCGTGTTGTGCTATCTATTTCCATCTATTGACATATTCCGGGTGTGGCTCACATACTTACACGCACCTCTAGGTGTAACGTACACATGGTTCTTGGGTGACTAAAAATTTTAGCTCGGATTGTCGTTGGCATTTTTTATTGATTGAGAGTCATCGAAGAGTAAAATCAAGACTCGATGATGATGATGATTTTGATGACAAAATTATTGCAATCACACCCATGGGGACATCAAAGGCCTCAAAGGTGTGGTTTTTCACAACGTGTGGGAGACCGATGAGCAATTCTGTAATTTTGTCGAGCGCAGTAGGTATATAAGAAAGAAAGATGGCGAGCGGAAAGAACAGGTGGGAATAAGTTTTGGCATATTAAAGCATAGCAAGCATAGCAAGCAAAGCAAGCATTAGTCAATTAAATCAATACACTGGGCCAATTGACCTTCAGTGACAAGCAATTAAGACAAGACTGCTAATATCTGCTAGATACAAAACCATACGCAAACCCATACAACAGGACAAAGTACTAGAAAAGTCAACAAAAAAAACAAGATCTCAGCTAAAATGACATACAACTCACAAGACTTCCAAGACGAGGTCTTCTCGTTCTCGCTCACCAGCGATGCTCCAGCACTCCAACACAGCCCCAGCTCCTACAACTCGAACACAGATTTGGTCGCAGCAGACGAGGACTTCCTGATACAATCGCCCGGATTCGGGGCCATGGCCAGCAGCGACGACGACGACGAGCTGTTTGCCCTTGATACCGAGCTCTCCATGCTGCCTAGATCCTACAACTGTCTGCCCTTCGACGATGCCAAGACCGTGGTACCGGACTCGCTGCCGATTCCCGACCAGTTTGCCAACGCTGCCCAGGATAACTACAGATTGTGGCTAGCAGGCGTGTAGCCTTCAGTGCTTTAATCGCACAAAAAATCACGCCAGCAACGAATCACGATCGAAAACACACATACACACACACTACACTACACTACACTACACTACATTACACTTACATCAATGGGGAAACAGAGAGCCGGAAACTAGGCAGAAGCTACAGCCATAGCATAAAACAACTACAACTACAACTACAACTACAATTACATATCATCGCACTAGCTAACTAGCATCGGCTCTATACATTAACGGAATAATTGCATAGATTTTGGGACTCGGCTCGGACGATTTATGGTATTACTATTCCATTATGGCTCTTAATGACTCTTAATTCATCATCCTGTCCTAATTACTCATATCATGAGCATGTCCACACCCGTGGATAGTGATATCCATCGGGACTTGAGTACCGAGTGGTTTTTTCAAGCCATTTTTTTTTTCCCGCTGTTTTTGGCGAAGAGATCGACGCGAAAATAAGGCAATTGTAATTAAGACATCTTGCTGTGCGGATGCCCTTTATTTGCTTTCGTTGGCGCGACGAATTTTGATGCGGATTTTCGGCCCGCGGAGTCCGGCGAAAATAAAAAAAAATACATATATGCGAAAGATCGCTGTTGTGACTTTGTTTTAGGGCCTTGTTTTCGGTTACGATAGCAAGATGAGACTGTGCCATGGTTACCATGAAAAAATGGGTACGATGACAACGCTGAAAGTTATGTTCCAGAGTGTCACGTGACCAGCCGGGGGAATAGAGAGTGATTTATTAAAGCGATAGTGGGCGATGCAATAAAGCAGACCGTGCGTGTATGTGTAGCTTTTGGAAGATCGTTGGTTTCAATTGGCGCACCATATCAAGTATCATGAATCTGAAGATCTAAAATCACTCACTCACTCACTCATACACACACGAATCTTTTGACACCCCGCAATCAATCACTATTTACCAAATTGGTGCCAGCCACTGAACGAGACGCGACTCACCCGTACAAGACGATATATAAACTCTAATTTGATATCTAATACTTATTTACTACCCTTTTCACTCACAGAGTCAATTTACCTCGCTTAATCACGAGTATTTCTGAAACTTTTCACGGACCAAACTCACCCCCTTTTCCCCGGGTTTTCTTCCTTTCAAAACTCTCCTGTTTGATTTTGTTACTTGACTCCCTCAGTCTCTGGCCGCTTCTCTCTATGGAAACTGCCACAACTAGCTTGCATTGTTGTTGCTTAACGTCCAACAGCTCATTTCACCACCATTACCCATAACATACCTTGCTTTAATGTGAGCCATGTGACACTGTAGAACTCGTTAAAAGTCGGATGCTGCCCAGTGAATTTCCTGCTTGTGACAGATACGAGTCACGTGCTCCATTTACGATGCCCTATTCGGATAGTTTAGTTTTTTTTTCTTAGGGGTACCCCACTCGACGAAATTTCTTAGGGGGCACTTCTGATCTGGGGCAAAATAGAGAACAAGACCACTATATAAGGCGTCGGCTTTCGAAGAATGTGTGCCACCACTTTGATCACCACTTTAGTAAAAAGCGGCAAAACACACAAACCAGGGAATAGTGAAATCAGCTAAAACACTGCAAAAACTGTTCCAGCACCTTGAGTCTTGAATCTGTTGGTAGAAAGAACAAGTATTCTCACTCGCACACCAGGTACGTACATATCAAGTGACATTCACACCTTTCAAGGCGTGGTAGTGGCAAAAATAAGAGAATAAAAAGACAGCTAGAGCGAAAAACTCCGTGTCTCACAGATCAACCAGACTAGTAAAGGGGAAATAGTCACCAGCGACCGAGGTTTCGCAAAAACGGGAAAAAAAAGGTGAACTTTTCGACATTCTGCGAAATTTTTTGGAGTCTTTTGATTCAAAAATCTGGAACCTCATAAGCGCCGATCTCGAAGTCACGAGATTTCTCGTTCAGAGTGCCCAAAAAACAAACCCTACACCCAGACATTCACCCAAAGACTAGTAAACGGCAATCGATATAATATAGTGATACCTTCATGTCGCAGGTTTACAAGTCGGAGCTCAAGGACCAGTTTGTGGATGCAACTCTCGAGGAGCGTCGTCTTCACGAAAACAAGACCCACAAGAAGTACTGGCTGAAATGGGGTCCCTACCTCAGTGAACGTGCTTGGGCAACGGTTCGCGAAGATTACTCATTAAGCGGTGACGCCTGGACGGACTTCCCGTTCGAGCATGCAGCCGCCAGAGTCTTCAGATGGGGCGAGGACGGAATCTTTGGTGTCTCGGACAATCACCAGCTTATTTGCGCCAATGTTGCCATGTGGAACGGCCACGATAAGATTCTCAAAGAGCGGATGTTCGGTGTAACTGGACCTCAGGGCAACCACGGCGAAGACGTCAAGGAACTATATTACTACGTTGATAACACCCCAACTCACTCGTACATGAAAGCGCTGTACAAGTACCCATTTGCCAAGGCGTACCCTTACGAAGAGCTCGTGGCCAAGAACGGCGAGCGTGGCTACGAAGACCGTGAGTTTGAAGTTTACAACATTGACGGTCTTTACACTAGCGAAGAACACGGCGATACCCCTTATTTCGACGTGGTGTTTGAAATGGCAAAGGGTGATGATAATCCCAACGATTTGAACTTTAGAATCACCGCATACAACAGAAGTGACAAGCGTGCGGGGGAGCTTTACTTGATGCCTCAAGTTCTCTTTCGTAATAATTGGGGTTGGTGTCGTAGCACTGCCGATAAACCTGAACTTTCCAAAGGGGGGAGTAATTATATCAATTTGCAGTGCAAGAAATATGGGCACAGAACTGCAGTGTTTGCTCCATCTCCAGGTGGATTTGATGACGAAGACGGTGAAAGCCAAGATGTAGAGCCACAATTGTTGTTCACGGAGAATGAATCGAATTTGGAAAAACTGTTTGATAGTGGGCCCAATCCTGCACCTTTTGCCAAGGATGCGTTTCACGAATACATTGTGGAACACAATGAAGAAGCCGTCAACCCAAAAAACGTTGGCACCAAAAGTTGCGCTGTCTATCATTTTCCCAAAGTGCCCCCAGGCGAATACGTCACCGTTAGATACAAGCTTACTGATATTGAACTTCCCAAGTACAATGACGAATTGGTCATTGACGAAGAAGAATTCGATGCGATCTTCGAAAGACGTGAACAAGAGGCGGATAACTTTTACTGGAAAATCACTCCACTGCCTATAAGTGACGAGCTCAGACGTGTACAGAGACAAGCATTTGCTGGTCTTTTGTGGTCCAAACAATTTTACCACTTTATTCAAGAACAATGGCACAATGGTGACCCTAATGTTAAACCTCGTCCTCCTCCAAACAGAGCTAACGGCAGAAATAAAGATTGGAAGCACATGTACATTGATGATATTTTATCTTTGCCTGATAAATGGGAGTATCCTTTTTTTGCGTCTTGGGATACAGCATTTCATTGTATACCATTGGCCATGGTTGATCCCGAATTTGCCAAGAGACAGTTGGACCTCATGACCAGAGAATGGTATATGCATCCAAACGGCCAAATGCCTGCTTATGAATGGAATTTCGGCGATGTCAACCCACCGGTTCACGCTTGGGCTGTTTATCGTGTCTTCAAGATCGAAAGAAATATGTATAAGCGCGAAGACCGGGTATTCCTGGAGCGAGTGTTCCAAAAACTGCTATTGAACTTCACTTGGTGGGTGAATCGAAAAGATTCCAATGGCCAAAACATTTTTGAGGGTGGATTCTTAGGATTGGACAACATTGGAGTTTTTAATAGGTCGGAACCTTTACCCACAGGCGGTGTATTAGAGCAAGCAGATTCTACAGGTTGGATGGCATTTTTCAGTTTACAAATGCTAAACATTGCGTTGGAGCTGGCCAAAGAAAACCCTGTTTACGAGGATATTGCGTCCAAGTTTTTCGAACATTTCATTCTGATCAGCGATGCCATGTCCTTCGACTACACGAAGAACAGAGAGGGCGAAGAGTTCCATGAAGAGGTGAAAGAGTCTCTCTGGAACGAAGAGGATGAATTTTACTATGATGCTATCTCGTGGGGAGGTCCCTTTAGACAACAACTTCCTATAAGATCTTTGGTTGGTTTGATTCCATTGTATGCTTGTATGACTTTGGAGCCCCAAATTCTGGACAAATTTCCGAGCTTCAAGAAACGCCTAGACTGGTTCGTCAACAACAAGCCTGAGATTTTTGGAAGGAACATTGCTTCTATGCAAAAAAGAGGAGTGGGCGAAAGATTGCTTTTGTCATTAGTTACCAAAGAGAGGCTAGAAGCGATTTTGAGACGTATGCTTGACGAAAGCGAGTTTCTGTCTGATTTTGGTGTCAGGTCTCTGTCGAAATATCACGAGGAACACCCTTTCTCTATGGATGTCAACGGAACCCAGTACACTGTCAAGTACCTTCCTGGCGAATCAGATTCAGGGATGTTTGGCGGCAACTCAAACTGGCGTGGACCTATCTGGTTTCCTGTCAACTTTCTCTTGATCGAATCTTTGCAGAGATTCTTTCTCTATTACGGACCTGATTTCAAAGTGGAGTGTCCTGTTGGTTCCGGTATCATGTTAAACTTGGCGGAGGTTGCTGAGGAGTTAGAACATAGGCTGATTCATCTGTTTATGCCAGACGAGAATGGCGTACGTGCTGTTTACGATGGCGAAAGTGCCAACATGCTGTCCGAAGATGAGCATTTCAAAGATCTCATTCCCTTCTTCGAGTATTTCGATGGAGACAGTGGGAGGGGTCTTGGGGCTTCTCACCAATGTGGCTGGACCGCTTTGGTGGCTAAGTGGATTCATGATGCCGGCGTTTCATGTCTCCGCCTGCCTAGGAGTTCAAGAAACTCAAACTCTGCCGCTGCCAGTGTTTCATCTCGTGCTTCTTCGCCAACAAGGCCAGGCCTTGGTCGGATGGCTAGGCGCAAGAGTGCGAAATCCTTGGTCAATTTGACAAGTACTTTGCTGGACCTGACCGAAGAAGAAAAAAGGTTGCATAGGCTTGGCAACGTCCGGAATCGGTCTGCTTCACGTGGAGCTGCTCAGAGGGCAGAAGAACCACTTCCAGCGGATTCCGTTAACAGAGAAGTGGATGAAAAGGGTTCCAAAGCTCCAACCACTCATGACTCTGAAGCTGCCATCATTGATGATTTGAAGGATAAGTTGTCACACTTTAACATTGAAGACGCCGCCGAGGAGAGAGCAGATGAAGAAGAGCTCTTGAACACTCGTGATGAAGCGTGACAAGATAAGCCTTGGTGACTACTGAATTTTATATATCGTTAGATAAATCGTATGTGATAAAATCGACTTTATTTAGTAGAGAGCTGGGAAGAACAAGTTCAAAGTAGGTATTATCTTACGACTTATTCTGAAGCTATTTATACTACACCATAGTATGATCATCGACATCAAAACCGTAGCCCATTAGTGGGTTCCGCGCTTCGTGTATCGATCTGCTGTTCCCAATTGGTTCCTATTTGATTCCCATTCGTTGAAGTTTAGAAGTACTTTGTCAAATACACCTGTCTTCATTTAAATTTCGCGAACAACACCAGTAGGATCAGTAAAATCAGAACTGCAATGATCGCGTAACTGATAAACTTGTTAGCTACGAGGCGTCTGCTCATCGTTTTTAGAGTTCTTATACTTTTGTCAACGTAAGAATCGGCCTGGAAAAGCGTTTGTCTTGCATTTTCCAATGTTTCTCTTTGAGCTCGTAGATCCATCATGATTTGAGAGCCCACACCCTCAGTGTCGACGGCCATCCTTGTTGCATCTCGAAGCTTGTCACCCGTGCGAGAAAGAATTGCATGGTTAGACAATAACTGCTGCCGTTGGCCACTACTGGCATTTGGCTCATTATCCCCGTTGGCGTCCCCAAATAGAAGATCTCTATTACGAGAATCCTCAAGTTGTTGCAACTGTAGCTTAACATCAGTTTGAACCTGTTTTTTATATTTACGAACTTTTTCCTTGAACAAGCTCCGCTCTTGAAGATCCAAAGCTCCATTGTTTACTTCTATTTCAATCTGATCGATTAAATCGAGCAGTTCGTCGTGCTGTTGTTCCACTTCTTTAAGAGTGCCAGTTCTTTGACTGATTGGTTGAGAAGGTGCTACTGAAAGCAGCGTTTTCGCTTGCTGAAGTGTGGTTTGGAATTCTGCCTCATAGCTGGAAAGTAAACTTGACATTTTAGAATGCTGCTGGCTCCTATTCTAGTTTAACAATCGGTTACTGTATAGTGTTAACGAGCAGTGTGGCATCATCTTGTCGAGATTAGTATCTAATTTAGGTCAATTTGGCAGGGGCCTTAACAAGCTGGAAATAAATGACGAACAAACCAAAAGAAATGAAGTCGAAAAGCAGATGGGGACTGGTGATTCGAACCATTGGAAAAATCAGGACTTTTCAGATATTTTTGGATACCTGGAGCTCTTATTTTAAAGGTAGATGTCAGGATTTATACTGCAAATACATATCACCTGGTACGAAATTATATTTTGTCAGGATGGGACCGTTTATTACAGGTTTTTTTGGAGTCAAGTACAAAGTGAAAGCAAAACAACACAGGATTGCACCGAGAAGTAAGATAATCGAAGTTTTCAAGTGGACTTCTCTAACACTACACACGAAATATTAAAAAACATATCACGATCTACGTGTGTGACAGCTGGTCACGTGACTACTATAGTCAACAAGCATAACATTGATGTCCTGGGGTTTAGGCTCATCTAAAAGACATGGTTCTGCGATGTGAAAGCGTTTAGCTCACTTTTTGTCCCCAGTTTAAATTTCAAGTAATGAAAAGTCTGTGTCACCGGCTAACATACTATTAATTTACTTTTTAGTTCTAGGACAAAGAAAACCAAAAATACGACATATTTGTCGTTCAATCAAATACAAGTCAAAAGCCTTGAATCCACTATTCTCAAGAAAATGGAAAGCTCGGACTTTAGTGTCAAATAACACCGTTTTACATCCGAAATAATCGGGCATCGTGAGGTACTTATGTACGAAACATATATCTCTGTTGATTAATTAAAGCTTAAATATCATAACTAAAGAAAACCTGGTTGAAGAACATCGCTTTATCGCATCAAAATCAACGAAAACAACAACCACATACCACACATCCATCAATTTCATGTTCAGAACGACGTTCCTTCCCAAAATGGCGATGCGCACATCGCTCACGGCAAGAATGGCCGTTTCTCGCATGCCAAAACCTTCGCTTATACCGGTACGGTTCCACGGTCATGTGCATAAACCCAAGGCAGGAGAGGAATTGCACGTCACATTCATTTTGAAAGACGGAACGCAACGCAAATACGAAGTGTGTGCAGGAGACTCACTTCTGGATATCGCTCAGGCCAATAACTTAGATATGGAAGGCGCTTGTGGTGGATCTTGTGCTTGTTCCACGTGTCACGTGATCGTAGACCCAGATTACTATGATGCTCTAGAAGAGCCAGATGACGATGAGAACGATATGTTGGATTTGGCTTATGGACTCACAGAGACCAGTCGACTGGGATGTCAGATCAAAATGAGCAAAGATATTGATGGAATTCGAGTGGCTCTGCCAGCGATGACCCGCAACGTCAGCAGCTCTGATTTTGAGTAAAACGTATCAAATCCCCGCTTTGGTCTCAATCATGAAGAACTACTTTCGCCCCATACACCTCACACTTTCCGCTTTGTCCAATCCCTGTAAATATAGTATAAAGCCCTTAGACATGTGGTGTATGGGTGTTTGTGATAGTGCTCGTGATCGTACTCGAAGGGTCTCGTTTCAAGTGACATTCAGAACCATTGTATTTCAATGTTTACAATTATTTAATCCAATAACATATTCTACCAATAGGCCATCCCAGGCAATTGTTGTGCTTCAAAAGCGTCTTTTACAAGTCGTTCAGACTTCTCTTCTGCTCTTGTCAATTGTGTCCAGAAACTAAGCGTTCTTTTGAAACTAGTTTGAGCCTTTTTGGATCACTTTTGGATCTTTTTGATTGATCTAACACTTCTGAAACCAAGTGTCAACACAATGAGCCACACAAAGATCCCGGGAATATCGTCTCATAAGAGACCACTAGGCTCACCAGAGCGTCTTGGTATGCCCAGCAAGCGGACACATGTTCTGGGGGACGTTACGAATACAATAGCGTTCAGCGAGTATTTCAAGAATAGTAATCGGAAATACACTATGCCATCCACTGCCGTTGCAGACCCAAATATGCGTCTTATGAACAGGTACTACTATGGTGATCCGAAAGTTATTGAGGAGGTCAAGAAAAGAGAACGCAAAATTGCCAGGGATATTCAGCATTTTAGAAAATCTATTGTAGAGATCGATACAGAGACCAGAATCGTGCACGAACGGGAACTGCCCGATCTCAGATACGAAATCTCAAAAAAAAATGCGTTGTGCAATGAGCTGCGCAAAGATCTGATAGAATTTACGTCGAAGCTTGACGAAAAAACCAATGATTGTGATACTCTTAAAAGGGACGGGGAACTCGATCTTCAACATACACAACTCAAGCACCAAGTAGCACTTCAAGAGGTTCAAAATGAATTGGACCAAAACATGAGTAAATGTGCTGCTGAATGGGAAGCAAAACTGCGAGAAATTGATAATGAGCGTCCCGATCCTGCTTTGCTCGTTGAACTCGAGGAACTGCAGAAAGAAAAACATCTACGCAATGCGCAGACTAAAGAATTGGCGGCCAGCAATAATTTGGCTTGCGAAAAGAAAACCCAAGAGCTTGGTACGATATTGGAGCAACTATTGATAGAGAAGCAAGAACCGCTGCATGAATTGCAGGCAAAAAGTGAGGCGGTTCAAAAGGACAACGACATGCTCAGACAAGAAACCGATTCAGTCAAAGGTAAAATCTCTCAATATGAAGATCGTTGTTCTCAGTTGATGCAACAGATCTCAACCGTAGATTCGTTGATCACAGAATGTATGGAGGAACGCGCAAAAAATCTCGAAGCCAAGAAAAAGGCAGAAGTCACATATCTCGATTGCAAAACTATCACAGATGCGGTCCAGGAAGAGGCTCTTATAGTAGAGTCCCAATACAATCAAGAGTTTGACAAAATGGAAAAAGAACAGACAAGAAGAAGGGTCATGGAAAATAGCATCGACGAGCTTCGCGGTAAAATTCGGTGTTTCGCTTTCGTGGGTGACGAAATGGTGGAAAACTCGAGTGTCGATTATTTTGCAAAAACAATCGCATTGGATGAGACCAAGCCCTGTACATTCAATAGAATCGTACCCCGAAAACTGATTGAAGAACAGGAGTTGATAAACCAAGAATGCGAACCCTTTTTTCTAATGTGCTTGAACAAGCAACTTAACTTTAGCCTCATGTCGTCTCCTACTGGAAGGCAGTTGCAATTGAAGAGAGCTTTTTTGGAGTATCTCCTTACCAAAGAGAACAAACTCCTGACACAATACGTTTCTCTTTCTGAGGGTTCAGAATCTTGTGACCTTTTCCTACCAGCAGAACAAAATGTCAAAACGGATATTCAGCTTACTCTAAAAAAAGACGCAATTGAAATCAATTCAACTACTCTCGAAATGCGATCTACACAAGACGTAGATGAAAATGCAGCTCTTCTGGAATCCAGTGTGGATTCAGGCAATGTCGGTATTTTGAAGGCTGAGATTTGGAAAGATCAAAATAAATGTTGTGACGCTTACTTTCTGGAAGTCAACGATCTCAAGACTATGGAAATGTTGGGAAATTCTCGAATAACCACTTCTACCACGAAGCCACCAATGGCTATAATATTACAAACGCTGCTGTTAAAAACAAAATCTCTTTTTCTTTTCAATCTTTTTGACAAAGATACAGCGAGACCCAGCATCTTACTAGACGCAGCAAGCCACATTAGTCACCTCGAGACGTCGCAGACGCCTACGTGAGAATAAAAAAAGCCTGTAAATAGTTCGACTTTTTGTAATGTGCTATGCTCCATACGTGCCTATCAGAATTGTTGGCACCTTGTGTATGAACATAAATTCAATCCTTGGTAAGGATCTGTCTAATCAACCATTTAAGCTCCTCTCCACTGCCCACATTCTTATCGTCCACTGGTGTAAAATTTGGCTTTTCATCAAGAAAATCCGGCAGATCATCAATGCTACTCTTCATTTCCACAAGTTCGTCGTCATTTACCAAACCACACATATTCAAATCCAGCTGAGCTCCCGTAGGTGCTACTAGATTTGGATAAATGGTCAAAGTCTCCGACATTTCCACATTTGAGATCGACCTTAATTCACGCACTGGTTCGCCATCTTCGATTATTTCGTCTTCCTCATTACCCGTAACACCTTGGTAGAAACCCTCGTCATTCAAGTCATAGTAATCCGAATGATACTTTCGCCTATAACGAACAGTGTCAATGGCAGATTCAACCACATTCTTTAAGTAGTTTTCGAGGGCCAGAGTCATAATTTCAACACAACGACCGTCCACAGCACCAACAAGTCCATGCTCACGGGCTAAACTGATCATTCGAAGGTATAAAGAGTCATTGTCAGGCAAAGAATAACTCTCTGTTGCCAGTGGGGCAGAAAACCCGTTGACTATCTCTTGAGACCACTCAAGTGGCGTCTTTAGATTACTGGCTTTCACTCTTTTCAAAGTTTCGGGATTCGTTACTATTGGTATTTTGGGAATGGTGTTAAGTCTTGCTTGCAGTACGGAGCATAAGACAAAACCACGCTTGCCCGCTTCTTTGGTGATAGCTTTCAGTCTATTTCTATCTTCAGTCGGCAGAGACATCACAATTTTCTTGTAGGTGTCAATTTGAGAACTGTGCTTGTTTGATCTTTTCTTGTTGGCGCCAGAAGAACCATTGTTGAAACCCCAGGAACCTTCACTAGACTCGCCCATCGGCATCTCTCGTAACGAATTTGCCAGAATGGCTAGCAGGAGTTGGTTGTGCATTCGTATCAGATTTCCATGGCTCAAGGCATGTTGGGAAGATTTGGAGTTTCTAGAGGCCTCCTGTGGGAAGCTGAATATAAGGTCAATTTCATTTACAAGTTCCTTCCTGGACAGTTTGCCCAGTACAAACAAGCTGATAATCTGAGCATACTTGTTCCAATTCTCTTTCCCTAGCACCTCCGTAAAAGCTTCTACCATTGATTCCATATTCAAACGCATTGCTTGGCTATTGGTGGTAGTACTACTATTATTATTGGCACTAGCGGCAGGTGCTCCACTGTTGGCTGAAGGTGCCACTTTTGGGAAAGTAGCACCTGGAGTAGTACCAGATTCTCTGGATCCATTATCTGGTCCTATAGCAGGATTTGGAGACTGAACCATGGACATTTCTCAACTTTTCCAACTATTATGTTCTCGATGAATGAAAGATAGACAAACTGACCAGAAATAGCCCAAAAATGGTCGTTAAAGTTCGCCAGAGAAGCTCTATACAAGTCTCAGTACCCTAGAGGCTTTTATCAACGGCTAATTGTCACCTAAAGGATCTTAAATGGTCGTTTTTTATGGTTAGATTCTGCTTTTCTTTAACTCTAGACTGATTATTGAAAAATAAGCTTAATTTCGATGAGCTGAGTATGCTAGTGACAAGGAAGAGCTAAATCAAAATTGAAAGGAGAATCAGTCAGAAAGTGTTCCCAAGCCTTTTCCTGATCTCATTTCGAAACTGGTAAACTCAATCGTCAAAACTGGAAGGGTTTTTGTTGTAAAATTTCTCTTTTTACTGTTTACAATTCTGTCAAGATATAAACATATTTGGTAAACTGACACTTGCTGTGTTCCCAAGTTTTGGATACTTAAAATCGAAGACGCCATTCCTTTAGCACCATAGACATTCTTTTTCTTGATTCGCGTTGTAGTTACAGTTCATGTGAAGGTTTCCGAGTACGGTCGAGGTTCATCAACTCGCATCTGCGACGGTAGACGCTCTGTGCGCTGCAATGGTGAGTCTGAGAGTCGAGATCGCAGAAGACTCTCAAGCTCCATGATTCTAGATTGATACTTGATTCTTTCGCGATCATTTCTGGCTCGATCCTCTTGCTGTTCTAGCTCGAGACGAAAGATTGTTTCGTTGAGTTGACGAATCTGGTCGGCTCGCTCGATGGACACGTCGACAACTTGGGATTCCAGATCCCGTATGCGTTTTGAAGTGTCTTTTTGTGACACAGTGGAGGACTTCAATTGCTTGTATTTGCCGTAAAGCTTGTAGTAGTTGTCGTAAATGTTTTTTGACTGCTTCAGCTCTGCAATTAACTCTTGACGCACGGCAAGATATTTTTCGCGATAGCTTGCCTCTATAGACCGCTGATGATCATTGTGTTGCTGAATGCTACCTTGAAGCTGTTTAAGCTTCTGGCCGTTCAAATCGAGCTCTTCCAGAAGCTGCAAATAGTCGTCTGTGAAATCTTTTGTCTGCGGCGGTGGATCTCGCTTACTTTGAGGATGTTCAAAAGCCTGCTTGAAAGGCGAAGGAAACTTCCCAGGGAGATTTGTATGCGGTAGTTGAGCCGATTCTTTACCGAAAAGCTTGGAGATCAAAGGGTCGCTGAGATCGGGAGCGTTGACTTTGAGGCTGCTGTCTTTGTTTATGGACGGGTGCGTCGAGTTCAAACCACGAGCTTGAAGTTTTTTTTGTCTGCGGGCCGAAAAAGTATCGGCACTGTCGTGCTCGACAAAGTCATTGACTTTTCCAACTTGTGGCACTTCTCTTCGATTTCTGCGGAGATTGCTTAGTTCTTGGAAGTCAAAATCGGAATCAGATGCGATCCGGGAGTCAGCGTCTTCCTCATGCAGTAGATCGTACCGTTGTAAAAATGACCTATTTGACGAAACAGACGTTGATCGATTTCTTCCAGACGACTGATAGTCTACACCGTCCCATTTTTTAGGCATACCACGATTTCTTTTCAGCCTGTAGTTGGTGTCGTCTTGTGAAATTTCTTTGAAACGACGTGATGGGGATATGCGGCGTCCAAAAAGTGCATCCATTGTCCATTTGTAGATACCTCCTGAGTTGTCATCACCATCAACACTATTTCCAGCATTTTTACGACCATTCCACATCGTAAAGAGCTGGAAAAAATCGGAATCGAAGTTGTAACACTGCTAGATATCAGAAACCGGCTCTGATTCTTGCAAAAAGGTATGGAATTGACTTACTTTCTGTGATTTTCTATAATATTTCACAATGATGAGATGGTCAACATTGATGCCATCTTCTGAATTATTGGTATTTGAATAGTCAACAAGAAGTGAAGAAAACAAGCAACCTGGCACAATAAGGACTCAATGGCTTTCCAGGATCTCTACAATGCGAATGGGTGGCTAGTTACGGCACGAGAAGGCGTTTTGGAGGTCTATTTTGAGCAGAATTTGGTCAATCGAGCCGTAGTTGAAGGTTTCAATGAATTTCAATGCTTTAAATTGGCAGGTGACGGTGATGAAGTATTGTCGATATTTGGGAAAAAGGCTGGCACCGTGGTTAGAATGTGGTTCAATTCAGACTCCGATGACTTACAAGAGGAGTGTGTGTTGAATGTGAATTTTGCGATATCAAGTTTTCGAGTTTTGCCCGCTGTGGGCTGGATTTTGGCTACTGACAGTGTTGCTGGAGTTTTACACGTTTTTGATACTCTGAACAGTCGCTACAAGGGCCAAATAAGACTGGATATGGATCACTGCGAGATCTGTATACGAGGTGCTAGAGAGTTTATGGTCTTGGCGCGAAAATTCGACCAGGATTCGCTGATAATCAAGACTTTTCTGAATACGTATGTGATTGACCCAGAGAATCAGGTAATTTTGGTTGCAAGCGTTTCGGCAGACCACCACTATTTACCAAACCGCTGGATATGCAGTGGCGGGTGCTCAAACAAACAGTGGCCCTTCGCACTGGTTTCCAGCTGCAATCTGACAGGTGGTTCCCTCATGGAATTCTTCGTCTCCAAAGCACAGACCCCATTCCAGACATTGACACTTGCAGAACCCGTTCTGGCCCACCAGATGTGGTTTTCGACACCCTTCACCGTTGTGCTGGTGCTGCAAACGCCGGAGAAGCTTTTTCGCATATGCGAGTTCGATATCGCCACGAATCGAGAAACTCGGTCTGCGATGCTGCTCTTAGACGAAACCCGAACCACCTACCCAGCTAAATTTCAAGCTGGATTTCAGAGCCGTGGTCCAGAAAACTCCGTTGCCGATGTCGTCGTCCTCGACGTTGTGCCTCTATCGGTTTATAGAAAACCGTCGTCTTTCTCTTCTTCGTTACTACGGTTTCTCGGTAATTTTTTCAGTTCGGTTCTAGTCTTTACTCCGGAAGCCTTGCCCAACGTTATTCTGACCTGGCAGAACGAAACTTTGAAAACATGGCATTGCCCATCAGCTGTGCTAAACGTTCGTGCTGCTTTAGACCATTCTACCCTTCTAATTCAATGCCGCGCCAGGGAAACTAGTAAAAAGACCGAGTTTTTCCAGATCGAGATTTCATAGCTGAAAAAGGCCAGAAACAAGAAATGAAAAAAAATAGACAGAGAGAGAGAGAGAGAGACACACCCTAATCACCGCATCCAGTTCCACAGAACGGTCGTTGGTCTCAGCCCTTCTCAGTAACATCAACTTATCTACTCGACAGCTTGGCACTTTCTTTCTTGAACTGTCGTCGTGGGTGTGGCACCTCAGAACGCGGCACACAAGATCTCATCGCGAAAAATATTCAAAATTTCTCGACCGTGGTATTAACTACATTTGGATTCCATCCAAGAAGAGCCATGTGCGAAAGCTACGGGGATCCTGATCCTGAGCGCAGCTACGTTGTTTAGTGAATGTACGGTCCGGTCCAGGAAATTTCATGATCGGGACCGCCAGATTTCGTGATCTTCATTCATGGAGTCTTCACACAAGATGAGCAGTGGTACACTTTTTTCGTGGTCGCTTGTATTGATATATAAGGTTTGAAGAAGCTGGCAGGATAGTGGGAAAGTTAGGCTCTGGGAAAACCCCAAGAAGCCACTCTAAGCTCTTCAAAGACTAGCGTCAACATCAGCGTTAACACTAACGTTTTTTCTTTCCTTTCACCTTCAATTTTGGGCTGTGCGATCCAATTCATTCGTTCATTAACTCTATAAGTTGCACGATAGCCATCAAGATCTAGCAACACCTGGACTTTGGAGCATAAGAACTGTGCTCTTTCTTTCTTTCATTCATTCATTCAATTGTCACTCATTTCACTGCCCTGTTTATGACATCTTCTGACAATATCCCACAGGGACTCATTGTCACTGCCAAACAGACATACTATCCCATCGAGCTCTCGAATGCTGAGCTTCTAGCACATTACGAGACGATCCAAGACTACCACCAGGACATATCCGCAAACGTAATATCACAATCATGCAAATTCAAACCGGATCCCAAATTGATCGAGCAACAGCCGGAAATGAATCTGCACCAGACCCGTCAGCAGGTTATGACGGTTCTGTTTGAGCTGGCAGTCAAGACCCGCGTCACAAACGGTATTTTTTTCCACGCGGCCCGACTTTACGATCGCTACTGCTCCAAAAGAGTGGTGCTCAGAGAACAGGCCAAACTGGTCATTACTACATGTCTGTGGCTAGCAGCCAAAACATGGGGCGGCTGCAACCATATTATCAACAACATTTCAGTGCCAACAGGCGGCCGATTCTACGGGCCTAATCCAAGAGCACGCATTCCCAGACTTTCAGAACTCGTACATTACTGCGGCGGGGCCGACGTTTTTGACGAGAGTATGTTTCTGCAAATGGAGAGACACATCCTGGACACTTTGAGCTGGGACATCTGTGAACCGATGGTTACCGACTACGTGCTCAACGTAGACGAAAACTGTCTTATCCAGTACGAACTTTACAAGAGACAAATCGAGCACAACAAGGAATGGTTTCACAGAAACTCCCAATCTTCAGACAGCGATGCCACGGAGGCAGACGAGGAAGAAGACGAAGATCTGGTTGTGAAAATACAATTGATTAACGTGAAAAAATTCCTGATAGATCTAGCCACTTGGCAAAACGAGCTTCTCAAATATGAAATGTTTGAGCTTGCTCACGGAATTTTCTCCATCATCAACAAATTCACAGGTCAAGAACAGGGTCCGCTGCTGCTGGCGCCGCTACCGACATCGGCAAGCCAAGAGCGTCTTCTTAGAATCTTCATTCTGGGTGTGGCAAGAGCCCCATCATCGCTACTGAAATATTACGAGGAAAGTCCTGGCGTATTGGCGTTTGTCGATGCGGTCAAAGAATACTACGCGCTGGAGCAGAAAAATATGCAACTTGCGTCGCGGAAGGATCTTTCCCGCACATCAACGCTTTCCTACGACGTTCCATCAATGCCTTCTCCTCCTTACCAGGGTGGCACTTACACACCTATGAGGAATACATCCGCGCCCTCAGACGTCAGCATATTCAGCACTACCGAATCTCAGCCTTCGCCTGTGACACCTGTCATGTACTCCTTTGCACATAAAGCACAATCCGGAAGTGCGTGTGGATCCACGCTCAGCGTAAACAGCATATCAAACAAACGTTCCAAACCACACGATTACGAGAGCATGGACCAAGACAAAGAAAACTACAATCATAGCACTTCTGGCTCAACTTTTGCCATCCCGCCTCGTGCCAAGTTTGTTGGAAACAGTATATTCGCATCTGGTGGCACATCTACCACCAACAGTAACCGATCGTCACTGGTTTCGCTTGCCATCAGTAACGTTAATAACATGGTGTGAGCCTCTATCAACTATAGTTACACAACATTTACGTATACACAATTTAATGGTCAACCAGCAACTCGACATGGAATTTCTACCAGAAAAGAACTCTCAGATAATACACGCTATCATCATAACGCTGCAATTGATCCAGCATCGTTGTGTCACCGTGAGTTCCGCGCTGGCCGACCCATTAGTAGTTGGGCTGAGTGAGCTTTAGTATAGAATGACACGAATTCTAAGTAAAGAAGGCTTTTAAAACTAAAGTTTCATCCAACTTGACCAAACTTTTGAAGAAAAACCACAAGTCAATCCGTAAGGTTTTGTAACGATGATTCCAACCTCGTATCTTCTAGTGGTACTGAGCTTGTTGAGTGCTGTTTTCTGTGATGATTTGACGTCGTCGCTTTATGGAACATGGTCGTCAAAATCGAACCAAGTGTTCACAGGACCGGGTTTTTATGATCCGGTGGAAGAGCTGCTAAAAGAACCTTCGCTTCCAGGAATATCGTTTTCTTTCACCGAAGACCAGCATTTTGAAGAGGCTATTTATCAGGTAAAGGCCAATCCAAAAGATCCCGGGTGTCCACTTGCAGTTATGATCTACCAACACGGTACCTACGACCTTCAAGATAACGGGACGTTGACGCTCAACCCGATTGCGGTAGACGGGAGACAGCTGTTGAGTGAACCTTGCCAGGACAATGGAACGTCTGTGTATTCTCGCTACAACCAAACTGAAGTCTATAAATGGTTCCAGGTACAGGTCAACGATTACCATGGGGTCTACGAGCTGCAATTGTACCAGTCGGACGGCACGCCTATGCAGCCAATGTATCTGGCCTACAGACCTCCCATGATGCTGCCTACCGAGACACTGAACCCAACAAATACTGCGGACGGCAGCACGACAAAACAGAAACGGTCTTTGAGGAGCTTGGTGAGACGTGGACTTGAGAATAGACACAAGACGAATGCTGTGAAGCGCAACGAGTCTTTCGTTAGCAGTGCATGGTTCAAATGGGGGTCTCTGGGTCTAATCGGGGTTGGGTCCATTACGTTTATCATTACATAGTGGGACGGCCAGAGAAAAGATTAGACAAGACAAGACAAGACAAGACAAGACAAGGCACGACGAATCTTCACTTGTTTGGCAATGTCAAAAAGCAGTGTATTTGCTGCGTGTCTCGAGATGCCCATTCAGGCTCAGCCGTAGTTAGTGTTGACAAAAGAGCACGGGAAAAAAAAACACGGCAAGGATAAAAGAATACATGACTAGACAAGCGATACACGAAGTGTAAGGAGCGTCATCACAAGCGTGTGGATATAGTTTGAATCGTTGACACCGGGTTTTTCGTTTTATGGTACAAGTAAGTCACATGACCTTCATGTAAGTCCTCTTCCTCCAGCGAACCAATTTATCTCTTTGAACGAAACAATTGATTTCTTAGGCTTCCAAATACCTCGTGAAAGTCACGCTTCAATCATTATATAATCAAAGCCTTTAAATTTTGAAATTTATAAAACCACGATCATATCTCACGAACATCTTCTATTAAAGATCAAAGGTCAGATGAGAAAAGGACTAGACAGACCGGAAACTAGCAGTCGATCCATTTCTTTCTCGTCACATTATAACTCCCCAAAACTACTATCCCACTAGAATCCTTATAAGTCTTTTATCTGATGTCTGTGCAGCCGGTTTCTTCTTCCCAGCTCGACAGCCTAGTTCAAAAGGCTACAAGCGAGTCCATTCCACACGGAGCAGTTGACTTGACCATCGCGCTAGAGGTTTCCGATGTCATCAAATCACGGAGAATTGGGTCGAAAGACGCGATGCGCTGTCTCAAAAAACGCATTGCCTCTACAAAATCTAATCCAAACACCCAGCTGGCGTCTTGGACGCTCACGGAAATGTGTATAAAGAACTGTGGGACGGGGCTGATCCGTGAAATATGCTCACGCGAGTTCATGGACTCTCTGGAGCACACTATCCTGGATAGTGAGGACAACGAAGAGCTGGAACGGATATGCAAGGGCATCTTGCAAGGTCTGAACACGGCTTTCAAAAATGATTCTCAGCTCGGATACGTTTCCAAAGTATATCAACGTCTGGTGTCAAGAGGCGTTGAATTTCCACCAAGCTCTACTAGCGATTTGGAGTTAGCCCAAGCTATGTTTGACTCGAAAACACCGGCAGATTGGGTTGATTCCGATGTTTGTATGATCTGCTCGACCAGGTTCACACTCCTCAACAGGAAACATCACTGTCGTTCGTGTGGGGGCATTTTCTGCCAGGAGCATTCTTCTAATAACATTGCGTTACCTGATCTAGGAATCTACGATCCCGTACGTGTGTGTGACGACTGTTTTAGCGAATATGACTATAAAAGGCAATCAGACAAGAAGAAAGCTCCGAAAAGGTCAAGGCGTCATTCCAAGAGGTCTTCTCAAAGCGCTCAGGATCAGGAAGATGAGGAACTTAGAAGGGCGATCGAAATCTCGCTGCGAGAGTCTCGTGGAAATGACACGTTTGTTCCCGCAGTTCCAGCCCCGCCATCAAAACCCAAAAGTCCAATCCCCGCTACAGAGGAAGACCAGGATGAAGATCTGAAAGCCGCAATCGAGGCTAGCTTACGCGAGGCTGAAGAGCAAAAAAAGCGGCAGGAATCAGTCTCCTCCAACTCATTTTATGTTCAGCGAGAAAGTCCACGTCCCTCTTACGAACTGTCGGCTTCTGAGGAAGACGACATCTATTTGTTCGCTACACTCGTGGAAAAAATGAAATCACAACCACCCTCAGCTGTACTAGAAGATGTACAGCTCCAGCAGCTTTATCGCAAAGTCATGGGTAGTGCACCCAAGCTTAATTACGGTCTGAACGACACTTCACAGAAATACAACAAGCTTCTCGATGTGAACAGCAAAATATCAGACATCACAAACATTTACGACTCTCTTCTCGAGAAGCAATTGGAGGCTATTAACCTGAACCAGCAGTACACACTCCCGCAAATTCCTTCCGACCCTTACGCTTACTACAACGTTGCCCAGCAAGATAATTCCACAGTACATCAGCACCCTTATGCAAAAGAGACCCCAATACCAAATGTGACTAGAAGTCCAGAAGTAGTACCAAGCAGCATTTCGACACCTATTCCTCAATTCCAGGAAACCCGAGTGGGGCACAACCAGGGGCCAAACTATGCGGACGATTTACAAGGGGTTTCTTTGGGATCTCCTCAGTCCAATGGTAAAGTATTAGTACAGCAACGACCCTATCCGGACGACATACAAGACCTAACCAATGTGCCTTCTGAGCCGAATTACGAAGCAACTGACTTAGACCTGGAGAAGTCTCAAAAAACCCCATATCCAGCCGACGAGGAAAATGTCGAGCAAAATGAAGCCAAGACTTCAGCCAAGGATGGTAGTAAAATAACCAACTTTGATTTCCCGACGGTTCCTGTTCATCATCCACCAGTAAAAGAGCAGCAACCGGCACATGTAGAGAACACGCAGGACCGTGAAGAACTGCTTATTGAATTATGAGGAATAGATTCTACAGAGCAACTTTGAAACACTCCACATCTATTAGAAGTTTCGATATACATATGTATAAGACTTAACATAACGTAAGCCGTGCTGCATTCCTGTTGAACTTCAGTAACCTCAACCCCTGACCAGCAAAAGACGAGTGATTAAATCATTATAATGCAATCTCCTCTGTTTCCATACCGCAAGTTTGACACCTGCGTTTGAGGATATGCAAGCCATCTTCATTACAACCTCCGTCAACGGCAGCAGAAAATTCATGTACATGTTCTTTACCATGTTTGCGATCGAGCAATTTCCTTGTGTACTCCTGTGCCCTAGTTTTAATCCGCATTTGCTTCATTTTCTCTTTATACTTCTTTTCACGCCGCTGAGCTTTCCCCTCTTCACGTCTTTGCCATTCCCCATCTAGTCCCTCAGCGCTGCCCCACTTGTTATACGCAAACGTCTCAACCTGACAACGCACAAATAGCTGCATTCGAGCGAAAGTTCCAGAGTGAGGATTTGGCTTTTCGAAGCGGTGGAAAAGCGTAACATCGTTGAGTTCCGGGTCGGTCAAGAAATAATCCTCTTTGCACTCGGTTTTTGTCAAAAGTGAGAACTTTTCTGGATGGCCTTTGACGCAAGCTTTGCAAACCTGAAGTTTAAAGACGTCATGCATGAGAGGATCCAACTCAGTATTTATTTCGCATTCTGTACATTTTGGAGCCAGTGAGGGATGTTCCGGGGGCTCTGCATCTTCATAAAGCGCCCTACGTTCTTGTTGTGCCTTTTTCCATTCTTCCAGCGACTGGTTTTTCTTTCCCTCACCGCTGTTGGGTTCTTCGTCTGTATTAATGAACCCACCGTGCGAGTTTTTCATCGTGGCCAAGTCATATTCGATGTAATCCTGTTTGCGAACCGTGGGCCGTATTCTATCCAACGGTCTCTTGCTACTGGTTGATCGATCGAGCTCTACTGACGGGTTCGCTCCAAGAGACGCATCTCGAAGGTTTTGTTGGTGATGCGTGTAGAGCTTCATGGCTTTGGCTCGGTTTTCGGCGATTGTGGAGTCAACTTCGGGAGTCTCATTCAAAGCACGTTTGGGACGTGGTTCATTGCGGCTTTCAATCTGCTGAGCCTGTTCATCTCTGATGATTCCTCGACTTTTCAGTCTTTCCAAAGCTCTTCGTCTGTTGGCTTCCTAGCACCATCAAATAAAGGTCAGTAATGCTGAAAAGTGTCGTTTTCGACCCGGAAAAAAAGTGCCATACTATTCGAGCCTTTTGCTCTGCGTTCATCGTCATAAAAGAAGGGCTTTCCAACAGCTTTGGCCTTCGCTTTACCGATTTTGATCTTAGCTCTTCTTCTTGATATCTAGCGATGAGCTAGACATTTCAATATTGGTGATGTCATATTAAATCTGGTCAGCGTCGTCTATAATGACACATAAAAACAGGTATTCAAACCCATTGGATTCTCACCATCCTTCCATTGTGTAGTCATGCTCGATTCCCGGTGTAACACTAGCGATAAACTTGAGGAAAACCACTAAGTATTGGTCAACGCGAAGACCGCCGTCGACTTCGTTTTGCAAATCTTCCCAATCGTCATCTGTGGGTTTGGCGGTGTCTACACCAGCTTTAGTGTTGTTACTCTCCCGACGCTTGCGACTCTTAACCTCCCGGATCCGCTCCATCAAAACTCGCATCACATTCGCATGCTTGCACGGATGAATCGAAACGGAGGTCACGTGAGCATTGAGAAATGGTAGCGTTTCAATTGTGGCTGTCTTGGAACGGTAGTCGGGGGCAATATCTTGAAACATTTCCTGCGGGCTCAACGGCAAACCCTCGTTATTGAACCCTACGAGATACAATTTAGGGACCCGATAAGTGGTGGAATAAGCAATGTAGAGATCGTAGTACCGCGTATCGCTCGGCACGGAAGGAAGCACAATGTCGTCATCTTCGACGACGCCGTCGTCGTAGTCATCCTGGTTCTGGCCCTGAGGGTCCAGCTCCATGTCTTGTAGCATTTCATCAATGTCTACATGATTGGTTTGACCAGCACGGTTATCTTTATTTGTACCAGCGACTTCGGTATTTGCCCCTTCCACCACCCAATCTTCGGCGCTGTCGCCATCTTTTAGTCCCTCCTGGTTCCATTTGTCTCCCTCATCGACTGCCACTGTGGTTAGCTTTTCGGCACGTTTCGCGCAGGGCACCTTGCGAGTGACCAAAAACTGTTTATCGGGAGGAAGAAAATCGCGACCTCTAACGGCGCTCGTGGCCCGATTCCACTCCCAGGTGGGAAACATATGGCACAAGTATTCCCCTGCTTCTACGAATTCTTCCGGGGTAATCTGGCCCGTGGTTTGGAAAGTTGACGCGTGCGTCACAGGCGTGAGGTATTCTCTCCAGCTCATCAGCTTGGATCTAATCATATTTGGCGATTCTTGAGTCGGAGATGTGAACTGGAGTGATGGTGTGTGTGTATTCGACGGGCAACGGTTTAGGTTTGTAGCATCAAATTATGTATTTGTATGCTAATTTAGATGATTAGAGATGATGATGATGATGATGATGATGATGATGATGATGATGATGATGATCCTCACGTGAGCGGTTTAATGTCCGTGTCCAGTGACTACTATGAAAGTACGAGTCACGTGCAATATTCATATCATGTGACTCAATAATTTAATACGTTTTCTCTCATTTTCCACGAGTCACGTGCTTATTTGATCTGCTTTTCTTCTGGGATTTTTTCCCAGTGTCACAATGGACGGCATCTGGTACGATATGTTAACAATCTGCATCCATTTCAGATCCTTTATATATATATATATATATATAATGATGCCCTAAGTGTCATATTTACATATAATAAAAATCAATCAAGATCGAAGCTCTAAACCACCTCAAGGCAAGTATTCGAGAGTTTTTCCAGTGTATATCCACCATCTTTAAGGGTTTTCCAGGTAGCCTTAACTTCACCCTCTCGAAACTGCGTTTTTTCCGACTCTTTTGAGCCTTCTAGCAGCTCTAGATCCCATTGTGACACTCCGACAGCGATGACCGTAAAAAATCGCAAAAGAATCAAAGCTCGGGACTCCTCTCCCACGCCAGAACCAGGCCACCAGAGTCCTTTGGTCAACGGCAAACACAACCACAACCACAATCATGTTTCACAACACAGTCGATCTTCCAAATCGTCAAAAAATGAGGCCAGTGACAGGAAAAAAAAAACTTGGAAAGAATCGCGACGTATCGTATTCTCGCTAGGTGCAATTCTCGGTCTGGCCATTGCGATCTACGCTGGCGCTATGGGTGGCAAGTCCAATGCAGCGCTTTTCGAAAATTTTGTGAGTTTCGAGTCGTTTCAAGACTACGTGGATGACTGGAAAGATGTGCTTCCTCAAAGCTTCACATCCTTAATCTCGGACTTTCAGCAGCGCAGCACACACTCGACGTCACACAAGGACCTCACAGAAAGCTTTGCCGTTGGCAAACAATTGCATCAAGAATTCAATCTCCACGATAAGCACCCTGTAATTATGGTACCTGGAGTCATTTCCACCGGCATAGAGAGCTGGGGGCTCTACGGGGATGACGAATGTCCTTCAGAACCGCATTTCCGTAAGCGTCTATGGGGGTCCTTTTACATGCTGAAGACAATGGTTCTCGACAAAGTATGCTGGCTGAAGCACGTCATGCTGGATCCAGAAACCGGGCTGGACCCCGCAAATTTCACCATGCGTGCAGCGCAGGGATTCGAAGCCTCGGACTTTTTCGTGGCTGGATATTGGATCTGGAACAAAGTCTTGCAAAATTTGGGCGCCATCGGGTATGAACCCAATAAGATGGCTGCTGCAGCATACGATTGGCGTTTAGCATACTTGGACCTCGAACGTAGGGATAGCTATTTTTCCAAGCTCAAACAAAAAGTCGAGCTGGACTACAAACTAACAGGCGAAAAGGCAGTCTTGGTAGGCCATTCGATGGGTTCACAGATCATCTTCTATTTCCTGAAGTGGGTCGAGGCTGAGGGTCCACTTTATGGCAATGGTGGGGCCGGCTGGGTTGATACATACATCGATTCTTTTGTCAACGTGGCAGGCACGCTGTTGGGTGTTCCTAAAGCCGTTCCTGCTTTGATCAGCGGAGAAATGAAGGACACAATTCAGCTCAATGCGTTGGCCATGTACGGACTTGAAAAGTTTTTCAGCAGAAAGGAAAGACTGGACATGATTCGAACATGGGGCGGTGTGCCATCGATGCTACCCAAGGGAGGATCTTTGATATGGGGTGACCATCAATTATCGGTCGAAGACTCGTCTTTAAACTCGACTTCGTCGTATGGGAGCTTCATCAAATTCGAGAATAAAAACGAAAATCCGTTCCATCAAAACGGCTTTACCATGAGCGAGGCGCTGGATCTTCTGTCGGAAATTTCCCCGCCATGGCTACGCAAACGTATGGTCGATCAATACTCATTTGGTTACGCCAAGACTGAGGAGGAAATGCAGGAAAACGAGCGTCATCATTCGCACTGGAGCAATCCATTGGAAGTGCCGCTACCGAATGCGCCAAATCTTAAAATCTATTGCATTTACGGTGTTGGAAACCCTACTGAGCGTGCCTATGTCTACAAACAGGACCACGAAAGTTCGGAGCTTAACTTTACCATAGATTACGAGTATCACCAACCCGTGACATTAACGGATGGAGATGGAACAGTTCCACTAGTGACTCACGCGATGTGCCAGAAATGGGCTCAAGGCCAGAGTCCTTATAATCCTGGGAATTCTTCTGTCAAGGTGGTCGAAATCAAGCATCAGCCTGATCGATTCGATATTAGAGGTGGGGCTAAAAGCGCAGAACACGTTGATATTTTGGGGAGTGCAGAACTGAACGAATACATATTGAAAATTGCCGGAGGCATTGGAGACACTATAGAGTCCCGTTCGATCTCAAACATGACTCAGTGGGTAAGTGAAATGCCGTTTCCCATGTAAGGGTAATTGCCCAAACAAGTTTTTTTTTGAAAGCTTTGCGCGACTTCCCAGAAGTAAAGAGAATACTTCTCAAGCACTGCATCATCTTTTGAGGGCTAGAAGATGGTGTGATGTTCAGCTCGCCTTTTTCAGACGCACCTTGTCTTATGCCAGCAAGAATAATCAAAACCACATGCGCAATTGATTTTTTCGTTGAGAAATCAAGCTCTTATGTTCCAAATATTGCATTCAAAGGCGCAAAACAGAAATCTATTGTTGAGAACTCTCTTCAATTCCATACAGCTTGTTTTGGTCTTCCCGTTGGCTAGTACAGATGCCCAACACCAGTCCCGTCGTTTTACAGCGGTTACATCTCTCTGTACGAACTCTTCCAGATTTGTCGCGTCGCCAAAATGAATTAAAAACAAACACGTCAAGTCTGGCAAGTCAAAGTTCGCGAACTCCACGCTAAAAAAGAAGACAAAAGCTTACTGTTATTTAAACACCACTTTAGCGAAGCTTTACTGCATTTGCTGGTTAATCCTAAATTTTATAGACCATCAATATCTCAACATGACTGCGGAATGTGAACGACAGCCTTTGGGCAGGGTATCAGAATCGAGGATGAATCAACGAAATGGTCTAACGATGGCCGAATTAACGGGGAAATCCAGCGCTAGGAAGCTGCCATCGATCACTTCGATTATCCATGAGGAGCCAGAGAGCGGAAGTGAAGCTCAAGGATCCGAAAAACACACAGAACGCCATACAGACAGGCAAGATATCGATTTTGATGAGGTTTCCCGCAAACTCAAGATCCGAATGCAAATGGCTTATTACAAGTACCGCACGAAACAGACGCGTCTCAGCTTTCGCCAGGTCGACCAATCGACGCCCAGTGGTGGCGTGCTTAAAATGGGTGTTCCGAAGGACAAAAAAAAGGGCATTTTCTCGGCACACAATAAGGCTTCCAGTGGGGTGGGGAAACCCGCACGCAGACTGGTGATGTCACAGGGCTCATTGCGCACCCCAGTCAAGCCTTCGGCCGTCTCAGGCGGTCGAACACCGTTGCGACCACTCGACGCCAACCAGACCACGCCAATGTCCGTGAAAGCCGCAAAATCACTCATAAACCTGTTCACCAGCAAGCAATGAATCTCAAGCAATGAATCTCAATCTGTCACTCAAGTAGTGACACATCCGGAAACGGTAGATAGACCCTATCCATCGCAAGCCGTTATCCTTTTGGCATCTTCTGAAGTTCGACCAAGTACTCATGCGGACTCGTCGAAGATCACATGATCAAAAAAGCTGCTCCGTTAACTGCGACGTGTACTCGTGGTGTCGTATTCGCGCTCGTTTAAACCACGTCTCGATCCATAACGAAAATGCGCCAGCTATATAAGCATGGCAGTTTAACATCACAGCGATTGTCTTCAGAGTTCGACCCCATCCCATCGAAAATAAGAACAGCACCGTCATAAGATTTGGAAATGAGATTTGTGTTTATCGTGGCTTTCATTGCCGCAGCATGGTATGCTATGGAAAAAGCGTTGTACACTTGGCTACCCACAAACTACGTTTTCGACCCAGAGACGTTGCACAACATCGCCAACGGTGTGATCGCGACACACAAGACTTTGGGAGACCAATCGACCACGGAAGCGTTGCTCAAGGACGTTAGACAGGCATTGGCAGATCATTACGGCGACCAGTACATCAACCAGTACGTGAAGGAAGAGTGGGTGTTCAACAATGCCGGTGGTGCGATGGGTCAAATGTTGATTTTGCACGCTTCGGTGTCCGAGTACTTGATTCTTTTCGGGACTGCTGTGGGCAATGAGGGCCACAGCGGGGTGCATTTCGCGGACGACTACTTTACGATCCTCAAGGGTACACAATATGCCTCGTTGCCTTGGAACCCTACTCCAGAGGAGTACTCTGCAGGAATGACCCATCACATGCACAAGGGCTACGGAAAACAGTACGGCATGGACAGAGAATCGTTCGCGCTCGAGTACGCTCGTGGCTGGATCCCATGTATGTTGCCATTCGGATTCCTCGATACTTTCACCAGTACTTTGGATTTCTACACGCTTTACCGCACAGTGTTTCTCACCGCTCGCGACATGGGTAAAAATTTGATATTCAACCAAAAATTTTGAGGGAAAAAAAACTGCGAAAAGGAAAACCGACCGAGCATTCAGATGGACAACCATGACAAAGACACATATCGGTCACCAAATCGTGTTATAGATCTGCTTGAATCTCTGGTCTTGTTTTACTCATTCCTTCGTTGTCGTTTCCGACGGGACACTCTCCAGCATGTAATAAAGTCATATATATATCTTAAATATCTGAAATTCACATTTACACGCTAAAAACCAGGCTTCAAATAGTGCTATTGGGACGCTTTTGAGCCAATAGCGTTTATCTCGTGGACCCAGGAGCTCTCCTCGTGCTAGCCTTGCTCGAGAGCTGCACAATGAACCCTCATTTGGCCGAAATCCAGCGGCTTTTGGTACCGGAATCATCGCATTTGTCTTCACCAAGCGTCGAGTTCATCCCACACCTATACTATGCCATCCATCAGGTAAAGAAGGATCCCAATAGCAGCACCGCATCTCTAGAGGCTGCAACATCGTCAATCCGCCATCGATTGAAGCAGTGCAAGGCTCATTTAGCGCAAAACCATGAGTGTCGCGAGCTGCTCAGCAGCACGCCTGCAGAATGGAACGTCACGCTAGCACAACGCGAAAAAGACCTGGAAGCAAAGCAGGAGCTATGCAAACAGCTAGCTCTTCAAGTCAAGCAACTTTGAGAGAATTAGCAGAAAGGAAGAGTGAGAACAGAGGAGGTAAGGAGCGGAAATCTTGGACAAAGCGTCTCAAATTTTTGATTTCGCCAACTATGGATAAAATACCATGACGTGATTGAATCCAAAGCTAATGTTACCCAGAAAAAAAAGCCATCAGTTGTTCTCTTTCAAAACTACGCGTTTGAAAGAAACCCGCCGAAACAGCAAAATACAATCACGTGCACCTTCCCAGTCTTTGAATCACGTGATATGTGTCAACCGTATCACTTTCCACGACAACGGAAACTCAAAAAATTTTCAAAAATCTCAAATTTCATCAAAAAAAGAGTAGAAACCCATTATAGAGTTCAAAACGTTGTTGTTGTCTCCTGATTTCCCAAAAACTCAGCTTTCCTTCCATTTTCAGCCAATTTCATTGTCATCAATGTCTTCTACGGCCCCACTTCCCTTGGGAGACTTCTCCAAGATCCCTACTATCCCAGGTGTTTCCCCAATGACAGAATCGCAACAGAAAGAGTCCTTCTGGTCGTCGAACCCAATATTCAGCTACTTGAACAACGTATACAACAATGTTCATGCTCACAGACAGTCGTTGGCGTTGACTAACCCAGGTACAATCGAAAACTTGAACAAAGAAGTGTCCAGAGACGTTTTGGTGGGCCAATATTTCTTCACCGGTTTGAGAGCGGATCTAAATAAGGCGTTTTCCATGAACCCTGCATTCCAGACTTCGCATACACTTTCGCTAGGGTCTGCCAATCTGCCCAGCTATGCATTTTCTGCTTTGTTTGCGAACGACAACATGTTCATTCAAGGTAACGTTGATAACGAGCTCAGCGTATCTGGAAGACTCAACTACGGATGGGACAAGAACAACATCACCAAGGCCACTTTGCAATTTGCTCAGGGCCAACCCAGCATGTGTCAGCTTGAACAGGATTACCAGGGCTCTGACTTTTCATTGAACTTCAAGTCTCTTAACCCATCCATTTCCTCTAAGGGTGTGTTTTCCGGTGTCGCTGTGGGCTCCATCCTCCAAAGCGTTACCCCTCAATTTTCTTTGGGTCTTGAAACCATTTTCAGCAGAGGTCAAGCCGGTATGCCTGCTGACGCAGCCGTCTCCTATGTGACCCGTTACGTGGCTCCAAAGCAAAACTGGATCTTTTCCGGTCAATTGCAAGCCAATGGTGCTCTTGTTGCCTCTTTTTGGCGTAAAGTTGCCGAAAACGTTGAGGCAGGTCTAGAAACCAGTCTCCAAGCAGGAATGGCTCCAATTGCCGATCCTGTCATCGGCACTCCTATTGGCATCCAACCCATAATTGAAGGTGCTACCACTTTGGGTTGCAAATATGAATACAGACAATCGGTTTTCCGTGGTTCTTTGGACTCCACAGGTAAAGTGAGCTGTTTCTTGGAAAGAAAGATTTTGCCTACTCTTTCCGTACTCTTCTGTGGTGAAATCGATCACTTCAAACAAGAAAGTAAACTAGGATGTGGTTTGCAGTTTGAAACTGCTGGCAGCGAAGAACTGCTAATGCTACAGCAGGGTCTAGACCCAAATGGTAACCCCTTACAAGCTCCCGTCCAAGTCTAAGGAAAATTGAACAACGCGACCTAGAATAACAAAACGATTTTTGAGGGAAAGATTTATGGCATTGATTTTTTTTCTCGCCACAAGGCTCCTTCGTGTAATGACTTCAGCATGAAAGAGCTTGTAATAGGCTCTTGTTTATAGCTTAACCAATTCCATTCATTTGTCATTCTCAGTTTATGTATTATTGTACACTGCAAATCTAGTAAGTTTCATGGCTTGTGAGAAGGACAAGTATCACTTGAGGGCCAGCCCCAAAGTGCTTTTATGCTAAATGTGAGAATGGTAATTGACGTAATCCTCGGAGTCCACATCCATCCAGGTAGTGGCTCCCAAACTCGAGGTTTTCCCGCTAAATGCTTGATGGCGCATAGGAAGTGAAGAAGATCTCACTTTTGAGGATCTTGAATCGAACTGCGAAGATAAATTGCCATGATACGAGCTTAGCCGTTTCGTGCTCGAGCCACGTTGTAAATCGCGGTCTTCCGATACCATAATATTTCGAATAGCGTTTTTGAAGGCCAAATTGACAGTTTTATCGTGCGAAATCTCTTCGCTCGTTAATTCTGTTTCTTCAGAACAACTGTCGGACTCGTCAAGTAAATATTCGAGGTCACTGTCATCTTCCATTTCCAAACTATACCCATGTGGATTCAGGAGGCTCCCTGAGCTATCTGCATCCTCATGTGGTTGTATTCTATAGGAACATATGGTGCTTATCATAGACTCGAAAGTAAGTTTGACCTCCTCACTTATTTCGGTCTGGCCTGCCAACGGTAAAAACTCTATTATCCAGTAGCGCTCAGGATTGAGCAGAAGAATCGAGATTTTGAAATGCGTACATGCCATTCTCGTAACTTGAAGTTTTGGTAAAATAGGATGCAAAATGTTGTCCTTTCTTCCCAAGCAAAGATAAGTCATTTTCTGAGGCGGCATTTTAGAGCTGTTATATGTGATGATCTGGTAAATCTCTAGTGGTCCATCGGACATCAAACAAGTTTCTCGCCTGGTTTCAGCGCTTGCTATGGAATGATCGTGTGAGATGTGACGTCGCAGAACAGTAGAATGGGAGGTCATAGCCGTAGATACTGAAGATTCAGAACTACTTCTATGAGCTTTGATGATGACATTCACCACCTTAACACGGTCGTATTTGAAAAGCGTTACTCGTTGTGCGGATGAACGTTGCTGGACTTTAATGCTCGATCTGCGACTCCCAGAGCTCTCTTCAACACGGTTTGATTTCTGCTTCTCTTGTACTTGATTCTTCACGACTTCATCGACTACTTTTGGTGTACTTTTACGAGATTTATGGTTTCGAAGCAACAGTGTGTTCTTTATACTTTTGAAGGGCGACTGCTGTCTTTTATCTGTGTTTTTGGTACCATTAGAAAGCCCAGCTCGCCCATTTTTAACTCGTTCGATACCTCCAGTTTGCGGCTTTGTTTTGACCTCACTCATGCCAATAGAATCACAACAATGGCGGCAATAGGTGACCGAAAGGTTTGTTTAGGTTTCCGTAAGTAACTTGACCAAATTTCTATCTAAGTTATAAAAGGTCACTTTTTTATTATAGTGATCAACCAACCTCAGAAGTACATAAGGAAGCTTCGGTGCATGTTAGGTTCTCGAGCCCAAGAAGACTAGCGAGCCTTGACCAGATTTATCGTTCAAAATCTTTTTTCGTTAAGTATACAAATCGTTTCATAAAGAGAGCAGGCCGATCGGTCAGTCTATATCATAAAATATCATGGCGAAGCTAGACATGAACCTTTTCCAATAGACATCTCTGCATCTGCTTTTATTATTGAGTTCCTGATAGGGTTTATCAATGCTTAGACTCCACCTTTTTGCGACCCACCAAGCTGTCGGCAATGGCCCTGGTGGCCTCCCAGTGAATGACCTTTGGCATACGCTTGACAATTTCTGTCTCGAAATCGTAAAGCTGTCTGATTGGAGAAAACACAATGTCAGAGCCTTTAATACCGAGCACAGTGGCAGTGACGGAAACAGTTCTGTTGTCTGGGTCGAACTCCTCATCGTCCGCACGGGCGCTGCAGATGTCCGCCTGGTGATCCTCGATAAAGCCCACAGCCTTGACAGCAAGTCTTGTGGCTCTGGTTCTGTCGATAGGAGAGGGCAAGCCACCTTGTTGAACGTGACCCGGTTCAGCAGACTTGGCATTGAAGGCGCCCTTGGCCTCTGCGGTGATCACTTCAGCAAGAACTTCTGGAGTGAACACCTTGGACGCGTTCTTAGACTTCAAAATCAGTTTACCGAATCTGCCTCTGCCTTGAGCGGTCTCAAAAGACTCGGCAAGAGTTTCGATGTCCTGCGACAATTGTTCTAGTGAGATTCCTTCTTCGGGAACATACGAAACCTGAGCACCCACCGCTAGCGAAGCATTGGTTGCAAGGAACCCAGAGTTACCACCTTGAACGTCCACAACAAATGCTCTGCCTCTGGTCGAAGCTGCGGATTGCTTGATGACATCACAGTAGTCCATCAATGCATTCAAAGCAGTGTCGGTACCTAGAGAGTATTCGGTACCTGGAACGTTGTTCGACAGTGTTGCTGGCATCAACACCATTGGGATTCTGAAGGCAGGGAAGTTGGCTCTGGCTCTTTCTAGCTGGTGCAATGAGACAAAGGCTTCAAAACCACCAACAATGATAAGACCGTCGAACTTGTACTTTTGGAAGTAGTAAGCCACCATACCTATGTCTGCCTCTTCAGGCGTGCATCTGTTGGTACCAATCTCGGAACCACCGAGACTTTGCCAGCCTAGCATGGATTTCCAGTCCAAAGTACGAACACTTTCGTGTCTGGCCAATCCAGACCAACCGTTGTAAATGGCATATGGTCTGTGTCCTTGCGACATACAGTATGTGGCCATAGAGTAAACGGCCGAATTCGTACCACCTGCAGGGGCACCAACGTTCACAATGGCAATCTTTAATCTTTTGTCTTGTGGTAGTTTTGGTGGATTGTGATCAGCAGAGTTGACGGCCATGAAGTTGTTCAAATGTTCCACAAATTCTGTGTCTCTCAAACTCATGGCTTTTTTGAAATCTTTGGCTTGGATAGCCTCGGCCACAGATTTTGTTAGCTTCACCGATTCGACCAACGACTTACGAGTGATTTTGTTTTCGTTGATAGCAATCAAAGGAGAAGGCGTATCTGGAGTGGTTTCGAGAACTGCGTTGACAGCTTCAACACCTTGTAAAGTAGCCAAGATACGGTCGAATGCAACAGCAGTACCACCTCTTTGGACGTGGCCCAGAGTGGTGACTCTGGTGTCAAGTTTCAATCTATCGCACAAAACCTTGTGAACATCGTTTGGAGTAATTGGTGTTAGGTCATTGGCGATTGCACCCTCAGCCACAATCACAATGGTTGTTCTCTTACCTCTTGATCTGTGCTTTCCAACAATGTCGCACATCTGATCTTGCCATTCACGAGACGAGGCAGGCTTCTCAGGGATCAAAATATAATCGGCTGAAGTGGCAATACCGGCCATCAATGCTAGCCAACCACAGTTTCTACCCATAACCTCAACAACGAAGGCTCTGGAGTGCGACTTGGCGGTTGCCTCGATGTAGTCAATGGCTCTGCAAATTCTGTCCAAAGAGGAGTAAGCACCAATAGTGGCATCCGTGGTGGACATATCGTTATCGATAGAACCAACTGTACCACAGATGTTCAAGTGCTTATATCTGGCGAAAACTTCAGCAGTTATCTTGCCGGTACCCTTCAACTCTTGCAAGAGCGAAGGCCATTCGGATCTAAACAAGTCAGCACCAGTCAAAGACCCATCACCACCGCAAACAATCAAAGCGTCAACGCCGGCTTCGATCAAATGCAAGGCACCTAGCAATCTTCCGGGACGCTCTCTGAATTCCATACAACGAGCGGTACCGATGTTGGTACCACCTTCGCTTGACCAGCCACGGACATCTTCCCACGAGAATTGCTTGATGTACTCAGGACCTCCGCGGACTAGACCTTCATAACCTTCCATGACGACGTAAGCACGGCATCCTTTGGCGATAGCAGTACGCACGATAGCGCGCACATTGGCGTTCATACCTGGAGCATCACCACCAGAGGTCATGACAGCGATGGCCTTCTGCTTCAACGCGGAATCGGCGTCGCCGCCCGTTACGCCGGTGGAAAGAGAGATTGATTTCTCGTCGGTGGAGTCTAGTCCGACAGTTGACTGAGCAGAAGAGGGTAGGTTGGATGTGAAAGTGCCTGCAGACAATGGGGGCGCGGTGGGTCTTGCGCTAACGGCATTTTTAGTTTTGGTAACACCTACCACGTTACCGGCTGGGTCCACAGCGTACACCTCCATTGGGAAAAGATCCGTAGGATAGGCCTGTACGTTGTCGAATTTTGCGTCCAAAGAAGCTCTGCAGCTTGCTGCATCTGCAGACTTGAAAACAAAAGAATCTGAAACCTGGGATCTCCAGTCACAGGTGTCGCGTTCACTGGCGAGCTTCTTTATCCGGGCATCACTTTCTGCCTGTTTGTTGGCGTCTTCGCGAAGCACAATGGACACACTTATGCTTGAGTTGCGCAAAACTGTGGACTGAGCGTTCACGCTCTCGGGTTCCAAGTGCAAAAATTGGGAATAAAACTCAATACATGTTTGGTAGCTTTTTGGCGAGTGAGCGGTAACAGTACACTGCGATGTACCGTTGACCAGGGGTATATCGGCAGTCATCTTCAAAGGTCTTTTGACGGATTTTGGAGAAAACGGTTTGTAGAAGAATTGGATCACGTCAAGAAGGAGCCTTTTTGAATTTTGGGCACAATATAAACCACCTTCTCTTTCCGCCCTCCCTTCAATCTTTCCTTTATAAAAAAAGATCAACCACGGATGCAATGAGGTGATAAAAGCATGATTCGTTTGCCCTCGCTACTTTTGAGTTAGCTCTCCCTCTTCCATTGCGCGCATTGCGTAGGTCGCGCAGGTGATTTTTTTCCCTTCGTCGCTCCTGTCAGTAGGTGCTAGCTTCCACTACGTCTTCAGCTTCCTGTCGACACGAAGCAAAATGGCAGTGCGTGTTAAAAGCTGCTGCATGAAAAAAAAGACGCTAAAGACGGGCCCGAGGGACGACGCGAGAAGCTCTCCCAAAGCGGAAATGTGTGTTGTCCTGGTGTTAGGGCCTAATGAGGAGGGCATCTGGCGAAGGATCACCTGAGACCGGGAGAGAGATACAGGTAGGATGGCTATGAGCAGCAACGACGAAAAGAAGGTCACACACCAACGCCCTGCCGTGAGAATATGAAGAAACTCATGGTTCGTTGGGTCGATCAGAGAGAGAGAGAGAGAGAGGCTCTGGAATGAATCAAATCCGTGTTTGGTGATATAAGTGATGACGTAACCCATAATTAACCACGTGCTTTTTTACTATTGGGAATCCCTTTATACGACTAAGGTGGGTTTTTTGTGTCATGTGCGTGTGCGTGTGCGTGTGGATCGTTTCTAACGCGTTGTTGACGCTTAGATCGCTTGCCATAAAGCATTCTAGCCATTGCAATGGACCAATACGGTTGACCAGGCTCTGCACAATATTGTTTCTTCTTCGGTCCTCGTCTCTAGCTCCATATTATCGAATTTTCACGTTTCTACGTCGCTCGGCGGCAAAGTTCGACATCGTCTGTTATCTCAATCTTTTTGGATCTTTGTCTCCGGGTTCCTAAACGCTCTTACAGTAATCTTTAGTATTTAGAGCCCTCGCTTTTGTTTCATTGAGTCCTTCAATAAGTTATTCGTTGTACACTTCTCGGCGGCAAAAGTGAAGTTCATGAGAACAAGTATGGTTTTCCCAGTCGCTGTTCTTATATAAACCAAAAGGTTTTGTCACGTGACTCGCGATTCAAAAATGACGACACATACAAAAGGTATCGAGATTGATATGAAAGCCTGCTTTTAAAGCGTTGCAGTATCTCAGTTTACTTATTGCGCAGTAGATTGGGGTCAAAAAGCCAGTTGCAGATGATCTCTTTTTTCCAAAGCGTCATGTTGAAAGATAGCACGTGATCTTTTTTTTGTATCAAAGACCCTAACTTGAACTATAATCGAGAGACGCTAATTTAGCTTTAAAGCTCTCTACAATTTGAATTAGGATTACTGAGCTACACTTACACTTCTCGTTTGAGCCTGTATGAACCAACTTGAATCCCAAAATAATTGGCAGTGTCACTATCTACGAAACAACATGACTTTCCATGCTAACAATGTCCCCGAAGCTCGAAGTACGCGGGTTGGAGCCAAGAAATCCGTTTCCTTCAATCAAACTCAATTCGCTTTCTAAGTTCCCTGTATACTTTACAATTGCTGTACTTTTTCTTCCTCTTTTCAAATGTCTCTAAGTATGTCAGAAACATTAAATTCGAGAAGCTGCCAGTTGATCCAAAAGGACAGACATGATCCAAAAGTCTCGTCGCCAATGAAATTGTTCGGAGAGCGCGGGCAGCTGTTGAAAGACAACTTGTGATATCCGAGCTTCAATGGAAGCTCATAGCTTTGGAAACCATATATTATCTACTTAACCTAAAACTCGACTCTCCAAAATACCTTATTTTAAAATCAAACTTCTAACCTCCGTGGCTACTAAATGGAACGCCTGTTGGTTCTTTAATAAGAAAAACCTTTTTCTCATAAAACTTTTGTGAACGTTTGCGAGTATTCAACCAATTATGTTACTCGGCAGACCGGCTTCGACCTTGACGCGCGGGTCCACATTGTCCACGCCGTTTTGTTTCTCAGACGATTTCTGAACATCTTCCAGGCTCAGTAACGTGTTGCCGTTGATTATAAGAGGCAAGTTATTGATGGTACCAGTAGCTTGATCTGGTACGAGACCCTGTCTGTTGGTAATTTCAGGATCTTGCTGGTCTTGTCCTTGAGCATGATGATACCCATCTGAAGAGCCCGCGGCCATTGAGGGGCGTCTGGTAAATTCGTAATCGGAGTTGTCCCCATCTGGGTTTTCGAGTCTCCTTCTTTCCTCTTCCTCACGGATCGGATTGCCGCCTCCACGTTGCACGTATTGAGTCTGTAATAAAACCTGCTCTATATGACTGCAGAGCGTTAGTGATGATTTCATGTCATCTTGCAACAAAGCTTGTTTGAGCATGCCTACCAGAGATGAGTTTATAGTATTCTTCGAAATACCGCATAATTTGTCCATGCACTGCCCCAAGTCGTCGTACTCCGTTTCGTAGAACTTTAGGTCGCCCTCGACCTTCTTGATGTACTGCTTCTTGCGCTTGCGGAACTTGGAAGCGGCCACTCTGTTTCTCTCCAGAAACTCTTTGCGTTTACGATCTTGCTCATCCTTGGCTCTAGAAAAAGATGTGTCAATGCTGGTTTTAGGCAGTTTAGAGTTGCTTCTATTCTTTTGCCTTTTGGTGGGAGGTTCTTTGCTGAGGGGTGGACTCACTGAAGTTGCACCTATGGACTCAGTGGGAACAGCCGTATTACCAGTTGAAGAGATTCTGGTCATATTTGTGCTTGATTGAGAATCAGAACTTGCACGACCAGACGGAACCGATGAAGAGGTCTTTTTGTTGCTGCCTGAGGGTATAACGCAAAGGGAATTGGAAGATGTCGATGAATTCGAGTTTACAGCGGTCGAGTTGCCAGACAAATGACTTGAAAGTGGCCCCCAATGAGACGGCTGCATGGCTATTTGTGGTGAAAATCTCTGCTGTTGCGGCTGTTGCGGCTGGGGCGGCGGTTGCTGTTGTGGCTGCTGTTGCAAGCTTATACCCAAAAGCGAGGAAAGACCGGGAGTAAACTGTTCGGCTGGCAGAGATAAAGGTGGTACGATATTGGCCGGGGATTGAAGGGACGGTGACGGGTGTGGCGGTAATTTCCCTTGATTCTGTGCATGAATATTAGCTTGAGCTTGAAGCTGTGAGTGTATTGGATCTGTCGCCGAGATATTTCCAGGAGTCAAACCCGGACGCATGCCTGAGGAGTTGGGCGTGAGTCCCGTTTTCGAAAGATTGAGGAAAAAACCAGGCGTTGTTGTGCCTGGAGGCATGAGGTTCTGTGGAAGAGGGGAGAAATGTGAGTTTTGAGCTGGGGGCAGCTGGTAATGCTGATGGGTCTGGTTCGAAAGCATATGAGAAGAGCCTGGCGACCTAGTATGTTGCTGACCAATCATCGACGACGACGATCGCGCAGGGTCGCTTAGCAACAGTGGCGGAAGCCTTGTTGAGAGCTCGGCTGGCTTGCCATGATCCATATGAAGCTCTGGTTTGGACGATGCGGGGTTGACAGCAGTTGTAGTTGTGTGGTCAAAATTGTGTCCGTGAGAAGCAACATTTGGATGTGCCGACGTGCTCGACGTTTGAGCAGACTGAGGATACTCCAGCGTGGACTTGGAAGGAGGGAAAGCGTGAAGCACGCCTGTATTCATCGATCCAGTCATATTTTGCTCGTCAGCGGGGCGAGCGCCTGTTTGCTCCGGGTTGTGATTTTTCGACGAATGAGCTTTCTTGGTGGTCGCAAAACTTTGCTCAAACGGATTTGGCTCGAGATCAAACGATGAGACCATGTTTGCTGGAATACCAGCATGGTTTGTGCCATCAGGATGTCCTCCTGACTTGTTGGTCATTGCTATTTCCATTTGACTAACTCGAAAGAATCAAGTGGAGCAAAAAAAGACTCCGAACTGGAAAAGGCGAGCGAGTGGTATGAAAATGCGGCCTAGATCAGCACAGTACTCGCACGCGATCCTGTTCCCAAGATCAGCGGCTAACGCTGTTGTGCTTTGCGAATTTTCACTCTTGCCTGTGTCTATCCTGTCCAAATATACCGGTATGGTAAAATTGGTCAAAACTTCACCAAAATTGCCGGGGAAAAAGAGTTTAGAGAAAATCAGATGTTTGTTGACACAGTTGCGAGTCGAAAGGATGTCAAATTCAAGTGAATACGTCTGTTCCAACACTATTCTTTTGATCTATTTTTGAAAACATATAGATCTTACTTATAATCTACCCGATTTTTACTTTTTCACTAATATTCATATGGGTCAGGAACGTTAAAATCGACTTCTCGAGATGTGATAGAAACAGAGAGTTTTATCAGCAGCTTTAGGGATTTCATAAAGCACTTAAATAGCTTACTTTTAACAGTAAATTTTCAGGATTATTTTCCAGTTTTTGCGGATCGATTTGAACAAGATTTCGTCACACAGTGGTCACTTCTAACTTTTAAAATGTTAGTTTGCAGATTTTTCAGAAAAACAGCGCTGTATGAGGCTTTCAAGGCCATTTTGGATAGTTCATCAAGGGAAGAGCCGAGTGGGTTTTTAATGTGGCAATTTGAGCTCGATTGGCCTAAGTATCGATCATGTAAACGGCGTTACCAATATGTTGATGACAGATGGCAGGTGACAGAATAGTACATGGTGATATGCTTCTGGAAGCAGATGCGGCAGGTTTGCAATGTGAAGGGTTTGATGATCAAGCAGTCATTTGAGAAGCTGTAGAGCTTGTGTCTTGAGACTATTTTTGAAGCAGTGCGGTTTTGAGTAGACGGCAGTACGACCTTTCACCTGAAGAGGTTCGTTAATGCTTTTATTGAAGACAAAATGTTGAGTTTGAGCTTTACGGTATGAATTGAATGTTCTGAATCATTGTTAACAGTATCGATACTATATTGCTAAGGGGCCGGACGGTAGCGGACGGGTGTGACGGTCCCAAACTTACCTGGACCCGTTCGTTCAGTATTGAATGTTATCATTCTGTACTAAATTGGCATCTGGCACTAGCCTATATACACAGGTTTGGCCGAGCTACATTCTTCCATTCAACATGGACCATCTTCCTTTCAACAAGCCCGGGCGTGTCGGTAGGGGAAACATTGCATCCCCTGGGATGATGTTTGCCTGTTGAAAAGAAACGGGGTCGCACCGGCATGTCTTTTCATTTAAATGCACACTTTATCTCTACAGTCGCTCCCGCCGCTTAAGGTGTCCGTTTCATTAGCTGAGCAAAATAGCATTGTACTTCGTTTCAAGTCACAATGAAACCTGGGTGCCAATTGGATTTCTTGAGATCCAGCTTTAAGCAAACAACTACTCTTGCGTTTTTTTGTCCAGTATATATTCTGGCACAATATGCATGAAGCGCAGCTCTGCATCTTTTTTTGGTCTTCTTCATATTCGTTCGTCGGCTGAATGTTTCAGCCTTTTCGCCTGGCTGTTCTGACATCTCTTTACTCTTGACAGCACGTTCCCGATGGCTTTAAGTAGCTTACTCATCTGCACGATTGCTTGCCTCCATCTTAGCTTTCTGCATCAACTGCTCGTTCTTTCTCGAGTGTTTCTTGGATAGATAGATCGCTGTTTTCTACCCCCAGCTTCTTTAACTCACTTGAAACCCTTTGCAGCTCCATGACGTTGGCTTCCTTTATTTGTGCGCACTCTTCAAGTGTTGCATTCACTGTTGAGTGAAAAGTTAGTTTCTAATGGCAAGAGGGAACGAAAAAACGCACGGGAAAAAGTATATACATACATTTCAACTGCAGGTGATCAATCAAAGCTTTCTTAATGCTAGATCTATCCTTTTCACTGAGCATTGACACTGTTGTATGCTGCAGGCTTCTCGCCTGTTCTCACAGGTATCTACAATAACAGTACTTTAATTAAAAGATCATCAGTCCCGTGATCTAGAAGCAGTTGACTTGGGCTAAATTTAAGTCATGTGACCGAGGCTAGATACAGACATGCGCAATGAGTAACAAAAATTAGAAATTCCCAACAGGTAACCCGTCACATGACGTCTAAACTACTCATGAGTATATACCTCTTTACGAATTCAATTTTTGAGTAACTCGTCATGTAGTACGCTCATGACCTGTTGCTTACTCGGGAGTTTTGGTGCACAATATATGTTTACCACACTGAGATAATGCAATTGGTAACATCCAGGAAGCCGAGTAACAATCACAGCGACAAGCAATTACGAAGCGTCTTGTTGTGTTTTATTTACATGAAGGTGATCCGGAAGAGTCATCGAAAGCTTCTTTTGAAGTACTAAACATGGAATTTTAACCTTCAGGACTTTACGCGTCGCGCGTACAGTTTTAGCCGATTTATGTAATAACGCGTAAAGATAAAAAATTATCAAACTATATAAGACCGTTGATATTCTTCTGGAACCCCAGGTGCAAGTAGTCTCACCTCCTAGTGGTATAAGTTTCATACTGTTGGCGAAACACTGAAATGTTGGAAGAGAATATATGCGTAATAGAGCAGACTATGGCAAACCAAGCCGATCGGGCCTCTCAGCGGCCACAGATAGCCGAAACAAGTACAAATGTGGGCGAGGAAGACGAAAATGGAGGAGCTGCAGATGTCACCAGGACCACCACGAAAAGAGCGAAAATAAATCAAGGATGGATGGTGAAGTCTTCCTTGTTGAAATACTTTGATGTAAAGTTCAAAGACGGCAAGAAAATCGCCAATTGTAGACATTGCGGAAAATGTTACAAAGAAGGGGAGTCCACTGGAAACTTGAGCAAACATGTACGGGCTGTACACCCAGCAGCCTTTCGAGCCCACAATGGAAAGGTTGATAAAAATGTAGTGTTAGACTGCTTTATCAAAAAGAGAAAATCACTAAGCATCTCTCAATCAATATCTAATGAGTTCAAAAAAAACCCACATACTTTCAGGACTGCTTTGCTTGTTGCAGAGGGATTTTTGCCCCTGAATTTTGTCGAGCTCACAATGTGGAGCACGTTCAGCGACGACAATCAGTCAGTCGCTCCTGTTCGATCGAGGGCAAAAATATTTTGTCAATATTTATGGAGCTGTTGGAAAAGCATAAGCTTGCAGACAAAATAGCAACGCTGACCATGGACAACGCCAGTAACAATGTCTCAATGTACCAGTCGTTCATTTTTTCGCTTTTCAATGACAAGAAGCCTTTGGCAGGCCGTCTCCTAGGTAAGACCCGCTATGTTCGATGCGCAAGCCATGTTCTGAATTTGCATTTCAAGACGATAGTTTTGGAATTGTTTAAAAACGCTGATTTCGCAGCAGCTTTACATCGAGTCAAGACGCTGGCAAAGACCATGAGACGTAATACTCGAATCTGCGGTAGTTTGAGAAGTGCTAATATACCATTCATTCCGCTTGAAGCTCCCACCCGGTGGATGTACACCTGGCGTCAACTGAATTCATTTCTTGAAAATTATGCCAGATACAGATGTGGTTCGAGAAGCATGAGGAGAACGGTGATTCGGATATCATCTATATGCTTCGTGAATACATCTATTATGACGATCGAACTCTAAACATGCTAAATTATTTTGTTCAAAGCCTCCAATTCTTCAACGACTTTTCAATGAAGCTTCAAAATGAATCTTACAATCATCTTTCGAACGGAGTTCCCTTTTACTACTTGGTGGACAGTTTTTACTCTTATTGCGAAGGTGCTTTGAAAGGCCACGAGATCCGCAAAAACCGGTCCGGTCATGATTTCTCATTTCTGAATGGAGCCGCCGATCTCGAGCTTGGCGATAAACAACTAATTTTGAACGCTATCTTAGCTTCACGAAAGAGCCATCAAAAATATCTGACTTTGGTACGGCAGGACCCAATTTACTATGCGGCAATGATACTTGATCCAGGTGCTAAGACAGGGGCCTTATACAGAGTGATGTCAAAGGAGGAAGCCGACCAAAAATTGAGAGAGACTGGCCACTTCATTCAAAGCTATTTCAAGGAGTTCGACGATTCTGTTGATTCGCCATCCTTAACGCCTGTCGACACGGAGGCTGCACGTGGAACAGGAGATTTCATTTGCGATAGAGTTGACTTTCAGGGCACAGATGACCGCTCGCAGCTTTCGACTAATGCTGATACGCTAGTTCCAGAAGATGATGACTTTATGGAAGAATTCTATGCTTATCTGCGAGAGCCTCTTCTGAAAAATAGGTCGAAGGAAACAGCTGTTGCTTGGTGGTATGAGCATCGATACAGGTTTCCGAGACTCTTCCCTCTTGCAGTATCGTTGTTTTACACAAAGCTCAGCTCATGCGAAGTGGAAAGAGTGTTTTCTTTGGCATCGCGGGTAATGAGAAAGGATAGAACGCGACTTTCATCTAGAAACTTCAATTCATTGATGCTGCTGCGAGATAGATTTTCCCAGTTTGGCCTTTACAAACGCGGACCTTCCGGTGTTCGTGATGTTTGCAACGAGAAGTATGACATATACGAAGAGGATGAAGGCCTATCAGATCCATTCGAACTTTACGCTGCTTCTGATGATACTATGTGCGGAAGCGACCCAGATCTAACTGGAGAGGAATCGGAATTTGAGGCAGGTGATTTAAATGAAGAAGATTTGAGTGTAGCTGAGCCAAATAGTACATAGCACAGATTAGAATTATAACACTAGCCGCCCAACACCGAATCACTATACACGTTATAAAACACGAGTTACTCATTTCGTACATAGTCACTTACCCATTGCTTACTCAAGTTTTGTATGTGAGTGAGTAAAATTCGTTATCGATTACTTACCCACAGTTACCGGGTATTCGCCACTAGTTACTCGAGTAACCCATTGCGCATGTTTGGGCTAGATACACCGATGACAGCCCGATAAATAATGTAGATGATGTTTGTACAGCTAGTACGATGTCTTTCTTTTGCTTGTGTGCTACGATACCAAGATTCCAACAATCGAGAGTTGATTTTGCGTTTTTTGCGGAGCATTCCATATCACTTATCACTTTACCGTCGCCGTGGGAAGTATGAGAACTCAACAGGGAAAGTGTTTAACGACTCTTCATGGTCACTTTGCGCTATTCATAAGCAAATTAAGCAACGGACCTGGTCAACCCAATTCATTCTTGTAACTCTTTAAACCTGCTTTGTATACCCATTTTTTTTTGCTTTCGTCCAGCGTGAATCTCACTCACTGTGGAATATTACATGAGAAATTCAGAGTTTTATCCATACGCTAATAACCAACAGCTAGTTCCTTCTCTTCTGATAAGCTCAATTCTCCTAAATTGATGCCCGTTGGCCTGTTCGACGATAAAATGGTTTCCAGAAGTCCCAGATCTTGCTAGATTTCATGAATATCAAAATTCTAATTTGAATGGGATTGATCCTTGCCGCTCGACACCGTTGCACAACAGCACCGTCGTCATTGTCTGTTTCCTCATTCACTGACATCTTGAAGATATCTTCATCATTATCGACGATAGAGCTTCAGAATATATAATGGTGGCAAAAGGTTAACCAAGTATCGTCAAGGCCAGATCAAACAGGACCACATGAAACTAACCTGAACGCGTTTCCACCACTATTATAATCGTTTAGGTAGAACACAAGATGGTTTTAGAGGCGACCGTGCTGATAGTGGATAATTCTGAGTATTCCAGAAATGGAGATTTCCCTAGAACGCGATTTGAAGCGCAAATTGATGCAGTAGAGTTTTTGTTTCAGGCCAAACGTAATAGTAATCCTGAGAACTCCGTGGGGCTGATCTCATCCGCGGGCAACAACCCACAGGTTCTATCTACTTTCACGCCCGAATTCGGTAAAATTCTCGCCGGTTTGCACGAAACTACCATAGGAGGAGAAACAAGGTTAAGCACAGCAATTCAGATTGCGGCTTTAACATTGAAACACCGTCAGAATAAAGTTCAACATCAGCGTATTATAGCGTTCGTGTGCAGTCCACTGCAAGAAGATAGAGAAGAACTTATGAGATTGGCGAAAAAACTGAAAAAGAACAAGATCGCTGTGGATGTAGTCAATTTTGGCGAAATCGAAAGTAACACGGCCATTTTGGACGAATTCATTCAAACTGTCAACAATCCACAAGAAGAAGGCAGTCATATTGCCACCATTTCGCCGGGACCTAGACTCTTATATGAACACATCGCTGCTTCCAGTATAGTGCTCGAAGAAGGAGCTGAACCAGGTTTTGGCGGCATGGGAGGCGCAGGAATGGGCGGAGGTCAAGATTTCATGGACTTTGGTGTAGATCCCTCCATGGATCCGGAGCTTGCACTCGCGTTGCGTTTATCTATGGAAGAAGAACAAACAAGACAGCAGAGGCTAAGACAGGAAGAAGGAAACGACACGAAAAACGAGAGTTCTTCCACTCAATGAAATTAGTAACTTGGAAAGATGTTTATGTCAACGACTCTGTCACTGCGTATGCTGCTACTACACGCCTTTACCGGATCTGCAATGTTCATTGCACATTGTGATGCACATTGTGATGCACATTATTCCATAAAGACAACGCAAGACTCATCATCCTATGTTGAGAGGTCAGTGATTTTGATAACACTTGACAAATGCACCACCGTTGACATTTCAAATATAGGCGAATTTTGGTAGAAAAGTTTGATCTGGAGTGCTTTGAAAACTCAGGAAATTTATGCTGGTAGCCTGGTCTAGAGCATTGGTCTTGCCTCCTACTCTGGACTCAAGATCAGCATCCAGCGACATTGTTTCAATCTTTGAAAACGCAATGGCCTGAAAATGCTATCTACACGAAACCTCAAGATCTGCCCGGCAGCTCTAACGAACAGAAAAACTTTGAGATATTTAGTCAACGCTTAACTGCAGCTGCAACTAGGTGTCCAATCTCCTATCGTGTGAAGACAAAAGTGTGTCTCGATGATATGGAAAGCCCATGGTCACGTTATTAAATATATAATGTTAATTCAGGACATGGAAATAATGCATCTCAAAAAGTATAGCCCTCGCAAGTACGTTTAACAGCTCACGAAGACCAGGCTTCTTGCGAGGCCCGCATTTATGCCTCAAAATGATTCTGGAAGCCAAAAATCTTCTGCCGGGGACCCTTCCGGCTCGTTACAGGGCTCATTAGCCGATAAATACGACCGTTTTAGCTCATCCAACATGCATCTCGGCAAATTGAGCTCGAAGATGAACATCGAAAATAACACGCTGACAATAGGAGGATCTACTGGAGCCAGACGCTTGGGCAAGCCTAGACTCACGCTAAACTCAAATCTGGGGCGAAATGCGATATCTCAATTGAAGTCTGAAAAAGTTGAACCAGGCACACCTTTAAGTCCTGGCAACACTGAGACTAAAACCCCGGAGTTGGATGACATTTCAGGAATTTCGTTTACAGTCAACAGTAGGCCGAAACGGAACTTTCAAATGGAATTGGTGTTGCATGAGCCGAGATTTTCGGAGGAAACGATCATGTTCGATCTCGCGAGCATACCTGGAATAAAGGAAGGAGATCTAGCGGAGTTGAAAACCTATAGGGGCAAAAACAGTGCCAAGGGCAAGAAGATCTATTTTGTTGTCAAAGGTTTCGATAAAGACTTGCGGAAAAGATACAAGGACACTCAAATATCGATACTCTCAGGGCCTTTACAGCATTTACTGGGGTTGCCTACAAGGTCCAAAGTTTGGATAAAAGCGAAAAGTAAGGAAGATTGCCAGGCGGATCTAGTTGAGCTTCATGTAAGGGATTGTTTGGTGCACCGTGGTGATATGTGGATATTTTCGTCAGAGCTGGTCGGAAGCTGTGTCTACGCCGAGCAGAAGCTTACTTTCGTGGACAGCATCAGAGCGACCGTGAAGCAAATATATCGTAATGGGAAAAAAGTGCTTTCGGGTTACATCGGTGACGAAACAAAGATCGTTTATCGATCTGAATCAGCACGCTTGATTTTCCTTGTTCAAATAACAGACGAAATGTGGCATTTCGAGGAAAATGGTGACATTTTTTTTTACAAAGTGGTAAATGCCTTGTTTCCAACTATTTTTAAAAAGTGGAGAAACATTGGCACTCACCACACAATTACCATTGTCTTTTCTGCTTCACTGGATCTATCAGATGTCCCATTTACTGACGTCCCGGATGGTGAGCGGCGCCCCAATGACGTCAAGGACTACTATCGTATTGTTGTCGATCAAGTAAACATTGTCCACTGGACAGAAATAATGAAAACATTGAGGCGGGAGTTTTTCAAAATCGCCAGAGATCTCAAAACATTCAAGAGAGCGGACGGAGTTTCGATGTTGAGAGGAAGGTTCTCTCCAGCGCCAAAATCAAACATTCTGGAGACCATTTGCATGGCGACTACGTTTTTAACAAATCCATTCCGCCAACCAGACCTCAGAAAAACAGGTGCTCATGTCATAATCATAAGTCCGGGGTCATGCATATATGACGTTGACTTCGGACTACTTAAGGCCACAAGTAAAAAAATCCAATCAATAGAGTTGTCTCTTGATGTCATTTGCTTGGGAAGGCCACCCTTACATGTCGTCCCACTTCTGAGATATCGAGATAATGACAATAATCTACGATTTTGTGCTCCGTCCTGGATCAATGTGTCATTTTGGCGCTATTCGTCTCATTCCAATGACTCTTGGTATCCGAGATGTAAGATGCACGACCTTCAGATGATGGGGCTAACAGAAACGGAGATGAATGAAGAGATAGCCATTGACTACATGAACTCACCGGACAATGTCGTTTCGATCACTGAGCTAATGAAGCAATACGACTATCAGGCTTTCACGGCTCATAAAGATGTTCAAGAGGAACTCAAAACTTCGTTGACGTCAGAAATCACCGCAGAAAAACGTCGTTCGAAGCCTCCGAGACTTTCGAAGATGTCATCCAAGACTACACTTGCTTGGAATCCTCCGAAATCAGCTTCGCCCCTGGTGGAGCCCACGGCCCATTTACAAGTGTTTGGTGATCTCGCGCAGACATTACACGCAGCGCCTTCGGTGAGCATTCATAGTAATCAAGTGAACTATCACGATCTTGACAACAAGAATGATAATCGTTCGCGAGCCGTCAATCAGCTCAAAAGTGTAGCAAAAGGTGGAACTATTGCTCAACGCATTGCTTCAAGATTCCGTCCTGAACTCGATAATAAGTCAAGAAAGGAAACCAGCACCCCAACCACACGGGGTGAATTACCATCTTTACACAGCGGAAATGGGGGATATAATAACGAAGAGAATGAAATTAGCCTAAGTGCTGCCAGTCACTTACCCATTCTTAGAAAAAACCTTTCCTCTTTACAGAGATCCGATCCTCGGAAAGGAATATTTGATCTAGGGTCCTCACCAGTTCAGTCCCTCTCGGGTTCTCCTTCGCGTCCACCCATTTCATTTTCGAATAAAGCCTTACAACGTTCCCACGTCGAGAGTTCACTGGCAACTCTTTACAGCTGGCTGCAGATTGAAAACCCTTCTAGACCCATGAGTTCGGAAAGAGCTGGTGCTCTCATTACGCCTCAGTACAGGGACGTTTACCCAAAGTATGTTCCAAAAAGATACACTAAGTGGAGATCGTTGACAACGCCAGCAGAATTGCCCGTCACCATATCGAGCTTCCCGGCTAAGACTGACTTTGAGCAGAACTTCACTTTCACAAATCACTCAGTAATTTTAAATCCCGATCAAACGGTGAAAAACCAGACAGCTTACGACCTGTTGAGAGACATGGTGTATGTGAGGCTTCTGGCAGGCTTCCAAATCTGCATTGGTTCTAGTGTGGAGAAGATAGAAACATCTAAAGGCAAAGAGAGTGACAATCGAAAAGTCACAAAATACTTCACACGAGACAACTACATGAACGTTAAGGTGTACATGATGTTTGCAGAAGAAATTCACAGATTGAGTTGTGACTATGATGGTACCATAGATGTGCAACGACATATTCGTAAAGACATTTTCAGCTCATCAAATGCTATACCGACCTACAATCCACAAATTAAAACACGGTATGAGAATTCCTACCGAGATACCATGACCGATCCATTGAAGTTAGAAAGAGAGAGGTATAACTGGAATCAGCTGGATCAAATGATGGCAGGCTACGAAGACTCAGTTATTGACAAAAACAAAAAGCAGTTTAGGTCGAAATTTGTCGTTCTACCATCCGATATTTCCTCGAATACTGTCTCTTCCACTATCAATGGCCGAGCTGAGGTGTTGAGTGCTGAAGAAATCAGGCTGGAAGGTTTGAGGCGTCTCATCAGTACGATATATCGATCAAGGTACAAACCTGCCGATGAAACCTCTGGCAATAGTTCTCGTAAGGAGGAAATAGCGCCCGAAATCCTGTTCTACACAGGCTCACTTTTCAATTTTATCGATGAGCAAACTGAACTTTTGAAGATGGCAGGGCCCACCAAAAGTGATAGCAATCATCTCAAGGCCAGTGAAACGCTGTCAAAAGGTATTGGTATCTCAGATCTTGCATACAAGATTCAATATGCAAAGAATCATTTGAAGTTGATAAACCGAAAATGGCACTGGAAAAAGCATCAAAACTGTTTCTCTGGTCTTGAATTAGTGAACTGGTTGATCGAGAATTTCTCTGATATCGACACTAGAGATGACGCTGTATCTTATGGACAGGATCTAATGAACCAGGGCTTATTTGTGCATGTCGAAAACAGACACGGTTTTCTGGATGGACACTATTTTTACCAGATAACGTCAAAATACGTTAAGAGTTCAGAATCCAAAACTGCTGACATAGATGATGAGACGTTGAACCAGGCCCCAGAATTTGGAATCGGATATAAGAAGAGTTCGGATAATGAGGATGGTTCTGGCGACCAAGAAGGCAAGACTAAAGCAATACCTGAAGGTGCTGCTGGACGAGAGAACGACACTGAGGGCAAAAAATCTGTTGTTCTTCTCAGTAATGTCATAACTGTGAATGCTGATATTGGAAGAAGATCTTACAAGCCGGAAATTTGCAAAGTTCATTACGATAGGGTTCATAATCCCGATCATTGCTTTCATATCAGATTAGAATGGCTGACAGCAACTCCCAAATTCATCGATGATCTTATCAACAGTTGGGCGAGACTCTGTAAGCGCTATGGTCTCAAATTGGTAGAAGTTCCGTGGAATGAGTTGTGTACTATTCCTTTATCCAATCCCTTTCACACTTTTGTGGACATAACGCTGGCTATCAATCCGTGGGAAGACCCGGACTTTAAAGACGCAAGCTTGATAGACGAGCGTCCGTACTACTACCATACCTACTTGCTGGAAAAAAACGGATTTTTCATTGACAATAGAGCGACCAATCTTCTGCAAAAAGGTGTCGCTGGTCATGAGGTTGTTTATTCTTGGGGGTTGCCGAAGTTTAAATATGCCCAGTACATTCACTGTACTGGAGCGTACATCGCAGAAATAAGGGAAAACGGGAATCTTTTCTTGGCGCCCAACAACAGGCATTTATCGAGGGTAAACGTCGACTCTGTGATGTTGAAGGCCAAGCAAATTCCAAGGTTTGTGCTTGACTCGCAAAAGATCATGTTGGCTTTCAAAAAAACTTGTTTGGACTACGATAGGTTGCATGAACTTTTTGCTGAAGCCAAGCAAGCATGGCAAGAGGAGCGCGAATTTGTATGAGCAATTGTGATTGACGGTTTTTGACTAACTATTTAATAACTATTACGAGCTCAAGATTTCTGGTTCTCCACATTAAGTGCTGTCTATCTATTCAAATGTTTCAAAGATGCTAGATTATGTGTACGTTTTAAAGAGAACTAAAGTCTTTGGGCGATTTTGAAGACATCAGCAAGAACACCAGCAGCTGTAACATCGGCACCAGCACCAGCACCTTGAACAATCAATGGGTTTGGATAACGATCAGTTTGAATAGAAACCACATTGTCGGAGCCCTTCAAAGAGGCGAAGGGGTGCGAAACATCGTACTTCTCAATTCCGACAGAGACCAAATTGTTGGGGAAATCCACTTTACCAACGAATCTCAAAACCTTATTCTCTGCTGCGGCCTCCTGCTTCAACTGATCCATCTCGTGGTCGTACTCAGGTAGCTTTGCCAGGTATTCATCGCCCGAGGAAACGGATTCCAATGGTTTAGGAATGAGCGAGTTAACGGGGAAAGAAGTTGGGGACTCGACCTTGAAGCCAGCAATTCTGGCCAAAATGGTGACTTTTCTGGCTACGTCAAGACCGTTGAGGTCATCTCTAGGGTCAGGTTCGGTGTATCCTAGTTCTTTGGCCTTCTTAACAATGTCTGAGAACTTTTGGTCAGAAGAACCAGTGCTGGAAAAGGTGTTCAAGATGAAAGAGAGACTTCCAGAGAAAATACCCTCGATTTTTTGAACTTTATCGCCGGTCTGAACGATATCGTTCAAAGGTCCAATAATTGGCAAACCAGCTCCAACGGTGGCTTCGTGGTAAACAAGGCCGGATGACTCGTTACCTTTGAAAATTTCGTTCCACAAAGAAAGGCCCGAAGAGAAAGCTTTTTTGTTTGGAGTAGCAATTGAAATGCCGTTTTGCAACAAATTAGGGTAGAAGTTGGCAATGGAGTCATTGGAAGTGTTGTCCACGAAAATGACAGGTTCTGGAGATTTTTTCAAAAACTGCAAAAGCTCGTCCAAAGACAAAGGAGCTTCTGTAGTTTTGGCAAGGTCGGATTCCCACGATTGCAAGCTCAATGGCTTGTAATCTTTCGAGATCAAGGCCTTTTTTGAAGTCGAAAGTAGAATCAAATTGTAAGAAATTTGAGATTTGACCGCGGCCAATTGCTTTAAAAAGCTCGATCCAACGACACCAGCGCCTGGAACACAGTATTTTCGGTTAGTAAAAGCTTGAGTTCAAGTCAAAAGTAGAGTTTCGAGACAGATCTGGGTCAAAAAAGATGGCCAGAAATTTCCCAACTTTCCATGATTAGAACATAAGACGAGTACTAAGTAATAATGGCACCGCCAACTTAGATTTGTTGGCTTTAAAGTTGATACGTACCGATGATTGCGATGTTCATAGTTTTAGAAGCCATTGTGATTGTGTTGATGACGATTGTGCTTCGAAGTTACGGGCCCTTGATCTAGTTCAAGAAGTTGTGAAGATTGATGAAATTGGAATTGTATAACGACTTATTATTGATGTGCGGGTAAAGGGTCTTTATCAAAGATTTTGAGACCCGAAAAAGTATTTAATTTGTGATCCGTTTGTGATCCGTTTGTGATCCGTTTGTTATTCTCGTTTGCGATCCGTTTGTAATATCCGTTTGTGATCCGTCTATGATCTGTCTGTGATCCATTTCTTGAATTTGAATACTTGGAAGACTTCCCTTGCGCATTGTCATTTCAAAAGGCCCTCAATGTACTAGTCTTCGAGCCAACTAGTGAGACCGTGCTGAATAAACAATTATCTTCTGTATTGCACACGTCAAATAGGCTTCAAAAGCTATATAAATGCACATCTGTGTTGAGGAGGTGTTGAAAAGTGAAAATCCGACTATGCACTTAATGCTGTCCCTGGCCACCCACTAGCGATCTGGACTGGTTTACACATATATACTTATAATTAACAATTGACTGTCCCGTAATCACGACAGCCCATTCGAGTTTCATGCCAGTCCAACGTACATGCTTGAACCACATATGATTGTTACGATAGTGCCTGCAGCTCAGGTAATCTTTTTTTCGACTAAAGCACTTATCTTATCGAATGCATCCTTCTTGCTCACCTTTTTCCGACTAGAGACGGTCTTGGACTTCGCATTGGATGCGTTGGTAGGTTCCGGGTGGCTCTCCACTGGTTTCGCTGGCGTAACCAAAATGGTTGTGAGATCTTTCTGATCCACCTCTGTTTTCTGCGAAACAAAAGGCTGATAAATGTAAGTGAAATAGAGAGCCATGCAGATCCCGTCGTATCCGTTATTTCCCTTCTTAAGATGCACAGCATGGGCCAATGTTGTGAGAAAATCTGGGTCATATTGGGCTTGGTCAAAAGTTTGAAAAATCTCGTCGCTGTGTTTGATAAATTGAGCGTAGTTCAGGGCAGGAAGCAGTTTGTCCAGAGCCTGCTTTTCGTTCACATCAAATTTGCGCTGAACAGCCTGAGAGAAAAGCCGCAGAGCCCGTTCACTTGCCAATCCAACGTTGACCATGCCCGCTCCGAACTTTTTTAGTTTTTTAGCGACCAGTGCAATACTGGAGTAATCATGACCACAGAACAGTAGATCCAGGTAGAACATCACGTATTGGTACGTGTATATGAAGTGCTTTCCGGGACGTTCGAATTCTGGCTTCCAAATATTAACCAAACTTTTGTTTGAGCTTTTCACAAAGATAATCTCGTGCATCTCTGTAATAGCACCGTTCAGATCACCGAATTGGTCGAACAAAATCCTCGCGATACGATATTTGGGGCGATGGTGCCATTTCATCTTGTCCAAGGCTACCAAGGCTCGCAGCAAATCCAAAACTTTCTCATAGAAACTTTGTGCTGCGTCATCTGTCGCTCCAAGTTCCCAAAAACTGGTTTCCTTCTTGAAGACATTGTTGTCTTTCCGCAAATGATCCAAAGCTTCTCGCGGCGTGATTATGCCTTTAACCACTAATTTGAAGCTCGACGTAATCAGAAAGTAGTGCGGCTCAAATATTATATCTTTGCTGTGGGAAATGTCTTGTGACAGGCTACAGGCTTCTAGAAGCACCTCAAGCCCTGTCGTTTTGAACTCTTGCATACACCTTTTAAAGATAATCTTCGCAAAATAGTAAGGATTTTTCCAATTGCATTGAGACCGCCGCAGTTCAAGCTGATGAGTTTCAATCTGAATCGCCTTAGATAGACCAACAAGAATGGCTTGTTCAACATTGTAGTCACTGACCGTTTGTGCAGTCGGGGAAGAGCGACTGCATACTTCACCGTCAAGTTTCAATTTGAGGGCAACAGGTGATTCCCACTCAAAACACGACTTCTCCATAGGCTTCAAAAATCCGTTTAATAGTTCTTCTGACAGAGTTTCGAGAAGTTCTTTCAAAATTTGATGGAAATCACGCTGCTCACTGTCAGTCATGCAATCGTGACTCTGTTGCATCGCCATTCCTAGAGCCATGAGGTAACACAATATCGATTTCCTTTGAACTTCGGTAGTGCCCTTCCTCTTTTCATGCGTCGCCAGTTTGTCTGAGGTCCATATAAGGTCATCCTCAACTCGGAAAGAATAACACTTACCGAGTAAAAACCAACTTTCGAAACGATTTGTCTTGTAAAGTATGTCATTCTTGAGTGTCGAAATAATAAAATCCAATTCGGATGGTCGCGCTTGCGTCGCCTTCTTCCGAGCTTTGTAAAGATTCATGGCTTGAATCGCCGCGACATAAAAAATGCCTGAATCAGCGACGCTTTGCAGTGAGTCGTTGGGCTTGATGAGTTCAATGGAGATATTTCCGCCATAAGCGGATCTGAATAAATCGGTTGTTATCATTGATCTCAAGTATTGATCCAAAAAGAAATCGTTACGAGATAATATGTGATTGCTAGAAAAGTCCACTTCGCCGATTACTTGAATTATGTTATCAAGTATCTGCTTCAAGTTTGTCTTATTCCCACAGGCAATCAACAAATTCCTTCCTTTATAGTTAGAGTCGATTAAAAATTTACCAGCAGCAACGGCGCTCTTTGGACTCATTTCCTTTCCCTTTGTATCGTGTTGCTTTACCGTGCTATTCTCGCCACTGACAACAAAATGGTATTGACACCACAGAACTTGCCTTATTTGTCTGAAGCCTTTTTCATCGCTCTGCTCGCACAAAATCTGTTCTGCGAAGTTGAGGTAGGATCCATTGGAAGCGTCACAGAACTTCAAGCCACCCATTAATTCGTGTGAAGCCTCGACTAGATCAATTAAACCACGTTGTGGCTTGGTCGCTTTCAGACTGCTATTCTCTAATATGTGACAGAAATAGATCGTCGATGTTATGAGATCCGTAAAAATGTTCTTCAGCTTCCCGGACGATTTCACAGCTTTGTGGAAAAACGATTTCAGCGCGGCATCCTTTTGACACAGACTTTCATAAAATACGATCGGATAAATAAGTCTCAGCCATTTCAAAATGATAAGAAGACCTGGTTTAATTTCAGTTTCATGCAGCCTTTTAGTCTTCAAAGATTCACTACTAAGATCCAAAACTTCTCTCGTGAAAGCACCCACACAGCTTATCGTCAGTAAAAGAGTTTGCTGTCGCTGTAGGTGTGATTGGGCTCTGTAGTTCGGACAGCAAACCTTTCCATATAATATGTTCAGGATTTTGAAGAAGATGGAAACTGCAAGGTTCATATCTCTACGACTGTAATAAGATATCAAAAGCCGCCACAGCTTCACTTTGAGAAGAAACGGGGAATTTCTTAAAAACGCTTCCATCGGATCCTCTTCCACAATCTCCGCGCTCATATTGTCTTCGGACACCAGTGCGTTCTTTATCAACTCCATCTGCTGCTCCGTAGCAGCGTTATTGTCCTGACTTGAAGCACTGATGTCGATTGACGTAATCTTTCGAACAATTCTCAGTCTGGATAGCTGACTCTGTACAGCCTTTAAATTAAGCTGCGGAATGGTGTCGTAATTGGAATATGGGACATTGACCGCCGGTGCGCACTCTTGTATCAGTGATTCTATCTCTTGCAGACTATCAATTAGCTGATCATCTGCAACACCGATTGTATACTGGAGAGAGCAAAACTTTGCCCACAGAAATCGAAAACGAGATCGCTCATCCTGAATGCATCCGTTTTGAAACAAAACAGTCCAAATGCCGATCTTTTTTTCCAGCTTATTCTTCTGGGTCTCGAGTTCATTAATTTTTTGACCCTGGAGCCTCTTGGCGTTAATTCCGCTGTATATTTTGCCCATCATATTCACAAGAATCTCGTAAACAGAAAGCCCAAGGGTGAACATTCTAGTATCGTCTCCACCCATCATGTAATATAAGTTACTTTCAACGCTCATAACGATCGACTCAACAGCTTTGAAAAGTAAAGGACTCCAAAAGGTGTCGATAATCAAACAACTTCCGTCAGGGCATGTGGTCAGCAAGACGTCTAGTAATCGAAGCCTCACTTTCTGAAAATGCTGGTCGTCGTTGTTCGTCTCATTAATAAACGCTTGTATCTGATCCACCGGTCGATCAGTTAGTGACTCAATCGGACAATTATCTCCAGACAAGACACTTGTTCTTATGAGAGCATTGAGCTGGAACGAGTCCTCGCCTTCGTTTTCCGCGTTCTTTGAATTTTTGGTATCGGTTTGATTCAAAAATTCGCTGTGTTTGTTAGTCCATAATCGTAGGCATTCGTAAAGATCAGACATGGCACAAAATTCAGGCGCCTCCTGATCGAGATCAGACGGACTCATTTTCTCCACGCTCAAATTGAAGGGAAATCCAAGAGTTGTAGCAATATCGTTGAGTAAACCAAAGAATTTTTCATGACCGTCGAGGGTTCGACTGTCTGCTACAACCGGAGGTTTCTCTTTGAAACGTTTGCTGGACCTTTGCGAAGGCTTATCACCTTCTTCCGGTTCTAGTGACCTTTTTTTTTCATTATGTTGATCATCACTTTCCGTTGTTACCGTTGTTTCCTCGCCACCTTTTTCCATGGCCCCATCGCCATTTGTCTCTTGTGGGGCAGCTTCTTTAGTATTTGTGATGCCTCGATCCCCTTCAAATGGTTGCGCGTCGCTTTCCGCTTCCTTGAAGACGAACTTGAAATGTTCCAGCGGCTCTTCTGCTTCGTTATATGGATCAGGGTTGCGACTGAAAAAGTTGGAAGACTTGTATTTGGGTAGACAAGATGTGACGACCTCCGCTACAGCCTCCCAACTAACTTCATTTATCTCCACACTCACTGCATTTGGCTGTTTCAAGCTTATGTTATCCTCCAGCCTCATCTTTTGTATTTGTGACAGAAAGGGAGGGAGTTGAGCAGGTTCATGAGGTTTGGAGGCTATCAATCGGTTCAATTGTGTCACGAAACCCGTTCGCAGTGTAGAGTCATCGCGTAGTTCACTGAGAAGCTGTACAAAGCTACGAATGAAGCCACGAATTTCCGGAAGAACAGAGGCGCGTCTTGTCAGTGCTGTGGTGAGCTCTGTGTTCCTGAGTAATTCATACTCAAGAATTAGTCGTTGCAGCTTTGCGCTTTTAAAGCTCATAAACCCTTCCAGCAGTAGTTTGGATACTGCAGAATCACAATCTCCATGTTGCAGTGCGTCCAGCAGATTTTCCACAATACGCAGCGTGTACTCCACTATATCGTGCGGCTCAAGAGTGCCGTATTTGTCCTGCAAAAATCGATAGTAGAATACTCCCCGGTTACGGTATGCAAGGTATCGGAGTGACTCCAGTATTGCGCTGCGATGTTTGTACTGACCCCACCTGTCGGGTTTTATAACATCAATGCTGAACAGCTCCTTGAATTTTTCTTCAGCCTGCTCGAACCTCTTCGCCTTCAAGTGCAGCAATGCACTTTGGTAGACCTTGAAGCTTTCTTCCACCTGCAGCTCACGGGAATGCTGCTCTGCCTCTTGAAGAGCTTCATCTGGGGTGAAATTGAGCGCTGTGAACAGAGACATGAAATGTCTAGCAAAGTAATGCCGTCCCCGAACGGTCTTTTAGTCGATGTCAAGTTATCGTGAATCCATGCCGATATGGTGTATGAGAAGATGAGTTGAATACATGGTGCACACTTAATGAGATGTTCGTTTTTGATGATGTCTCTTACAGACGCTGAAATGCACCAATTTTCGAAGTATGAAGGGGAAGACTACGTTTAATTGGAAGCCCAAAGCCATCAATAGAATAGCACTTATTTTAGTGACAGGTGGCTATCTTCAAAAGGAACAATTTTTTGATATCCATCGGGGGTCGTTGATGAACAAAGTTGGTCACGTGATCTCTGACGGGCCATTTATAAAGAAACGATGGTTTGCATGGCTAGAAGCCTTTAGAACACTTTTTGTAGTTTTTTCTTCATCTTTCGGTCGAATTCCAAATCCTTTGTAGTCCTTCTGCCATATTTTTTGACATGATTCATATTTTAAATAATACAATTTTGTGTGTTTTCCTGCGGTCCGAAAATAAACTAAATTACGAGGTACTTGCTTAAAACATTAAAAAGACGCCGAAAATACAACCAAAAATCCATCTGACAAGGATACAACTGGTAGATAAAATGTACTTTGACAACACCGCGATCTTTACACTTTAGAGAAGCTTTGACACGAAAGTCAATAACGATTTAAGTGCGGTCACGTTTTCTTATAAATGTGTCAAGCGATGACAATATGTAAATTAGTGACGAGAAAAAAATGCTTCTCATCACAGTACCCAGTCAAGCTTTTCTTTTGAATTATTGAAGATGCCCAAGAATCACCGTTCTAATTGAAAAATCAAATAGTCTAGCTATCATTCAGATGGAACCAGTAGATTAAAGAAAAAAAAGCTTAGTGCAATGAGCGGATCACGTGATCTGCTCGATGACAGCGACACACGACTTGATTCGAAAAAGGATCATCAGAAGATTTGTTTTATCCCTAGAAATCAGTATTCTTCTAACTCCTCTATTCCAATATTTCCACAAGACTAAGGCTGTATCGGCGAAAGCGCTCTATTCCCCTGTTTGAGCTATCATCGTCGATGGCTCGCGTCAGTTTCGATTAATATCGAAGACTATGGCGAATTCACAAAGAGCCGCATATAGCTTTTTTCAAATAGTATATTTCCGGATTATTTGAGCACCATAATGAACATTTAACTCTTTCAATTGGACCCCAGCAGCTCAAAAACTTTAAATTTTGATTAATTCAAAAATTAAAGTAGAGGTGTCTGATTCAATCTCCCGTTAACGTGGGATTCACATCATCCCAAAAAATGAAGGAATTCAAAAAAATGGGCTTAGTTTGAAGCAGGCGTTTTTTTTTTGCATTCGACGTATCGAGAAGAATCTATACAGATTGATTTCGATTCTTTTCTTCATACATCAACCCGACATTATAATCCTTAATATTCTCAACCAAAAGCTTATTACTCTCCACAAATCGGCCATTATAGCAGTCAGTCAGTCTCGATTCTATCGCATCAACAAACGAAACCGGCTTCACTTCTCAGCTCGATCTGTTCTTTCACGAAATCATGTGACACGCCAAAAGGTCATTCGCTATGCTAATATATGTAGCGAAGCCAGAAGCGATTGGAAGAAAGATGCTAACTCAACAAGCGATGAGGTACCTCGTGGAGCACCTCCCGCGTATCGATACCATCACAGTCATTGTTGAAAGCAATGGTTTGTGTAGCGCTCGAAATTTGAAATCTCAGAGTGTGGAAATAGTTGACGAAAACGGGTCATCTTGCAAATTAGAGTTACCTCATCGCATACAGATCAATAGTGGCAGAAAAGGGCTTCAGATCAGTGGTCCTGGTTGCCAAACACTGCGTCTCAGAGCTCTCAAAGGAGCGGACACTGAGAACATAAGCAATAACCGCTCTGTTAATGACGCCATGATGCTTTTACCTCAGAAGTGGATGCGTAGCGATCTCCAGGACAGCAGAAAATTTGAGATCCACTGCGCTGGTTGCCACTATTCTTTAATAAGTGATGAAGACTGCAGTAAGATTAGCGATTTACCCTCTGAATTTTGGACGGAACTCATGGATTACTGGCATTGCCATAAGCCAACTACCACCGATGATGCCAAGATCGACCGTTATTCAAGACTGCAACCGCTGGCGGATGAACTACTGGTGGGATCATCGCAATTTCAGGTGAGTGAAAAATGGGGTACCGGAAAACTGGATTTTGGTGGCGCTTATACTCGGTGCGCCAAATGTCATCGAATTTTGGGGTCTGCAACTAAAGATTCCAATTTGTACAGCATCAATAAGTGGACAGTACAGCTGGTGAAAAATGGTATCACTGACAATTTTTCATCCGAGCTGCACGTCGTGTCGACTCTGCTCAACAATCTAAATTGCAACGGGACCCGCATAGTGAATTTGAAAAGTCCTGACGGCGATTGCCATCTGTTGGTCTGGATTTTTGTAGTGAATGTCAATGTCACTATCAAAAACAATCAAATTATGACCAATTGCATTAAGATATATTACAAAACAGGATCTGAATCCGAGCAGCCATCTGCAGGCCCAAATCAGAATATAGATCAGGTATCAATTGATGGCCCTGTCCTCAAAGACTTGATTGAGAAGCTTGATTCCATCAACGGAGATTTGCCCAGTAATGCGCGAATGATGAACTCTTGGAAGTTGGGATACTTGAGTCCGATGTAGTTAGAGTCAAACTCATATGGCTCTACATGCTTCTTGAACATAAGGAACTACTTGTTTGCGACTTGCATTCGTGTTGAGCTGAGCGAAAAATGCACAATTCTCACAAGGCGCTTCGAGGACTTCGATAGATTGCAATTTCAATAATGCTGTTATGTTCTCAATGACTTTAGATGAAACCTCCATGCTTCGTTTTTCTTTGACATATAGAGCGATCTGCCGCTTGAATTGGGCCTTTGAGTCGGTCCAGCTCGTCAAGATCAACAGTAAATCCAAATTTCTTTCGTCCACAAACTTGGAACAGGCCTCTAAAAATTGCTGGTCAGGAAATTGTGCGTTAATCCAATTGAATGGTTTTACCACGGAGGCAAACCCACATTTTACAGTTCCTTTTGTTTTAGAGAAAACGAATTCTTTGTAGTCCTTTCGCAAGATATCTCGCAATGATAGTCCAGCAATATCGTCCTTGGCTTGGCGAAGTTGGCTAGAATAGACTTCAAAATCCACGTTTGGAAGCAATTCCTTGTAAGCCGCATGTGCTTCTTTATCAGGATCCTCTACTTTGTAGGCCATGTTAGTCGTGTCAATGAGTAAAGCTCCCAAACACAACGACAAGGCATCTGAGCCGCCAAATTTCTGTTCGCTACCGTTTTTCAAACTCTCGTTCCAAAAATTGAATACCAAAGACGAGCAGCTTCCAGCAGGCCGAATGATCCGAGGTCCACCATGGCGTTCTGAGATATCTTTGTGCAGCCCCAAGTCTTCGTGGTGATCGATGATTCCAACTACAGAATCCACCACTTTTTTTGCGAGGCTCTGTGAATCGTTATGGTCTACCAGCACTGCCTCTATCGGCCCTCGGAATCGTTTACGCATATCGTGCAGATCTTCGTGGAAATACAACAGATTGTGTGGGATATTGCGCTTTTTCAGGACCCAGACAATATCTCTACGCAATTCCAGATCGGCTTTTAGAATGTTGATCACAGGCACAATTTGGACGCCAGGGTTTTTTATATAGCTAAAATAGGCATACGTGATGGCCGAAACCACCGAGTCCAGATCGGCGCTTTCATTACCGCAAACGATCAGCAAACGTGAGGAGTTGAAGAGCTCTCCAGCTAAATAAGAGCTTTTCAGACACTTTAAAAATCCTAGCAAGCCTTCAGCCATAGTGTGATTGACGAGAGAGAAGAACGTCTCCTGGTTCTTAAGATTTCTTGATTCTATTTGAATCGAGTTGAACTGATATACTGATATGGAAGCTAATTTGAGATAATCAATTATTGAGTTTTAGACGTCACGTGACTCCGATATTGAGTTCACGTTTTGAGCTTCTCGAGTCATCAGTCTCCTACGTGACAACCCACAAAACCAGATTAACTGATAACTGATATTTTAAAAGCACTTGCAAAATTGCCGATATATAAATCACTGTTTGTGAAGCTTTTTTTTTTTTTTTTTTTTTTGGCATGAATACCCATGCATGTGTTGACTTTAGTGAGGCATTGAAGTATACCAAGTTACGCTACCTCATCAGAGCTTACAAACTTTGCAATATATCAACAAAAAACCTATGGAGTTGTGAAGATGTCAGGATAACAATATATCATGGTCCAAATCCAGTCACTTTGTACTAATGTGGCATCTATCATGAAAGAGCATCACCGTGTCATTTCAAGATCAGCGACAGAAAACATCTACAAACGAAGTAAGCACTTCTCATATCACGAATAGACCATTAGAGAACTTAGATCTTAACTTTTACACGAGAATTTTCTGGCTTTATTTCTGAAGTCCGGCTAAAAAGATTAACAATACCAGAGACGCTAAATTCCCATAATTCCTTGAAAAGGACAGTATCGGCGTATTCGCAGTTTTTGAAAAACATTCTCGAATCATAAAACGAGCCTTCGATTTTGAATTCCATCCATGGATCGCCAATGCTTTGGCTCGTGTTTTATTCGACGAATCATTCTAGAAATTCACATCACATGCGGTTATAATATCGATGAATATAATATAATCACATCTGTATATAATTCTAAGATGCTCAGATTACAGACCTGAACTAAAGCATAAAAGTAGACCACAGAAATGACCAAAGTCGTTCTTCGAGGCGACAAACAAATTCTAGAGCTTCAATTGGACGATTCATATTCTTACATAGATTTAGTCGACAAAGTAGATCTTTTTCCAGCAGATTATGGCGAAAATGAATACTTCCAGGAAAACGTCTGTATCATGGAAACCCATGAGGGAACTGCCATAGGGTTCATACTGAAATGTGTGGTAGATAAGATGAAAGAAATTGCGGGCGCAGAATTCGATTTCGTTTTCGTGCCAAGCAGTCGAAGTAAGAATCGGTCTTACAAATTCAGGTCTGAAGACTTCCAGGCCCGCAATGATCAATTGCATGCCTTAGCGACCAAATTAAGGTCTCAAACAGCCTTCGAGTGTCTTCTGGGCTGGAGAGACGAGTTTTACACTGTGTACTGCGAACAACGCAAACCTTACGTGCTCGTGGAAAGAGCTCTTTCCGGTTTGCTTGGCATTGTGACTTATGGGATCCACGTCAACGGGTTTGTACGGGACCCCGAAACCGGGGAAATCAAAATTTGGGTGCCGCGTAGGTCTGCTACGAAATCTACCTGGCCTTCCATGCTTGACAACGTTATTGCTGGCGGGCTTGGCTACCCGTATGGCATCTACGAAACTATGATTAAAGAGAGTCAAGAAGAAGCCAACTTGTCGAAAGATCTAGTCGAATCGCACATTAAATCCGTCGGTGCTGTATCCTATTTTTACTTTCAAAACGAGACTCCAAATGGGGTGCAAAAGTTCGATACAATTTCTTCGTTGATCACCGGTGAGGTAGAGTATCTTTTCGATCTCGAGTTACCGCTTGGAGTGACACCTCGGCCCAATGATGACGAGGTAGAAAGCTTCAAACTACTGTCCTTGCAAGAAACAATTGATGCTCTCAGAAGCGGACAGTTCAAACCCAATTGCGCTTTGGTAATGCTGGATTTTTTGATCAGACAAGGCTATATCCACTCCGAAAACGAGCCAAACTATCTGGAAATTATCTCCCGCATTCACCGGCGTCTGCCTTTTCCAACCCGGAATTAATGGTAATCAATGGTCATCAATATTGAAGAAGTCTTTCGAGTGCCTATATACATCTACTTACTTGGAGAAATGCAGCTTCATGTTGAAGAATTCCCTGCTTTTAACCTCGTCGACAGTCAAACTAACGTCACCATAAATAATGGGTGAGAAGAAGACAAATAGCCATACCAACGCCACAGTTAGCACCGTAACAAATAGGCAAAATGGAATAAAGCTTAGTTTGGGGTCTGATTCATGGGGGTTCGAAGATTCTTCCTCGTCCTTGGCAAGATCGATTGATTTGTTGTCTGTGAAGATAAACTCCCAGAGTGCTGCTGAAAACATGGAAGCGATCAAGTGCGCTGGCAAATAATGGTGCAAAAATTTCTGTCTTCCCATGAGGAAAAATGGCAAGTAGTGGCATAACCATCCGACAAACAAGAACGACAGCGGACCGTATAGCTTTTCTCTAGCCATTTTGTTCAACGGGAACAAACCACGGCGTCTCACCAAGAGATCAGCCGCCACAACACCGCAAAAAATAGCCAGCGCAACAACTTGAGACCACCAACCGACCAGATTTCCAATAAAGTAAATCTGCATACGGTCTTGGTCTTTGGTCCAGAATGACACTCCCGAAAGAGAGCCCGGCCAAGACTCAGGGCTTGATGCAAATGGGTGCTCAGAGGACAATTTGTTATTGTGCTCGAACATAAGTCTTTGCAATTCCGACCACTTTGAAAAGAAGGATAGGTGCTTGACAGGTTTAGGGATGTAGACTTTCCGGGCGTCGTCAATATTTATGATTGAGTCCATGTACCAAGAATTTTCTGGATCTGCGATTTTTTTGTTACCGTTTACCTCCTGCTGCTTGAATCCCCACTCTGGGAGCAAAACATCGTTGTGAGTCCAAAGAGCCACAGAGGTGTCTGTATGGACAATTCGGAATATTGACGCCTTTGTTTTCAATTGTTGTTTTTCGTCACCTTTGCTAGCAGATTGAAGACGGAACGTAGTCTCATGACTATTGTCACCTAGAGCTTGCTCCTCAGACACTGTTGTCACTTCTTCATTGGTAGGGTATAGCGGGGAAGCAACATCATGGGCTAGCAAATAGGTGCCGGTCACAATATGCTTGAAGCGAACAACATCGTCCAAATGAACAGGCTGACCTTCTCTTGATGCCAATTCCTTCGTGGGCAACACCTCCCACTGGTTGTTGACATCCTCGAAAGTGTAACCGGTGACTTGCTGGCCGTTCGAAGATACCCGACCATCTTCGTAGCGAAGAGGGTACTGCTCAGCATGCGAATGGAGGAGAGCGTTTGTATTCTTGTGCTTCATGGTGACAATATCGTAATAGTTTACCTGTCTGGCCTCTTTGGCCAATGGGGAATCCGTTAGAGTTTCCTGGAATTGAGGCGACATAAAGTCATCACCGGGACCAGATCCAGTCAAAATGGAAAAATGAACATAGAACCAAAACAGGTAGACCATAAAGGGAGCGAAAATCAGCCCATTGAGTCTTTGAGTAACATGTCTGGCGACAACTCTGAGTGGCAAACCAGCTCTAGCGTCGAGCAATTGCCACAAGTTGAATGCTACACCAACTCCAATGGCCGCGTACGTCATGACACCGATATACTTGGTGGACATCACGAACGACAAAGACAGTCCTGTTGCGTATAACCACCCGTACCATTGAGACGAGAAGGGCGCTAGCAATTGAGTTTTGTAGAAGCGCACATAACAGTAAAATGACATTGCCACGGCAATGATGAGTGTGGCATCCAGCAAAATCAAACGAGAATCGATAACGTGAGCGCAATCGACTGCAACAAGCATGGCCGCGAGAAAACAGGTAACGGCTCTGAAATTGAGCTCTTTTACAGTGTTGAAAACAATTGGCACTGTCAAGGTACCCAAAATTGCACTTAGAGATCTATAAGCGATGAATGGTGCAGGGTTCGAGTCGTAGCTCAAGCCAATGTCTTCGAACTTGAAGGCCCCGTTATAGCCCACAAGCCATCCGATGAAGGCGATCAACATCTTCGCAAAAGGTGGGTGAACGTCAAAGAAGAATGTTCTTTCCAGGTAATAAGACGCAAACTTGCCAAAATGAACCTCGTCAAAGACCACCTCGCGTGGGTACGGCAGCTCCTTAAACCTTACAATGAAGGCTATTAATGTGGCAGCCCATTGCAGCACTCTATAGGTCGATTCTTTGTCCGGAAGGCCTTTGAGAAGCCAGTTTTGGCCCAAAAACTCGTACAAAACTGGAGACTTCGATGCTGTTTTTCCCTCCTTGGAGGCAGCATCGGCCTTCTGATTCTTGACAGTTTTAGAACCAGCCATTATCGGTGAGGATACGGCTCTCTTTTGTGTGGTTTGGCGAGGGATTTGAACAGTTGTTTTTAGTCTGAGTTTACTTGGATGATCTTTGAATCTTTGAACAGGTAGCCTTTTTCCGAACAAGATCACGTTTTATCTAGTGGGGAGTGGATTATTGGATGCATGAGCGAGTGCAGAGATGGGTAGCTGTCCAAAAGCTAAGAGAACCACGCTTTCGAAGATAGTGAAGAGAGACCGTTTGGAGATGCTAAGCTGGCAAGACCATATTCATGTCTGCGCTCTATGACTTTATGACCATATCAAGGATGAAGCAACTGCAGTACAACGACGCGACAAGAACTAAAAGAAATATTATGTCAAAAACTCGAGCATTTGGAGACGCCAATGATCGAGTCGCTCTCCATCAGGGCAAAGGTGCACGATATGCATACACAGGCTTCATTTCCAGTCTTTCACTGCCAAATGAAACCACTCCTCTGTTTAATGCTGTGTCCTCCACTTAAACATCTAGTCGAGAATCTACTTGTCAAGTCGAAAAATATGTTTCAATACAGCTCTGGTAATTATAGCGATGAAAGTAGAGAGAAACATGCGATGTAAAGCCAGTCGAAAACAACCAACACCAATCACTGCACGGGAAAGCTCGGCAGCCAGAATTGGGTACTATTTGTTCAGCCTGGATCAATGCTTGTAAGACGAGTCTTCTCACTGGCTCCGAAAAGCTCGAGAAATGTTGCGACGGCCGTAAAGAGAGTCGTCAATTCAAGACCACCTGCGTCTTCCTCTGCCACCAATGTCGTTGCCAACCCTGTTGCTGCATCCAACGCCGAGAATTCAAATGTCGGAAACAAATCTGGAGGATACGGACAGCCTCTCAATCGCACGATCAAAGGGTACACATTAGAGACACCACAGACCAATGCAAGCATCGTCAACTCCCAACCACACTCGAGCTCTGAAGTCAACTGGGCTGTCTCGTTTCAGGGCCTGGGGTCCCGTCCATTTGACGACAATGTGCAGACAGAATTGAGCAAGCCACTTGCTCCAGAAGACATCGAGGTCAAGCCTGACGGCTTGGTGTACCTTCCAGAAATCAAGTACAGGCGTATTCTGAATAAGGCATTTGGTGCTGGTGGCTGGGGACTGGTACCAAGGTCGGAGACTATAGTCACTGACAAGCTAGTGACACGTGAATACGCACTTATCTGTCACGGGCAGCTCGTAAGCTTGGCCCGCGGAGAGCAGGACTACTTTGCTGAGTCGGGCATTCCCACTGCCACAGAAGGCTGTAAGAGTAATGCTCTGATGAGATGTTGTAAGGACCTGGGAATTGGGTCCGAGCTATGGGACCCCGTATTCATCAAACAATTCAAGAAAACTCATTGTGTGGACAAGTTTGTGGAGCATGTAACCACCAAGAAAAAGCGTAAGATATGGCTGCGTCACGACCGCGAAGTTGAATACCCTTATAGATAGCCGAATGTCAGAAAGCAAGAATTGAAGCCAATTTTTGGCCGTGTGCCCCCTGAGACATTGGGAAACTCAGTGACGATAGAATGCTACGATGAGCCAGGTGCCAGATAATATCAGTTCGTTAACCTGTAGAAGAGTCAAAAGTACATATGTGAATAGCCTACCTGAAAGTGTCGTGTGTAATTATCACGAACTACTAGAAACTGTAACTGATCACTTAACTTGACCTTTTGGGTCCTTTTATTCCCTCCATTCTAGCTATCCTTCTTAACTAAGCTATGTCTACTTCCTTGGTCTCAGACCCTCTTTTATATGTCAATCTGTCATCCCTTTTGTGTCATCTTAAATGTGACACAGCTTTTGTGATAGATCACAAAAGCTAATCGCTTACTGTTGACAGTGACAACTTCCTTTCAGCCTTATCTATTATTATTCATGTCAAGTTATTCCATGACAGAAAGCACCATGGTCTCTTCATCCCATATTTAAACAAAACATTGAATCATCTCAAGCATCTGTTCCGATAGTGTAGTGGTTATCACGTAACCTTCACACGGTTAAGGTCCTGGGTTCGACCCCCAGTCGGAACATTTATTTTTTGAAAAACTATCAAGTTCAATTCAAATATATTTGAACACTGACCCTGTGAATAACCCAAGAAACAAGTCTTCTGTTACCGAAGAGACCTTGCCTTAGGGTAGCAATTCCTTTGCTATACTATGTTCAGTGTGACGTTCACCAGCGTCCTTTTGGCGTTGATATGTTTTTGCAAGTGTAGAACACTGGTGAATCCGCAGCAAAGCGTTCTCTTAAATCCCAATTCACAGAACCCACCTACAAGAGAACTCGAAGTCGGGGAATTGAACTTTCTACATACAACTGATACGCATGGATGGTTGGGCTCGCATCTCAATCAAGTAAACTATGATGCTGATTGGGGCGACTTTGTAAGCTTCGCGTCACATTTCAGACAAAACAAGCTCGGAAGTTCCAAAGATCTCATTTTGATAGACACAGGGGACAAACATGACGGCAATGGACTTAGCGATGCTACAGCGGTCAATGGTGAGCTGTCTACGAAAATTTTCAATGAGCAAGATTACGATCTGCTCACTTTGGGAAATCACGAACTTTACACTGAGAATAACACAATTTTGGAGTATTATTCCACAGCACAGTCAGACAAGTTTAAAAGCGCTTACGTATCCAGTAATGTTGAATTTGTTTTGGAAAATGGGCAAACAGTCCCTTTCGGGTCGAAATATCGCTACTTCAAAACGAAAAACCGCAACATCCGTATTCTGGCGTTAGCATTCATGTTTGACTTTCGGCGAGCCAATTCAAGAGCTAAAGTTACACCAGCTACAGTTGCACTCCAACAAGAATGGTTCAAAGACGTAGTTTCGCGATACCCAGAAACAGAAATTGATGTGCTTGTTATTTTCGGTCATATGCCAGTCACTGATCCCGAAACGCACGAAATCAACCAGGTTCATTCGATTTTACGGACTCATTATCCCAATTCGATCACCCAGTACTTTGGTGGCCACTCCCACATTAGAGACTTTGCAATCTTTGACGATAAGTCCACCGGACTACAAAGTGGGCGCTTCGCCGAGACCGTGGGGTTTTTGTCCATTGACAACATTAAGAGCGGTTTGCCAGAATTCCACAGGCGGTACATTGACTTCAGCAAAAATCAATTCTCCCATCATTCTGGATCATCTCTGCAAACCGAAAAAGGTGCCAAACTGTCTCAAGAAATAAGCAATCTTAGAGAGGCGCTGAATCTTAACGATGTTGTGGGATATGTGCCGTCAACATACTACATGTATTCGAGGCCAATCAGCTCAAAACATAATATTTACAACCTGCTGACTACAAAGGTCTTGCCAAATTTAAAGTCTGACCGAACTGATGAGTCAAAATCTCGTTTCATTATCATCAATACAGGTTCAATCAGATATGACTTGTACGAGGGCAACTTCACAAAAGATACAGAGTACATTGTATCGCCATTTCCCAATGATTGGAACTTTGTGGACGTACCACTTTCGCTGGCCGAGGGTGTAGCCACTTATTTGAATGACGGACCCGTTCTGCTCGCGTCGATGCAGCCACCGGAGGTGCGGAAACATAAGCATCTACCCAGAAAATGTCCCTTCAGAAACGATCCTGAATTGCGAAAGGGCTACACGACCAGCGATGATGCCGGATGCGATGGAGATGATGTCATTCACAACACTGAACTTGTCTTTGACGTTCCCAATGTTGTTCAATCCGTGGAACTAAGTAAGACAAGTGATAGAGTGCATCTGGTATTCTACAGCTTCATCCAAAAGGATGTCCTACGGGCCTTGAATGATTTAAGCAAGAAACAGCAATCAACAGCCGTTTACACAGACGCAGACTGTCACAACTATGGTGGCCGGTCAACAAAGGAGCTTTTGAAAGAGTACATAAAGGGTATGTAAGTTTATATAGCACCGACGGAAAGAAGAGGGATAAAGAAATCACTGAAAAGGGCGACGGTTGTGAGCGCATCATACTCCATAGGAAAAGAAAGGCGGCTCCCATTGGGAATCTTCAATACATATTATCATCACAGTTTTCGAAATCTTAATATAATGAGAAGTTTTAACGCTATTTATTGCACAGAGGTAGTGATTGATGTGTTTACAAACCTTGTTGAGCTCTTCTGCGGTCACGCTCTTCAGCGATAGACAGCTTGATACCCTTACCCTTTGGCAACGAGATGTAAGGCTTACCGGCTTCACCGATGACGAAGACGTTCGACAATCTGGTGACGAAGGTGTTGTCCAAAGAGTCCTTGATGTGAACCAAGTCGAAACCACCTTCGTGTCTTTCTCTGTGGACGATAGAACCAACACGACCCAAGTTACGACCACCAGTGACGTACACTAGCTTACCGGTGTCGAACTTGATGAAGTCAGTGATCTTACCAGAGGCCAAGTCAATCTTGACGGTGTCGTTGACCTTGATGTTTGGGTCTGGGTATCTTAGGGTTCTACCGTCGTGGGTGACGACGTAAGGAACACCCTTCTTACCCAATTGAACCTTCTTGACCTTACCCAACTTGTAGGAGGCTTCCTCGTCAGTGATACGGTGGACGGCGAATCTACCCTTGACATCGTACACCAATCTGAAGTTTTCGTTGGTGGCTTCCAAGGTGATAACGTCCATGAAACCAGCTGGGTAAGTGATGTCAGTTCTGACCTTACCGTCAACCTTAACGTGACGCTGCATCATGATAGCTCTGACTTCACGACCGTTCAAGGCGTACTTCAATCTGTTTCTCAAGAAAACGATCAAAGGCAACGATTCACGCAATTTGTGAGGACCTGGGGAAGGTCTTGGGGCGTAGCACCCGGACAACTTGTCCAACAACCAGTGGTGTGGAGCTGCTAATCTCTTTAGATGCTTCTTTCTGTTGTAATAGCGGGTTTGTTAGTAGGAATTCCAAGGGCAACTTTGAAAAGCTGAACAGTGCAAGGTCCCATGAAGAAAGATTGTTTCAGCTTTAATTGGTTTCCATCTCTATCTCTGCAGAACTTGGTACGAGTGGTGACATGCTTGTGTGCAAGTTTATCGGATGCAATACGCAAACGTTTTACACTCTTCGATCTCAAATGATATTCATGTCCAGGGATGCGGCAAAAAAACTCGTGGGATCCTGCTCTTTAGGCTTGCTGTTCAGCTCGTTAACTAACGCTATTTCAAATGGTTCACATACGGTCCTCTAGCCATCTTGTCTTATGGGGATTATGATCTGCTTGTAAGACTATATGAAGTTAGCACACTGTAGTATGATATGTCTTGAAATTATGAAATGGTAAAATTTCACACACACCAGCAGCCGGTCGAGGTTCCGCGAGTCTGCTACTTCCTACGGTTCGCCAGATCCCCGATGGGGATCGGGGCCAAAGTTGCGTGGGAAGGATGAGCCCAGCTCCTGCCTAGCAAATTGCTGAAGGGACATTTAGGCAGAGAGCCCAGGACCTCGCCAACGGGGCTTGAGCCTACGGGCTAGTGCCGCATTGAATCGTTTTCCTCATTTTCCCAACTCGTTAAATATGCTTTTTAAATAAAATGTGTGGGTGTTTCAAAAAGCAGTCTCATGCCAAATTAATTTATTTGAAGACTATCTGGAGAGATGAAAAGTAACCCTTAGTATAGTGCTCATGGAGTTTTCCTCACCCATCAAACATCATTCACTGACAATAGAAATTAGTTATTCCAGTCATGACTCTAGCACTAAAAATTTGCGTAATGTCTTGATAGTCAAGCTTAAGAGGCACTACGCGTAAATTTCGCTTTCTCGCTATCGTAACTACTTCCCAAGACCTTATGAAAAACCATCTTAACATCACTTTTTTATTTACTGACACAACACCCTCTCGTATATCGTGATGGGAGGATTTGCAGAGGAAAAATTAAGGTAAACAAGCGTTCATGACACAAAAACGGCCTCGGCGTATATATAAAGGGACGTTATGTTTCTTTCTCAACCCTCACTCAAGACATCTTCTTTTCAAGACTACATGCCATTTGAGCTCTAAAGTCAGAGATATGGGCTAGTAAGGTAAAAACCGTATGTTATTTTTATGGCAGATCGGCAATTCTTTCTCATAGAGTTTGTTGCACAAGTGAAGAGTTACGTTTACTGTTACTTCTGCTACAGTGCGGACCGCACTTCGTTTTCTTGTTCAACGAAGGAGCACGTACTTGGATGGACTCAGCCTCAATAGGGATCCTTCTTACAGCGTGGCCAAATACTTGGTTACAGCATGTAACGCATCTTTGTGGCCTTTAGCCGCGGAAAGACGCTAAATTTAACTTGTGAGCTTTCAATCCTCCGTGTTCCAATTGAGTTGAGAAATGATTGCCATGAAATGCTAAGCGCTCGCGTAACTACAAACATTTCATTTGTCTGACAAGTCGCACGTCCGTTTACTGGAATGTTTAAAAATTCCGCACATTTGTGTCTTGGCCGAACTTTGAATAATAAACGCCACTGCAAATGATTTCTTCATGTTTTTGACCCGCTTGGGCAAAACTATTGATATCCCGCCTTTCCTTAGGCTGAGAAGAGAAGGGAACTCTTCGTCACGTGCCCCGATGCCGCCCTGAAAATCATTCTCATTGACTTCAGGTACGACTTTTCGGAGTTCATATCCTAATGCGGTTAGCATTCAGACTCTTTTTCAAGAGAAAAAAAACCGGCATGGGTCTCCAGCTTGATAATATTTTCCAATACATAAACGGATCGTGAAGTCTGTTGATGATCTTGCCAGCTAACCTTGGAAATAACGCGTTTTGGAAGCATAAGGTTTGTTACAACCACAAAGATTCACCATAGGGCCAGAAATCTTAGTCTATGTTCAATGCCGTGCATTCTAACAAGATGTATCACCGCTGGCTCGTAATACGTAAAGCGAATCACTCGGTAAATTGTCCTGCAAAGTAATAGATGCGTTTTGATGACATTTTCGGTGTATTATGTCTTCTCACCCTTCTACCCATTGCTAACCGAGAACTTCAATGGGGGCGGTGACTACGCCTTTAACGCGCTGTTTTCCCTGAACAAATCTAGAAAACGTCGACCTCGGTCTCTAGGCTCTAACTTGCTGCCTGTCTATTGAGCATGACTTCGAAATCTACGCCGCCCATCAGTTGATTCTTCACCAAGTCTTTGCCTTACAGTGGACATTTCCTATTCTGGCAGCGGCACCTGTGAGTCCAGTGTTACCATGCTGTGCACAACCGAAACTATCAAGGGACATATGACTTCTCAGTCAACCTTGACGAAGGAGACCTCTAGCTGTCAGAAACCAGAACCTACTTCATAGGAAAACAACTGACGTCTCAACACTGTTGTTTCTCATCCCACAAGCGAAGAAGAAGCTTTTCTTATGTGTGTCTCGCCACTCACTTCGGCACCGGCGGATCCATTCAAACTCCACAAATGCATGAAAGTTTCCAAGGACCAAAACACTTTGGTGACACTTGAGTTATGGTTCACATCACGCTATGACATCTGTCCAATCGGCATGCACTCTTGATATCACTTGACAACCGTTGCCATTGTTTTTCAGAATTTTTCAGCATGTGATCCAAAAAGTAATTTTCAAGTATTCTATAACGAGGGGGAGCAGTTGAAATCAAAAGACCAAGTGCTGAACGGGTCTCGACGTCTACAATAACCAAGCGCTACATTGGGATAGAACTTGGAGTGTACAAGCTCGAGTGTTTCGAATAGCGAGGTTAGCTTGACTGTGTTCCTTCAGCTTCAAAGACAATCAGGAAATCAAGCTTGTTACTGTTTTCTTCGTGCTGAAATTCACTAAGAGGACCAATTTCAGAAGTATCGAGAAGAACATTTGCAGGGCAAAAGAAGCTCTCGAAGCCGAAATCCATAACCATATCAAGTAGCTCTTCGAGTTTGAAACACATTTGTGCGGCTGGGAGTGCAACGATCTAGGCATTTGAATACATTTTTTTGCCACGTTAACTCAGAAATTAAAAAGAACTGGTCCAGCAAAAGGAGGCACTCTAGACAAACTTAGAGTGATTTTGAGGTCCAATTTAACGTTAAGACTTAAATCTCCAATCATCAATTGCCCGTTGTCATGATGAACTTTTTCGGCACCAAGAGTTTTGGTGGCCAACAGGAACAGAATGCACCAAATCAACAACCTTCGGTCTGCTATCAGCAGCAACAACAAGCACAACATCCTCAAGAGCTTCAGTACAGGCACCAACATCAGGGCCCTAACTCAGAGAAGGCCAAGCTAGCTACTAATGGTCTCTTCCCTACATTTACCACCCAGACGGCGACACCTACAACTGCCGTTAGCGAAAATTCCTACGCTATGGGAACTACCGGGCTAGCCTCCGCACAATCTGATGTCGCGCTAGCTCAAATGAAAACAATGAGTAACCAAAGTGAAGTACAGCCCCAGCCCAATAAGGTTACATACCAGGACTCTCTGCAGGCTCATTTAGCTCCTGTGCAGCCTCCTGTGCCCCCTTCGGGTTATAGCGTTCAGCAACCTAACCAGACTACTGGCAGACAGCAAACTTCAGCTGGAACCTCTGACGGGAACGCGTCTGAAGAAAGAGACGTGGTGACAAATTTGAAATCGGACCCGCAAGAAACAGGAGTCCCCAGAGGGAGGCTCGAAGTGAGTATTGCCGAGGCGCAGGGCCTGCTTACTCGTTCGAGTCGGTCTCAACCATACGTGGTGTGTACATTTGAGAGCTCTGAATTCATATCTGAAGGGCCCGATTCTTTACACAACAAGCCCATGGTAGTTGATGGAGCCAATAACTGGAGAGGCGAACCAGAAAAGAATGGTAAGAAACCGCTGTATACGCGTCAATCGTCTTCGCAACTGGATAAGCTGAACTCACCGGCCCTTGGTACAGACAACAATTGTGCCAACCCAATTTGGCACCATGAAACTACTTTTGATGTACTGGGCGCTCATTCAGAGCTTGACATATCAGTATACGACGCTTTTCATGATGATATGTTTTTGGGTCAAGTACGTCTACGTCCAGACTTGAATTCTTCCTCGACCTCTAGGCATGAACAATGGTACAAAGTACAGAGCAGAATTATCGGCGAGAGTGTATCAGGGCACATTTTAGTCAAATGGACATACAAATCCACTAAGAAACGTCAATATGGACCCCAGGATTTCGAGGTTCTGCGCCTTCTTGGCAAAGGCACATTTGGGCAGGTTTATCAAGTGCGGAAGAAGGATACTAAGAGAATTTACGCTATGAAGGTTTTATCCAAAAAAGTCATTGTGAAAAAAAATGAGATAGCTCATACGATAGGCGAGAGAAACATTCTTGTGCATACCGCGTCCAAGCTCTGCCCTTTCATTGTAGGGCTGAAATTTTCTTTTCAGACCCTCAGCGACCTTTACTTAGTCACCGATTATATGAGTGGTGGTGAATTGTTTTGGCATCTACAAAAGGAGGGTAGATTTACAGAAGATCGCGCAAAATTCTATATCGCAGAACTTGTTCTCGCGCTCGAATACTTACATGAAAACGATATTGTGTATCGTGATTTGAAGCCTGAAAACATTTTGCTGGACGCAAACGGGAATATCGCACTGTGCGATTTCGGACTATCGAAGGCCGATCTGAAAGATCGCACGAACACTTTTTGCGGAACAACCGAGTACCTCGCACCCGAGCTGCTTCTTGATGAAAGTGGTTACACGAAGATGGTTGATTTTTGGTCGCTGGGTGTCTTAATTTTCGAAATGTGCTGTGGCTGGTCACCATTTTTCGCTGAAGACAACCAAAAAATGTATCAAAAAATCGCTTTTGGTAAAGTGAAGTTTCCTCGCGATGTTTTGTCACCTGAAGGGCGGTCTTTTGTCAAGGGTCTATTGAATCGTAACCCCAGACACCGTTTGGGCTCCATCGATGATGGAAGAGAATTGAGAGCGCATCCCTTCTTCGCAGATATTGACTGGGAAGCTTTGCGACTAAAAAAAATTCCTCCTCCTTTCAAGCCCCATTTGGCGGGCGAAACTGATACTTCCAATTTCGATCCTGAATTCACTCAAACTTCAACTTCCTATATGAATAAACAAGCAATAGCTGTGACACCATTGTCACCCGCGATGCAGGCCAAGTTTGCTGGTTTTACCTTTGTGGATGAGTCTGCCATGGACGAACACTACAATAATAACTACAACAGCCGCAAGTTTTTGCAGAACTCGTACTTCATGGAGCCCGGGTCCTTTATTCCTGGTAATCCTAACCTACCTGCCGACGAAGACGTTATTGACGATGAAGTCGAGCAAGATGCTGAGCTTGATCCTAGCAAAGCAGCGAGTGTACACGAACAAGTGGACTACGACGGCGACCATCATATGGACGACGAATTTGTCAGCGGTCGTTTTGAAATATAAGCAACAGTGTTGACACAGCGAAACAATTTGAAAGAGCGGTCTTCTTCGAGAAGGGCGACCTGTCACAATTGATCAAGATGTCTCTCATTGGCCATCCCCTCGACATCTTTTGTAAAATATAGATACCTAATGTCACTGTGAAGTCTGGACCACACACTAACATTCGCGTACGTCACGTGAAGGTAGGCGTCTGTTTGTCAAGCTGTAATAATAATAATAATAGTCAGGAATGAGTTCATCTTGAAGCGAAAGTAAGAACGACTCGAACGGAAAAAGCAGACAAAGCAAGGTTTGAATACTGATATTGACCTGCATTTTGCTTATAAGGCTTGTTGAAACCAGTACGTGGGGCACAACACAAAAACTAGCATTTCTTTTGCTGGTTTTTTGACGAATTTTGGTCCATTATTGAAGACATCAGCCTGACTGAGATAACAGTACCAAGATTCATCACCAGGTCTCAGAAAAAGGTCGTTTCTCTTGGTGAACTTAATCTTTGACCAAAACTTTACACAATGGAGACGAGCGAGGATTTACCCAACTCCAACGGAAATGAATATGCCGGGGCTTCAGGATCTAAAACTAATCAGAAAGCGGGCTCTAATGATTTCGTCCGCAAGCTGTTCAAGATACTGGAAGATGGACAATATAGCCAAATAGCGAAGTGGACAGAAGATGGCGATAGCTTTGTCGTTTTGGATACAAACGCATTCACCACTCAAATCCTTCCCCAGCATTTTAAACACTCGAATTTCTCCAGTTTTGTGCGACAGTTGAACAAATACGATTTCCACAAAATCAAGAGAACAACAGAGGAAAAACAAAACTCTCTGTATGGAGAACACAGCTGGGAGTTCAAACACCCGCATTTCAGGATCCACGATGAGGAACAGTTGGATAACATCAAGCGGAAGTCTGCTCTGCAGAAAAAAATCATGTTGGATGAAAATACGGTGCTAGTGAAAAGTCAAAACGGCATTGACAATGGTTCACTGGATTCCGCCACGGAAATGCTTCTAAACAACACGGTCACAAAGTCGAAGTTTCATCAGATGAAGCGCAGAGTTGAATCTTTAGAACAAGAAGTCACGTATTTGAAGAATGAAAACTATGAGCTCAAGCTAGGGTATCAAAAATCGCAATCTCGTTATAACACATTATTGGAAAACCTCATAGCGACGAAAGAATTCAGCAACGTGCTGGTGACCAATTTCAATGTTTTGATCAACAGCTTAACTTCCCAGGGTTTAGAATTCCCAGCAACACTTACTTTCAACGCAACAATGCCAACAACAAACTCCATGAAACCTGTTGGATCGCCACAAATGAGTTCCGTTGTCCCCACACTGCCGGCGAAAAAGCCTTCACAAATAGAGTCTGGCCCACCTTCTACCACCCCACAGATGATTTTAGATCATCCAATCCTACGTCCAGGGTTCCACGTACTCTTAGTGGAAGACGATTCCATATGCATCCAGCTCTGTTCCAAGTTTCTGATGAAATATGGATGCACAGTAGAAGTTGTTACGGATGGGTTATCGGCCATTTCAACGCTGGAAAAATTCCGGTATGACTTGGTCCTTATGGATATCGTGATGCCAAACCTAGATGGTGCTACCGCAACATCAATAGTCAGGAGTTTCGATAATCATACGCCAATTATCGCCATGACTGGGAATATCGAAGATCAAGATTTGGTAACTTATTTGCAGCACGGCATGAATGATATATTGGCTAAGCCTTTTACCAAAGACGATTTGCATTCCATGCTGATACGGTATCTGAGAAATCGGGTGCCGCTGTGTGAACAAAGGGGGGAACCTCCGTCAAAAGAAGCACGGACCCCTCCCTTGCCGCATGATACAGACGTCTCCAGTCTAATTCGTGAAGAACCGCTCACAAAAAAACAGCACGTTTAAAAGCTAGCATCAGGGATGTTATGCGCACGAGGACCTATCAGTTTACGGCCGGTTGTGTCAATACGACATTTATAAAGACCTAAATATTTTCGGTCAATGGGTATTATTTTCTAACTTACTATTCATGAGTTGAACAAGTTTCATTCTTCAACTGCAGCCATTACTTTGTCATCAAACCTCACAGACTTCCTTCTCCGGTCGAAGCCAATTTCTATGGGGATCTCTAAATCGAATTCTTGCCCATTTTTCAATAATTCTGATAGATCTGGTTTTGAGCTCTTCATCGATGATTTGCGTCTGGATGCGTGCACGGGTGAAATTGGCGTTTCCAGCATAGAGATTGACACATCCTGCTTTGTTTTTCGTCGAGCGCTGAGATCCTTTTGGCAGCGCGGGCAACTACATAAGAACCCCCAGTTTACTAGAAGTTCCCTACGTCTCAAAGTAACGCCATGAAGTGGATTCACATAAGTCGTGTAAAGCTCTTCGCCTTTCTTAATGTTCTTTCTGGCAAACACTTTCAAACCATTCTTGGTGTCTAACTCGTATCTGACGTTTGGCTCGCAGTTATGGTTTAACTGAGAGTAAAGTGTGAATAATTGGCCCTCGAGTTGATTTATGTTGAACCTTCCAACGTAGGTTAGATAGGTATCAAAGTCCAAATTTTCTTCTGTACAACTTGGAAAGGCTTTGCAGAATGAATCGAAGCTTTGAGACCATAGCCATTGTTTATCTGGGGAAATTGCACCTGTTGATTTATCAAATGTTCCTCCCACATTCGTGGAGTCAACAGCCTTTTCTCGTAGGCCTTGACTCACCTGTGCTAAGGAATCGAATTGCTTTCGAATATGGTTACCTTCTTGTTTATCGAGTAAAATGCGGGCGTAGATCATGCCTGCAGAGTATGCAGAATGCATAGCGTTTTCCCTGCATACTTCCTCAAAAGCCAACCACCCTGCAGCGTTCACTTTTTTGTTTTTAGAAACCGGGTGCTTTAGAAAGCTGTGTGTTGCACCATCTAGACGTTTGCAATGCTTGGAACACCAGATTGCAGAGCATTGCTGGCAATCCAGCATGTTTTTCACTGTGAACTGCGAACTTTGAGTTAAAGAGTGTCCACAAGTAGCGCATGAACGGCCCCGTTCGGCTAAGGACGTTTTGTCAAGAGGTAGAATAGGTGTCAAAGGCTCGTGCTCATAAAAGATCACTTCATCCTGTCGAAGGTCTTTTTGGGCAAACACAGACCAGTTTTGTAGGCCATTGTGAGATCTAGTCTCTCGTAGTACGATCTTTTCAGCTTGTTTGTCGTTTAAGAGCGGATGGTTCAAGCTTCCCACTTGATCAGCATAAGTGAACAATTGCGATTCGTCCGAAAACGAGAGATTATGGTCCAGAAGGGTCTTGCCCAGTTCTGAGGATGACAACTTCCAGGTAGGATTTCTTGATTGTAGTTTTTCCAACAAAACACCCATATCTACATCTTCAAAGGCCGGCTCTTGGCGCCATAAAAGTACTACATCATCACATATTTCTTCAGCACTAGGTACTTTCTTGGGCTCGTTGGAAACCTTTTTTCCACGAGATTCATCATTGAGGTGTACCTGCTCGATTTTCAAGGGCATTCCCAGATCAAATCTCCGTAGAGTTCAAGATTGTTGAACTAGATAGCTCATCGGATCTTTGATCAATTTTCGACATTAATTTATGCTTGGAAAACGAGCGAAATCCACCATACAAATGGCGAAAAAACAGAACAGCTAACCAAACATACAGCACAAGAAAAGAAGCTTAAACTGCTCCATGGACATGAGTCATCGAAACCGTATTGGTATGCGGCAATTTCAAAATCATTTTGAGCTCGAAAGACCATCTTGAATTTGGATCACTATCCACGAACATATTAATCAAACAAATTGATGAAGTTGAGCAGGGTGCTCATTCGATTTTAAAGGTTGAAATAAGAGTGTTTTGTTTGAAGTCAACGCTTCAAAGATGTTTAGAGCACTTCTAAGAACCAATCTGAGAGCATATTCGACACCAGCGAAAAAATTCGTTGTAAGACAACCTCAGAAGTCTCGAAATTGGCTACTATGGGCGACTTTTGGCACAAGTTTTGGACTCGGATGGTTTGTCACACAGCATATGACATTTGCAGATGTAGTGGCCAAATACATGTACGATGATGTTCCTGAGAATGACGAGGGTCTCATGAAATATAAAGCACAGTTGCAGAGCCGGCTGGAACATTTGAACGTTGTTAAGCAATTGAAGCAAGTGGGATACACGGAAGTTTTCTCCGAAAGACAAAAGACCAATACACTGATAGACCGAACTTTGAGAGTACCGGGAGGCATTGCTATATCGCCTCGGTTTTTCTACAACCCGGAAACTAAGCAAACAGTTGGCATATATCACTTGGGAATGAAACTCACAGGATATCCATTTTTGGTGCATGGCGGGGTTCTGGCCACAGTAATGGAGGATTTGATGCGAGAATCAGTCACTTTTGCAAAGGGTGCACGCTCTGAGAAAACCCAAGATCTCACACTCAATTACAAGTTCCCAACTTTTGCCAACCAATTTGTGATAGTACGAGTCACCAAAGTGGAGGAAAATGGCAAGAACTTGAAACTACACGCAGAGCTCATGGATCAGAGTGGTGACCGTACTTTGGTTAAGGGGACCGGTCGGTTCTCGACTTGAAAACCAAAAAAAAAAAAAACACACTGTCTTGTATCTTTTCCGCATCCCCGCATTCATATTTATCTATTAAACGCACCTTCCATTACATATACATTCAAATTTCAAGATTTACGTACGAGTCTGGTTTGATTCGATCCAATGAATAGTGCCATCGCCACGTACTATGGCGTCCATGTGATGGTCGTGAGCCTCAGTGGGGACGTGAGGGACAATCTGCTCTTGGAGTGCCAAACCTACTAAAAGAGGCCGTTTTCCATGCTGATGTATTGTCCGGTGTATGAAATCGTCGTAAAATCCAGCGCCATGGCCCATTCTTGCCCCCGTTTTCAGACAAAACGCTACGCCTGGAACCAGAACAACGTCGAGATTCGGAGGATGTGGATGTGGCTCTTCCAAAGGCGGTTCGAGCAGCTGGTATTTGCCCTGCGGTTGCAAACGTTCCACTTGAGCCATGTTATGCATTTCATGGAACGTCAGGTGCGGATGAGACTCGACGTTTTCCCTCAAAACCTGGTGTCCACTTTCCCTGGTGTTAGTGCACCTTGGCAAATACACTCTTTTGTTAGCATCAAATAAGTACCGAATGATGGGTAAAGTTCGTACTTCGCCGCGACCCATGTCCATGAAGCATGCTACAGAAGAGTAGGGTTGTAACGCCGATTTCAAGACATCTAAAATGAGCTGGGATTGGTGATCGAGTGATGACTGTGGAATCTGGCGAATGAGTCTTTTGATCTGTGGTCTCAAAACCGATTTTGGAGTTGGCATAGCTCCGAAAAAACTGGATGGCAACTTTGAAACCGATTGTTTGCGGATCGATACGCTAGACTCTTAAAACTTTTGTTGTTTTTATGCTGTTCCTGATGAGTCCTGAATTTCGATAATTCGATATTTTCCAGCTATGCTTAGCTTGCAAACTTGGACACAGGCTTGTAAAATAGTACAATGTTGAGTTGTGCAACGCTGGTTGTAGAAAGCACCGCTGGTAGTCAGGAAACGCAGCTGCAGAATTGGTGAGGAAAACTGTGATTTGTTGAAGCGATGAATATGAAAAGATCTAATTAAGAGAGGCATCACCAGCTTGTTAAATTATAACCAAACTTAAGAACAAGAAACAAGAGAGACGTGGCGAAAGATACGCTGGGTTAAGATCCACTAGAATGCGTGTTGTGATTTTGAGAGCATTCCAGAGTTTACGCGGCCGTATTTAAAAAAAATGTGTCTTTCCCGTGTATCGGGCGTTATTGAGTTGGATGGCATAAAGAGCATTCGTAGTGGTATCTTTAAAAGCGGTCAGTCTTATTTTGCTGTGTTATGATCCGAATTCACACTGATTCACACATCAGCTTTCTGAAAAGTAACTTGAACCAGTGAAATCAGTGAATCCAATGAACGACTTTTTTCCAAGTCTGTTGTTGTGACCGAGCTAGCGACGTCTGACATTGAAAAGTACTTCTGAAACTCCGGATATCACTGGCTTGCAAATGGAGTTGGGCAGATAGAAATGGATTTATAATGAAAAGTTTTGATACAACGCTAGCTATAAATATGTACTTTTTCAAATCTAATGACTACGAGCATTACAGGTTCTTCGAAAATGGAATACTGATGGAATTGTGATACTGGCGTTGAGCGAATTTTACTGAAAGTAAAGATTTTGAAGAAGACGATCAACACAGATTTGATGAGAACCCTCTCTTTAGCGTCATTTCACCTGTGATCTGCCAAATTGGTGTTGATAGCGTAGTGTTGTTTTCTACTGGCCTACCATGTCTATTAAATTAATTAAATTTAAATTCAAATTTACTGGCGCCAACAATTCAAACTTGAGGAATTGACAACGCCAAGCATTAAAAGACGCCCAATGCTTTGCCAAATCTGCCATACGTTTCGTGGACGTATCGTACAGCTTATAAAACCATGAAGAACTGAGCGTTAGACCTCACATCACAATGTCTATGTTGCGCCATTGTTTTTCGACAAGAAACGCGTATTTATTGGTTTCCACCATTACTGCGCCCATTTTGACTGCAGATTTCTACATGTGTCTAATAAGATGCAACAGTCCGAATTTAACAGCTTCCAGCTGAAGGAACAAGGTTTTTTTTTGAGTTTCGCCTACTACTCGTGCTAGCAAAACGCCTATAAAAGAACACATTTTTTTTAGGTTCATCAGGTTTACGGCCATATTTCGCACACGTTAAAATGGCCAAAATCAAGCATCTAACGAAACGTTCTGTTGCCCTCCCATCTGTCACTGAATGTGTCATGCAATGTGTTGCTTTGCCTAAAACGCTTGGCTCAGCGCCGCTACCGGCGCTCCCGCTGATTCTCTGGTCATCTGGTCGCATGATCGCGCCGGTACCGGCGTCGAGAAAAAAATCGTCAAGATTTCTGTTGCACACGGGAAACCGACCCGTTGACTCATTCACCTTCTTCAGAGAAGATAAAACTGGCCTGTCATCTACACTTGTCAGTGAAATAAGCTGAAAAAAATTAAGCTGTGATTTACCACAACCATCTTTTTTCGAAACAAGCAAGGTATTCAAACCATAAAAGAGATCACAATGCTCAGAACAAACCAGCTGAGATTCGCTAGCAGATTTTTGAGCAGCGCTGCTACCAGAAGAATGCCAGCTGCACTCGACTCAAGCAAACTTAAGATCCAATCAATCTCGAATCCTTCGACTCCTAAAGCTAACAATGAATTGGTTTTCGGCCAGAGCTTCACAGACCACATGCTGACCGTTGAATGGACAGAGAAAGACGGATGGGGAACACCTTCGATCAAGCCATACGGGAACTTGAGTCTGGACCCTTCGAGCGCTGTGTTCCACTACGGTTTCGAGCTTTTCGAAGGTCTCAAAGCGTACAGAACTCAGGACAACAAAATCACCATGTTCAGACCGGACATGAACATGGCACGTCTAAACAAATCGGCAGCTCGTATCTGCTTGCCCACTGTGGATGGCGAAGAAGTGATCAAACTCATGGGCAAATTGATCGAACAGGACAAACATTTGGTGCCCAACGGACAGGGTTACGCCTTGTATCTCAGACCCACGATGATCGGTACCACGGCGGCTCTGGGCGTTTCGTCACCAGACAGAGCACTACTTTTCGTCATTGCTTCCCCCGTGGGTCCATACTACAAGACCGGATTTAAGGCTGTCAAGCTTGAGGCCACCGATTACGCCACCAGAGCTTGGCCCGGTGGCTGTGGTGACAAGAAACTAGGTGCCAACTACGCACCATGCGTGCTACCTCAGAAACAGGCCGCAGAGAGAGGCTACCAGCAGAATCTGTGGTTGTTCGGCCCAGAAAAACACATCACAGAGGTGGGCACCATGAACGTGTTTTTCGTTTTCAAGGACGCCAAGACCGGCAAGAAGGAATTGGTCACCGCGCCATTGGACGGCACCATTTTGGAAGGTGTCACCAGAGACTCCATTTTGTCGCTAGCCAGAGAAAAACTGAACCCTGAAGAATGGACTGTGTCTGAACGTTACTTTAGTATCCACGAGGTCGAAGAAAAGGCTGCCAAGGGTGAATTGGTGGAAGCTTTCGGTGCCGGTACTGCTGCTGTTGTGTCTCCAATCAAGGAAATAGGATGGAACGGTAAGGACATTAACGTTCCTTTGCAGCCAGGAAAGCAAGCCGGTGCTTTGACTGAAAATGTGGCCAGCTGGATAGCCGATATCCAATATGGCAGAGTCAAGCGTGGTAACTGGTCTCGCGAGGTTGCAGGACCTCTATAAATGTGCAGTAAGTAAATTAAACTTAAAACTCAGGTATACAGCTATAGAGATCAATACACATGGCAGTAAAATGCAAATTCAAAGTAACCGACCGAAACTAGACCGAAACTTGACCAAAAACAGTGGAATGGAAGAGAAAGGGACATAAAAGTTCTTAAAAGAACAACTCCGATCTTGGTATCGAACCATATCTCATTGATTTCGTTATCAATTAGCCTAGCTACTCAACCTGTCATCTCTGGGACGAACGATACAGAAACGATTGGGATTAAAAGTCACAACAACATGGCGCTTAAAGACGCTTAATAGTTCGTCCTCAGCCTAATCCTATGCTTAGCCCTTTGCTTCGATTTGCAACGTTGTCTTTCTGGAAGTACTAGCGACATTTAGTGAAAAGTGACACTATAATAAGTCGAAATATCTGAAAACGTTAAATAACTAAAGAGCCGCCTTGAACGTTGAAAGAGAAACCCCATCGATCAGTGGAAGAGCATCCATTGTATCGGGCACTCGTTGCATTGTACAACTGCTTACCAGCCCAAACTAAGCTCAAAGTCATCATGTTAAACAACTGTTTTCCGTTCAAACGATTGGTCGTCCAACTTTGAGTTTCCAAACACTTCATAATCAGAAACGATCCAAAAAACCGTTGACGTTCAAGCTGGAGGTAGACAAGCCTATCTGGTAGTTGAAGAATGCTTTGTCCTTTACTTTCGGCGAAGAATAGGTTCAATTTACCCTATCGCATTGGTGGCTGATGTCGGGATAAGACATAGGCTAAATGAGCTTGTGCCGGGAATCAATCATCCAAGAAACCCAAAGTTTCATGTCAAAAGGAGTCATCCAAGTCTCTGATGCACCGGTTCGCCATCCTGGAACTCCGTTGTTGTTTTCGGCCACAATGAGCCAATCCGAGTTCAAAAGAAAGATCCACCTTCTTGACAAACATTGATTATCTGAGATCCTGAGATGAAATGTGCTCACCACATACCAACGGCGCCTTGCTTTGAGGCATTTCCTGTCTGGGCTCGGGCTCATCTGCACTAGAAAAAGGCATAACGGTGGTCAAATGACAACATCGTAAAAACCGGCCATGTGCATGATAGGAAACATGGTATGTGTATAAACTGTTGCAACACAGAGACTAGGGTGGTGAAAATCCAGGAACCCAGATGAGTCCACGATCGCCGCAACTTAGGAAACAAAGTCCGGGCTCAACCGATGGTCGCTTACTTAAGAAGAAGCAAGGGGAAAATCTTTGAAAAAACCGTCGACTTGCGTGCGAAAACGCGCAACGGCAAGACAGGAAAACGAGCAAAGTCCCAGCATTTTGTTGGGCCTCACTGATTCGACTTGGTCACAACAGAATACCAAAGGGTTCAAACTCAACCTCCAGAACACCCAAAGGTTGCCGAACATGCATTCTTGCAATGACTAGATAACGCGCAGTGAAAATACAAGCGGCCAAATTGGGCAGTTGCGAGCCTTGAGAAAGAATAATATCAGTACAGCGTAAATCAGGTCACTACGTATGCGCGCACATCACCAACGCTAGTGGTTCAAGAACAACAGATTCTTTACCACAAACGCTCAACATTCAACGCGCACGATGGGAGCTTCCTGCAGAATCACTGCTGGTTTTTGAAGGCCGAAAAAATCAATAGAGACTCACTTACTTACTCGCAGAAGAACTTATTCACAAGTGGTCCGCATATTCTTTGAAACTCCGCCTGGAATGGACTTTCTGCAGACTCCGCAGTTTCTCCGATCTCGTCTTCTATAGTATAATGAAGGCCTGATTTCTTTTCCACATGTCTCAACACCTTTTCAATTGACTCAATCTACCCAACCGTGGAGCTATCTGCTCCCGACTCTTACGAACGAAGATTATGGAGGATGATGAACGGTGCTGTCGAGAGTGTAAATCATTAACCGAACACGCGGCTGCGCTCTGCATATGCACAATTATGCGGGCTTATATAATGGAAGGGCTCGAGGAATTTCTTCATCGGCTATGCTCGACACCACCAGGCGGCACCAACAGGACGATCAGTGACAGGAAAGAAAAGGGTCGGCAAAAACTATGAGCACAGGATGACATAAAAGAAGAATAATAGAAGTCTCAACAGCGGGACCAGAGCGGAATATTTTTCCAAAATCTGAGTTCTTTCTATCTTCATTATTCTGTATCCCAATCACTAATTCCTGCTTCAGCTACCAGATTCCATAATGCTAGTGCTGAGAGCCCTGGAATTCCTTGTTTTGGGGGTTTTACAACTAGCTTGGGCCGCCTCCGTTCAAAACGAAGGTGCCATTCAAGGATGTAAACCAACGATTCTAACTTCTGGGTTTTCTGTCACCTACTACAGTATGCCGATCCGTGTCGGCAAAAGCCCCTGCTACGACCCAGTTTACTCAGATGCGGCGTATCTGCATGGTGGTTACGAGACATACGGATACGGCAAACAGGGTAGCTCCAATGGCGTAACCGATCTGACTTTCGATACTGGCAAATTGGGTAGCTCTTGTGGTACCTACAAACAGTATCTGCCCAGCAACTACAACTATCCGAATCTTCTGACGGTCAGTAACTTTTCTATGCTGGTAACAGGATACTTCTTGCCACCCGACAGTGGTACGTATCTCTTCGATCTTTCGTACGTCGATGACTTGGCATACATTAATGTGGGTGCTGGCAACGCTTTTAACTGTTGTCAAGTAGGAGAAACGGTATCAGACCCAGGTCCCTTCACTCTATTCGCGAAATGGCCATCAACATCCAACAGTATCAGTGTAGATTTGATAGCAGGTGTCTACTATCCAATCCGTCTCTTTTTCGTCAACAGAAACTACAACGGTGGATTGAAGTTCTATTTCAACGACCCTAGCGGAGTTCAGCACACGGACTGGGCAACCTACATCTTTTCCGCGCCAGATGGTCCTAACTGTGATTTGCCGCCCGACCACACCACGTTACCATGGACGGGATCTAGTACAACTTCCTACACTACCGTTTCTACGTTCACTAATTCGCTGGGACAGCTGACAACAAACAATGTTATTGTCGAACAAGACCCCAGCACTTATCAATCGTCGTCTTTTTCGACAAGAGCATATAGCGGTCTTGAAACAACGACATATTCCACAACGCTTGTCACTGTGACCGGAAGTGATGGTTACCGATCTGTCGATACGGTGTTTTACGTCGAGACTCCGACCGTTGGCATCAGCTCCACCTTTGCCACAGGCTGGTCGGGCTCAGTCACCTCGACTTACTCAACTGAGTTGACCACCTTCACCGGCTCTGACGGTATCCCAACCACAGAAACCATCTACTATGTTGAGACTCCAATTGTTGGTACCAACTCTACCTCCACAACAGGATGGACTGGTAGTGTCACTTCGACTTTTTCAACAGGCGTGAAAACTTTCACAGGGTCTGACGGTGTTGCTACCACCGAGACAATTTACTACGTTGAAACTCCAATTGTTGGTACCAACTCTACTGCTGTCACAGGCTGGACTGGATCGGTGACTTCAACCTACTCTACCGAGCTGACTACTTTCACCGGATCCGACGGTATCCCAACCACGGAGACAATCTACTATGTCGAGACTCCAATTGTTGGTATCAACTCTACTGCTGTCACAGGCTGGACTGGATCGGTGACTTCAACCTACTCTACCGAGCTGACTACTTTCACAGGGTCTGACGGTGTTGCTACCACCGAGACAATTTACTACGTTGAAACTCCAATTGTTGGTACCAACTCTACTGCTGTCACAGGCTGGACTGGATCAGTGACTTCGACATACTCTACTGAATTAACAACCTTCACCGGTTCCGACGGTATCCCAACCACGGAGACTATTTACTACGTCGAGACTCCAATCGCTGGCAGTAACTCCACTGTCGTTACTGGCTGGACTGGTTCAGTGACCTCTACCTACTCTACCGAGTTGACAACCTTCACCGGTTCTGACGGTATCCCTACCACAGAGACCATTTACTACGTCGAGACCCCAATCGCTGGCAGTAATTCCACTGTCTTTACTGGCTGGACCGGTACTTTCACATCCACATACTCCACTGGGGTGAACATCATCACTGGATCTGATGGCAAGGTGACTACCGATACCATCTACTATGTTGAGACTCCAGAAATCGCTTCAACTTCTTACGCTCCATGGACCGGCACTTTCACGTCCACGTACTCCACTGGTGTGGACACTATCACTGGATCCGATGGTAAGGTGACTACCGAGACAGTTTACTTCGTTGAAACACCTGAGAACGCGAGAAGCTCGTACACTCCATGGACCGGTACTTACACATCTACTTACTCCACCGGTTTGAACACTATCACTGGATCTGATGGCAAGGTGACTACCGAGACCGTCTACTATGTTGAGACTCCAGGAGTCGCTTCTACTTCTTACACTCCATGGACTGGCTCAGTGACTTCAACCTACTCTACCGGAGTAACTACAATGACTGGCTCTGATGGTACTCCAACCACACAGACCATCTACTATGTTGAAACTCCTGAGAATGCGAGAAACTCGTACACTCCATGGACCGGTACTTTCACATCCACATATTCCACTGGTGTCAATACCATCACTGGATCCGATGGCAAGGTGACTACCGAGACCATCTACTATGTCGAAACTCCAGAAGTCGCTTCAACTATCTACACTCCATGGACCGGTACTTTCACGTTCACTTACTCCACTGGTGTGGACACTATCACTGGATCCGATGGCAAGGTGACCATCGAGACCGTCTACTATGTAGAGACTCCAGAGGCTGCTTCTACGTCCTACACTCCATGGACTGGTTCTTTCACATCCACGTACTCCACTGGTGTGAGCACGGTCACCGGCCCAGACGGCAAGTTGACTACTTCCACAGTATACTATGTTGAGACTCCGAGATACGGGTACTTTAATACAACCACTCAGCAAACGTACCCAGGGAGACACTCTTCTAACACGGGAATGAATTCCGATCAAACGTCGTCAACCCTGTCAAGCATTGTGAGCTCTTCGACGTTGTCGACTGTTGTAGCCCCTTCTGCTCCATCAAGTGTTGTTCCTACTTCTACGCCTGCTCAGCCAGGTGCGTCTAGCGAGGGCACCAAGACTTGGGTCCTCCAGCCATCAGAAAAGGCTTCATCGCCCCATACAGCTTCCGAATCAACCGATCCTACCTTCAGCAGCTCTGAGTCAAAGACTTCAAGCGTAATGACAAGCAAAACATCGGAATCTTTGGAGACTGTCACGACCTGGAACGGTGTCACAGTGACCACAACAGTTTCTCCTACCAAACCCAGTACGGCTGGTAATGGTGTCGGCACTAGCTTCAAAAATGCTGTCACTGGCACAGACGAGGGCAATTCGCCCGCTAGCAGTGGCGGTAGCAGTCCTAAGAATGGCCAAGCCACTTCGAGTGCTCTTGCGTCGGGCACAATTTCTGGTGGTGAAGGGGCCAGTTACACGACCCCTCCTACAGCTAAGGTGCCTGGCTCTGACACAGGTTCAAGTACAGCTACTCCCCAAAGCTCTGACAACGGCACAGCGTCTGGGAATGCAGGCAGCTTTGAAACTGCCGTCACTCAAGCCACGCAAACTGGTAGCTCATCAGCTTATGAACCATCTGCGTCGAGAAATTCTGCGTCTGCGTCTGCGCCTGCGTCTAATGGTGTGAAAACGACTGGTAAGCCTGTTGGCTCGATGCAAAGCGGTTCAGGTGCAAGTCAAACTCACAACCCCAGCGCAGGCCCAAGTATTTCTACCTATCAAGGTGCGGCCAACAAGTTGGGCGTAGGACTGCTATTGGCGCTACCTCTTGCATTGATCTAGTCAGAAACTGACTCGAGGCCCATGTGACTGAAACTGTGCTTACAAGTAGTAAGTTTACTGACATTAAAGAACAATTGAAGTCACTTTGAGATAAAATTATGCTAAGGAGACAGCTAAGACTCTGAGCTTTGCCAAGCAAACGCATCGTTCTTATTTTCCGTTGTGGACTCACTCAATTCGATCAAGACATTTCGGTTATTGTACTTAACTATTATAGATAATCTGGCAAATTTAAGCGTTTTTAATGAATAGAATCTCGAGCTCGGCCAAGCAATTGCTGAAAATTTCCTACGTGTGCTTTCAATGTAGAAAAGAGCTCCTTGTTGGTGTTATTCAAGACCATTGGCTGCACAAAAGAATGTTTGTTGGTGGTGACAGTTTTTTATGTTTTAGACGACTACTCTTACATTGCGTATGATGCTTTTAGACTTCACTATGTAAATATTAATAAATTATCGAGCGAGTGAGAAGCACCTGGAAAAGAAAAACGAGATGAGACGACTACTAAGGATCGGAGTGAGCCGGTATGGGTCAGAAAACTCCTGAAAAGAGCGCTAAAACATCAATCAGAAAGAACCTTGAGTGATAAAGATTCCAATCACGTGACCCTTACGTAATTGTATAATATCAATAATGAGAGAACGCAGTTTAACGCATTGACCTCGTCCATTGAATGTATAGAAAAGACTTACCACGTTTTCAAATAGCTAAGGAGTCATGCCTTGTATATATTATTTTAAGTTTCGAGCCCCACAAATTGTCTATTGTCTATAGTCACGTGTACTCTCGTCGATCAGGATTAATTTCTACAGAAAGAACACACAGCAAGGAGTCCTTTTCTGCAGTATATGGCCCCAGAGTGCGTTTAATTATGTCCGACGGCGATATTACCTATGTAACTTGATCCGGTGCCCTCGAGGGTAATAAAAAGAAAAGAGAAAAAGAAAGAAAAGTTCCTCCGCCCGGAAAAACAGGTGCAGCTTGCATATGCAAGCTGCAAGGCTCGAGCCAGAAAAGTTTCTCCGCTTAGTTCCTTCTCGAATACATCATTCCGCATCAAAACACAAGCTGGGCATTGAGAGGGAGGGCAAAACAGACAAGAGCGAGAGGCGGGCCTTTGGCAGAATAGACCCGCCGCTTCGGAGCGCCTTTGCAAAAATGACGATGGGCTTTCCATAAGGCTTATCGAAAAAAAAAAGTAAGAAAATGATGCAATGGCCACAGGGGTTAGAAATGACGACGATCGGACGGTTGAGAATGTGGTGACTATGGTGACTGGGATGCATCTCTTGCAGGAAAGCTTTACGGAAGAGAGAAAGAGAAATAGAAAAAGAAAACAAATATGTGTAGGAGTTTCGTGGAAAGCGACAGGTGTATGTGTGGAAAGCTCTCCTTTTTACGCGGTCAGACGTGTCAGAAGCATTTCTCGTAGGAAAAAGGGACCAAGAAACGGATTCCAGAAGAATTCATTCCAGAGGGGCGCATCTTCAGACGCTTTTATTACGCTCATTAGATATCACTTTGTACTACACCGTGATATGATAGTAATTCTGTAATTAATTAATAGCGAAACGATATCAAAAACAAGATAAAAGTAGGAATAAGTAGTAGTAGCCAACCACTTTAATGTGAAGATTACAGCTCCAGAAACAATACATGGTCAATCTGCCTCTTCCGCATTGATAGTTCAGGAATGTGGTCACCCATTATAGCTGCATAGCTTGTTTTGACTGCGCTTTTTTCCCGCCTTCGACTCCCTACATCACCAATAGCAGCCGAGGAGCCAAACATGCGATTTGCGATTTGCAAATCGTGGCGCGCTTAGGCACACGGAGAAGGTTTCCTTTCCAAAGAAGGTCTCGCTCGGTGTTAGAAAAGGAATCTTGCAGCACACCCCGCCGGGCTCTTGCATGAATTTTCGCTTGTATCGTTGCCTTACGGATTGCACGAAGATTCCATTTTTTTTGCTGCAATCATTCTAGCGTGAAGTCTCTCAAATTGCGCGCATACACATATACCAGGACCTGGTAACTAGTTGAAATTCGGTTGACGCGTGCTACCAACTTAATTTCCGTTTTTGCATATGTGAGCCCTCTACACCAATCTAAAGTACTCATGCACGGAATACCAAACTTTGATCCATGCATGACACGCACTTCTGCATATGCGTTCTTCATGCATGCACCGTTTACGAGAACCTGAAGCTCCAGCGGCTCAAAGACTTTGACGAAGACACCTGGCGATCACAACGCGTTTTGGCTGAGAACCTGCACGTTCAGTCGCCGCTCTCATGTCAAGCTAGTGTACTTTTTTCTTTTGGGGGCCAGAAGGCAAACTTTCAGGCCCAGCGGCTCGAGAGTCCTGTTGCAAGGCTGCTCATGAACTCGGAGTACTTATATGGATTAAGCTTTAGGTCCACATGGGCCTCAAAAACAGGAACGCTAGGAAGACACAAAGCTAAGCGTTCAGCAAGGGAAGTTACGATTTGTTGGGTTCGAAAACTCAGGATTTAACTTTCACTGTCTAGGATGTTAGCGCGATTATATGCTTTCTTAATCTGCGCTTCGTTTGCAGCTTTCGCAAACGCTAAGTCGCTAACTGGCGTTTTCAAAACTCTCTCGATTTCACCAGTTACCTATCAAGCCACATACCCCGATACGCTATGGACAGCCGAACTAACGTATGCGATTACACCAGCCATGCAAGCGGCTCGCGGTGATGTTTTCACACTAGAAATGCCCCATGTACTCAAGGCTTACGGCTCCGTCTCCATTGGCTTCAACACTTACATCCCGCTAACGTCCAGCGGCAGCACTTTTGCAAACTGTCTGATTGTCAACGGGTTCCAGGATCCTGCAAACTCTCGTTTGGACTGTACTCTCAGTAGGACAGTGATAGGGAATAGCGGTACTGTATCCTTCAATTTTGTGTTTAATGCAGGAGGTTCGGGCTCCGCCGGTGCACTTGACGCTGCCAAAAGCCTTTCAATGGGCGCCAACACGGTAACTTGGAATGGTGACCTTGTTGCTCCCGTTAGCTTGGGCAAAAACCCTCGTGTAACGGCTGTTACCAGTGCTAACTTCAAAGGGTACGACTTTCAATTCCCCGCAACAAGCACGTATCAAAATGCATACTATGTCGGTATCGCTTGTCCTACAAAATCCTTCAACGAGGTTATGTCGCTGATATACCGCGGAAGTCCAAATAACATGGGTCAGGTCGCTGACTGTAACAATGTGAATATTAGTATGGCCAAGTCTTTTAATGACTACAACTACCCTATGGATGCTACAGCACTTCCTTCTAATTCCTACAAAGTCAGTTGCAATAGTGAGACAATTGTGGTAAGTGCTACCAATATTCCAGCAAGTTACCACTTATTCGTTAATGCTTATCAGGTACTCGATCGTTCTCTGACTGAAGCTATCTATTTCACTAATACTTACATGGAGACCATCACCTGCGGGGGTAGCGTAAAATCGATCGCTACTGCGAGAAAGATAGGTTTTGCTTCCGGATCTGGTGGTGGTGGTGGCGGAGATGATGCAACTTATTCAACAACCACTCAAGGATGGTCCGGATCGCAAACTACAACCATAACTTCCACCTCGGCAGATGTCGGTGATGACGGGAACCTAACTCCCCAGACTTTAGTAGTCATCGAAGTCCCCACTAAGGGCTCAACCTCGTATCAGTCTACAGCTTGGACTGGTTCCATTACATCCACTTACAGCACCGCCGAAGTTACGACGACTGGTGAGGACGGCACCATTACCGTGGACACGATTTATTATATCGAGACGCCTGCAAAGCAGGCTACGACAACTAGAACGAGCGCATGGACAGGTAGGCAAACCACGACCTTTTCAACGGCTACTTCAGTAGTCACAGGTTCTGATGGAATTGCCACAACCGAAACTATCTACTATGTGAATACTCCAGCTGTTGCTGTTACACGAACCTCTGTAACAGGATGGACTGGTAGTGCCACCTCGACATATTCCACCAGCCTGGCAACAAGCACAGGTTCCGACGGTGTGGCTACCACCGAGACAATCTACTTTGTTGAGACCCCGGTTGTTGGGACAAAAACTACCACCACAACGGGATGGACTGGTAGTGTAACCTCAACGTATTCAACCAGCGTGAAAACGTTCACGGGATCCGATGGTGTTGCCACCACCGAAACGTTGTATTATGTTGAAACCCCAGTTGTCGGGACGAAAACTACCACCACCACAGGCTGGACTGGTAGTGTCACCTCGACATACTCTACCGAGGTAACCACATTTACAGGCTCTGACGGTATTCCAACCACGGAGACCATTTACTACGTCGAGACTCCAATTGTTGGCATCAACTCAACTACTGTCACCGGTTGGACTGGTTCAGTGACCTCAACCTACTCTACCGAGCTAACCACCTTCACCGGATCCGATGGTATCCCAACTACAGAGACAATCTACTACGTCGAGACTCCAATTGTTGGCATCAACTCAACTACTATTACGGGATGGACCGGCAGTGTCACATCTACCTACTCTACTGAATTGACAACCTTTACCGGATCTGACGGTATCCCAACTACAGAGACAATCTACTATGTTGAGACTCCAGTTGTTGGTACCAACTCCACCACCATCACAGGATGGACCGGCAGTGTCACCTCTACCTACTCTACCGAGCTAACTACTTTCACCGGATCTGACGGTATCCCAACTACAGAAACAATCTACTATGTCGAGACTCCAATTGTTGGTACCAACTCCACCACCATCACAGGCTGGACTGGTAGTGTCACCTCTACCTACTCTACTGAAATAACAACCTTCACCGGATCCGACGGTATCCCAACCACAGAGACAATCTACTACGTCGAGACTCCAATTGTTGGTACCAATTCTACTACTGTGACCGGTTGGACTGGTTCAGTGACTTCCACCTACTCTACCGAGCTCACCACCTTCACCGGTTCTGACGGTATCCCAACCACGGAGACTATTTACTACGTCGAGACTCCAATTGTCGGTACCAATTCTACTACTGTGACCGGTTGGACTGGTAGTGTCACATCTACCTACTCTACTGAATTAACAACCTTCACCGGCTCTGACGGTATCCCAACCACGGAGACATTTACTACGTCGAGACTCCAATTGTCGGTACCAATTCTACTACTGTCACCGGCTGGACTGGTAGTGTCACATCTACCTACTCTACTGAATTAACAACCCTTCACCGGCTCTGACGGTATCCCAACTACGGAGACAATCTACTACGTTGAGACTCCAATTGTCGGTACCAATTCTACTACTGTGACCGGTTGGACTGGCTCAGTGACTTCAACCTACTCTACCGAGCTAACTACTTTCACCGGCTCTGACGGTATCCCTACCACAGAGACTATTTACTATGTTGAAACCCCTATTGTTGGTACCAACTCCACCACCATCACAGGTTGGACCGGTAGTGTCACCTCGACATTTTCTACTGAGCTGACCACCTTCACCGGTTCTGACGGTATACCAACTACGGAGACAATCTACTACGTTGAAACTCCAATCGTTGGTACCAACTCTACTACTGTCACCGGCTGGACTGGTTCGGTGACTTCAACCTACTCTACCGAGGTAACCACATTTACAGGATCCGACGCTATCCCAACCACAGAGACAATCTACTATGTCGAGACTCCAATTGTTGGTATCAACTCTACTGCTGTCACAGGCTGGACTGGATCGGTGACTTCAACCTACTCTACCGAGCTGACTACTTTCACAGGGTCTGACGGTGTTGCTACCACCGAGACAATTTACTACGTTGAAACTCCAATTGTTGGTACCAACTCTACTGCTGTCACAGGCTGGACTGGATCAGTGACTTCGACATACTCTACTGAATTAACAACCTTCACCGGTTCCGACGGTATCCCAACCACGGAGACTATTTACTACGTCGAGACTCCAATCGCTGGCAGTAACTCCACTGTCGTTACTGGCTGGACTGGTTCAGTGACCTCTACCTACTCTACCGAGCTAACTACTTTCACTGGATCCGACGGTATTCCAACCACGGAGACAATCTACTATGTCGAGACTCCAATTGTCGGTACCAATTCTACTACTGTGACCGGTTGGACTGGTTCGGTGATTTCTACCTACTCTACCGAGCTCACCACCTTCACCGGTTCCGACGGTATCCCAACCACGGAGACAATCTACTACGTCGAGACTCCAATTGTCGGTACCAATTCTACTACTGTGACCGGTTGGACTGGTTCGGTGACTTCTACCTACTCTACCGAGCTCACCACCTTCACCGGTTCCGACGGTATCCCAACCACAGAGACAATCTACTACGTCGAGACTCCAATCGCTGGCAGTAACTCCACTGTCGTTACTGGCTGGACTGGTTCAGTGACCTCTACCTACTCTACCGAGCTAACTACTTTCACCGGCTCTGATGGTATCCCAACAACAGAGACCATTTACTATGTTGAAACTCCAGTCGCTGGCAGTAACTCCACTGTCTTTACAGGCTGGACTGGTAGTGTCACCTCGACGTACTCTACGGAGCTAACCACCTTCACTGGATCCGACGGTATTCCAACCACGGAGACAATCTACTACGTTGAGACTCCAATCGTTGGTACCAACTCTACTACTGTCACCGGTTGGACTGGTTCAGTGACTTCCACCTACTCTACCGAGCTAACTACTTTCACCGGCTCTGATGGTATCCCAACAACAGAGACCATTTACTATGTTGAAACTCCAGTCGCTGGCAGTAACTCCACTGTCTTTACAGGCTGGACTGGTAGTGTCACCTCGACGTACTCTACGGAGCTAACCACCTTCACTGGATCCGACGGTATTCCAACCACGGAGACAATCTACTACGTCGAGACTCCAATCGCTGGCAGTAACTCCACTGTCGTTACTGGCTGGACTGGTTCAGTGACCTCCACCTACTCTACCGAGTTGACAACCTTCACCGGTTCTGACGGTATCCCTACCACAGAGACCATTTACTACGTCGAGACCCCAATCGCTGGCAGTAATTCCACTGTCTTTACTGGCTGGACCGGTACTTTCACATCCACATACTCCACTGGGGTGAACATCATCACTGGATCTGATGGCAAGGTGACTACCGATACCATCTACTATGTTGAGACTCCAGAAATCGCTTCAACTTCTTACACCCCATGGACCGGCACTTTCACGTCCACATACTCCACTGGTGTGAACACAATCACCGGTTCAGACGGCAAGGTGACTACCGAGACCGTCTACTACGTTGAAACTCCTGAAAACGTCAGAAACACCTACACTCCATGGACCGGTACTTTCACATCTACTTACTCCACCGGTTTGAACACTATCACTGGATCTGATGGCAAGGTGACTACCGAAACTATCTATTACG